>WOXC01002061.1:205000-295000 GCA_011680675.1 Gymnobelideus leadbeateri
CAGGGTAGAGGTGGGGTGGGGTGGAAAATTTATAACCAAAATTTCATTCATGTTTTTTTTAATTCCACATTTGTACTCCTACTAAATTTTGAATTTCTAAAGATTGGTCCATTCAAAATGCAGCTTTTCCTTCCTGCCTAGAAGTGTATGACAGCATACAAATGCAACCACACAGACACATGCATGCACACACACACACACACACACACACCTATACAGAGGAACCACATGCTCATTTCAGAAAACACTCCCATATATTTCTTTACTTTCTATTCAAGATCTCAAAAAAAAAAAATGACTCCTAGGGAAAAGAACCAAATTGAATGATTGGCATGTGATATTCAATATTAGTCAATGGGTAGGAATCACATTCACCCCTGAGCACTGGAAAAAATGGAAAAACTACATGGAAGAAAGCATTAGAAAACCAAGGGAAAACAAATGGATCTATCCTGATTTTGCCTTTTAAATAACACTCCCCTCTTCAGATTACAATGTCTACAAGGAATAAGCTGGTTAATGGAGAAAATATGTATGCAGTGGGAAAAATGGGTCATTTTACAAACACTTCCTTGATTCTTTTTTTTAAGAGACTAGCACATGTGGAGGCCAAGAATAATAATACAGTTAGCTTTCACATAGCACCTACCATGTGCCAGGCATTATCTAAGCACTTTGCAAACATTATTTCATTTGATCTTCATAACAACCCTAAGAAGTAGGTACTATTATTATACCCAAAGGAACTGAGGCAAACAGAGATGAAATGACTTGCCCAAGGTAGCACAGCTGGTAAGCATCTGAGGATAAATTTGAATCCAGGTCTTCTAGACTCCAAGCTCAATAGTCTATCCACTGTGCCACCTAGCTGTCTGCACGGATGGCATGTAAGCAATTTCATGGTCACAACCACATGAACACCATGGGATATGACCAATTTCAACTTCAACTGTAGTGTTGGGATTAATTTTCTTAGTGGTACATAGTGGAAAGATAAGAGATTACTTATAACCTAATGATGACAGGCAGGAGAAAAAAATATAGTTAAATTTGTGATGTTCCATAGAGATCCCATGGTCACTCCCTAAATGTCCTTGGGCAAGTCCTTTGACCTCTCTGGGTCTTCTTTTCCCTACTGGTGGAATGAGTGAGTATATTGGCTTAGATGACCTTCAAGGTCCCTTCCAGTCTTAGAGCTAGCCTCTAGCATATGTACCTTTAGATTTTATTTATTAGGGTGTTTGTTAACAAGCTAGAAGGTTAATTAAAATATGGGAATTGAAATTCTGATACACTGATGCCCTAAAACAAACATTTACAACAAATAGATAGATGGGACCAAGAGAATTATAAAAATTGTTTTTTCTTGGGAAATAAAAATTAATGTGTATTGTTGAAGCAGTCTGGTCACAGAAGATTGAGCTCCTGGCTTAAAGTTAAGAAGATTTGGGTTCAAATCCTGGCAAGCTCTATGTGCTTCAATCCCCTAAGACTTATCTACTAAGGTATAGGTCCCATTATGACCTGCACTGGCAAAGAGAATCCCTTACAATGATGAAATCCTTCCAGTCATCCCCTCACAACCTATGAGACATCCTGGTCTTTTCCCTTTCCCTCACACCTCATATCCAACCAATTGCCACATCTTATGTATATAATACCCACAATATATCTCACATATATCCCCCTTCCTCTCACACTGCCCCCACCCCAGTTTAGGGTTGCATAATCTGTGGTCTGGTCTATTGCAATATCCCCCAAAATGATGGCCTGAATCCAGTCTCTTTCCACTCTAATACATTCTCTATTCACATATCAAATTAACATTCACATACACAGGTCTAACTGTCATTCCATTGCTCATAAAAATTTGGCATAGGGGCGGCTAGGTGGCGCAGTGAGTAAGAGCAGCAGCCTCAGAGTTGGGATGACCCGAGATCAGATCCAGCCTCAGAAAATGAACACCCACACACAAATAATGACTGACCGTGTAACCTTGAGCAAGTTACTTAACCCCAATTGCTTTAAAAAAAAAGATTTGCTGTATTCCTATTGCTTCTAGGGCAAAATACAAATTTCTCTATATAGTATTTAAAGTCCTTTATGTCCTGGCTATAGCCTCTCTTTCTCTTGCCTTCCTCTCACACATATCTTTCAAAAAAACTGTATGTCTCACCTTATTGATGTGACATTCTCTCTCCTGCCCTCTTACACCCATCTTTGGCTGACTGTCCTTCATGCCTGGAACACATTCCCTCCTCTTGTCTGTCTCATGGAATCCCTTGCTTGCTTCAAAGTTCAGTTCAAGCATCATGTCCCACAGGAAACCTAGTCTAATCCTCCCAGTCACTTGTGCCATCCTCACCCCTGCACCTGGAAAATACTATGACTGTACTTTTTATTTTGCTCTTACTTATCTAGGGCACACGAGTGGTGCTCTACCACTCAACATCTGTTTGCAATGTAAAGTAGAAGGCAGGGTTTGTTTGTTTATTTTTTTTTAATTTTTCTGTCTTTACATCCCCAGCCCCTAGAATAGAGTCTGGCAAATAAAATGTATATTGAATGGAAGAGAATTCAGTCAAGGTTCCTTCAGATATAAATGTACTAAATCTTCAGGAAAATAAAGGAGGAAAAAAGGTTAGATCTAGAAGAGGCTGTAGAAATCTAATCCCTCCATTTGACCACTGAAGAAATGAGTCCCAGAGGGGCAGTTAGGTGGTACAGTGAATAAAGCACCAGCCCTGGAGTTAGGAGGACCTGAGTTCAAATCTGACCTCAGACACTTGACACTGTGTGACCCTGGGCAAGTCACTTAACCCCAATTGCCCTGCCAAAAAACAAAAACAAAACCAATAAAGAAGCCACAGAGAAGTAACTTGCCAAAAGCCAAACAGTAAATGTGGCCCTCTAGGATCTCAATCTCATAATGACCAATCTAATGTTTTCTACTAGATCCTACTCATATTATAAAATATATGCACTAACCCACCATTATTAAAATAAGCATTTTGAATTGTTTCTCAAGTCATGAAAGTGGTTTGGGTTGAACCATATACCTTTCCTGCATTTGAGAGAACAGATATGGGAGAAACCTTCAACTATGAAACAGAGCAATGTTAGCTAGAGTGTGAGGGAATTGAAGCCCTTATCTTGTTCTTAGCAAGCATTCAAATCAGTTCAACAAACATTTCATCAGTATATATGCTATGCACTAGGCTGTACTTTTAATAAACCATAAATTCTATGAGGACTGGAAATACATTTGCATGTCACTCACATTGTATCAAGAAGAACAGCACAGCAAGAGAGGGGAAGTCATGCTGTCCTGTCTCTTCTCTGCTGATTCAGCCCACCCTCCATCTAAACCCCACCATGGGCCAGACATAGAGGTCCCTGCCAATGCCCCCTCCCTCTTTGACTCTCTCCCTGTTATTATTCTGCTGGAGGGATTTTAGAGGCTCCCACTCCACTCCAATCTTTAGGTCTACTTCTGCCCAACATTTGTAAGCCAGGCCCTTACAAGACTTACATAAACGTTCAAAGCTTTGATGAGTCACCAAGTATAATACCATAGTACCAAGAAAGAGCACCAGGCCTTACCATCCCCGTGTTTGTGTGTCCTCCTGAAACTGGACATTGACATCTGACCTGCCAATGTATACTTGCCATTCAGTCTGCAAATGTATATTCCTTCATGTATTTTCTCCCTGAATTAGAATATGAGCTCCTTGAGAAGAGACTTTCATTTTTATACTTGTATCTTCAATGCTTAATATTGTGCAGGCACTTAGTAAATGCTTTTTTCATTCATGCATTCAGCATAAGGAACATTAATAATATTTAATAAATTAATTAGGTGCTATATTCTGTAGTCCCAGTAGCTTAGCAAATTGACCCTGAAAACTGATATTCACTAAGAAAGATAGAGGGACATAAGAAAGACATAATTTTAGACCTAAAGGAACTTTAGAAATAATCTAGTCCAGGGCGGGGCGGAGCCAAGATGGCGGAGTAGAAACAGCTCGTCCAAGCAACGCTGCCCCCAGATTCCCCCCAAACTATGTAAAAAGAGACTCTGAACAACTTCTGGAGCCCCAGCACCCACAGAACAACACAGAGAAGCTAACCTCCCGCTAAGGACAGCCCAGCAGCCCTGCAGGAAGGACCAGCACTGCAATCTGGGAGCCGGCAGCGTGCAGTGCGCAGAGGGCAGGAGCCAAGCCAAGCTGGAGCCGAGGTCCCCGTGAGCTGAGGTTTTAGCTCCAGGGCGGCAGGGCCAGCAGCTGGCTGGAGGAACCCCAGAACACCAGGAGCTGTAGCGACTCCAGATTTATCAACATAGACTTGCCTAGGACAAAGTAAGAGGTTAGTGTCCTATGAACTTTGGGACCCGTATTTAGGGAATGCGTCGGCTCCCTCCCCTGGGGGCTAGAAGCCACTGAGGACAAACGCCATTTTGTAGTTTCCAGAGGCAGCTCCAGCTCCCGGCCTGCAAATTTGTGGGGAGATCCAGTAATCAGTCTTGGGGGGTAATCGCTCTTGCTTTAACCTCCCTGGATCTGGCTTGTGATCTAGGGTGGAAGTTGTGGGTGGGTTTACAGCTTGCCAGAAACGGAATTAGCCCCCCACATGTTCGGGATGAAAATTCCTCTATCTGGCCTTAAAGCCATAGTGTGGCAAAAAGCCCAAAAGTCAAGTAATTAAGCGGCAACATGCCAAGGCAAAGGAAACAGAAAAATGCAACCCTAGACTCCTATTTTGGGGACACAGAGCGGGAAAAGGACTGTGAGGTCAGAAGTCCTGCTCCAAAAGCCCCAGGGGAAAACATGAGTGGGTTGTAGGCCATAGAGGACCTTAAGAAAGACTTTAAAAATCAAATAAGAGAAGTGGAGGGAAAATTGGAAAGAGAAATGAGAAGGATGCAGGAAAAGTATGAAATGAGGGTCAACAGCCTGACTGAGGAAAATACCTTAAAAAATAGACTGACTCAAATGGCAAAGGAGGCCCAAAAGGGCAATGAGAAGAATGCCTTAAAAAGTCGAATTTGCCAGATGGAAAAAGAATCTCAAAAGTTCACTGAGGAGATTCATTCCTTCAGAGTTAGACTGGAGCAAATGGAAGCTAATGACTTTATAAGAAATCAAGATGCTGTTAAGCAGATTCAAACAAATGAAAGATTAGAAGGCAATGTGAAATATCTCCTGGGAAAAACCACTGACCTGGAAAATAGATCCAGGAGAGACAATTTAAAAATTATTGGACTACCTGAAAGCCATGATCAAGGAAAGAACCTAGAAATCACCCTTCAAGAAATTCTCAAGGAAAACTGCCCCGATATTTTAGATCCAGAGGGCAAAATAGAGGTTAAAAGAATCCACCAATCACCTCCTGAAAAAGATCCCAAAAAGAAAACTCCAGGAATATTATAGCCAGGTTCCAGAATCCCCAGATCAAGGAGAAAATACTCCAAGCAGCCAGGAAGAAAAAATTTCAATATTGTGGAAACACAATCAGAATAGCACAGGACCTGGCGGCTTCTACACTGAGGGATGAAGGGCATTATAAGGGTTATGGGATTTAAAGATCTTCCATGCCCCATTGGACTTGCTGACATAGCAGGAAGGGGAGGGGCAAGAGGAAGCGGAAGAAGAGTTAGAGTTCCATTGGGGACTGTTGGTGGCCACAGCAACAGCAGTAACTGCCAAGGTAGAGGTGGAGGCCCAAATCTCTTTTTAAGCCAGCCAGAATTTCTGCTAAGGACTCTTGTTGGGGGCTGCCGGGAACTGGAACTGCGGGGGGGGCCGGAGCTGTTGTGAGCACGCTTCCTGGACGCTGAGCAGTTGCTGAGAGTCGGGAGAGAAGGACCTTTGCCTGAAGTAGCCTGTTCTGTTTTGAAGGCTTAAGAATGTGGTTGTTTACTATGTTAACTACTTGTGCCAATTTCATAACTATCCTGATGGCTTTGACTTTCTGGTTTTGGGACTCTGTTATTTGGTATTTTAATAAATTCTCTGGCTTTATCCCCCATATAGAGAGACTGATATATTTTGTGATTAATAACCACATAAGCCTATTTATAATTGCCATAGGCATAGTGAATATTGCATTGTTAATACAGGCATGGAATATGATATTCCAGAGGGCAAAAGAACTGGGAATGAACCCAAGGGTCACCCACCCAGCAAAACTGAGTATTTTGTTTCAGGGGAAAATATGGTCATTCAGTGGAATAGAGGACTTTCAAGCATTCTTGAGAAAAAACCAGAATTGAATAGAAAATTTGACATCCAGACACAAGAAGCAAGAGATGCCTGAGAAGGTAATCAGGGAAAAGAAATCAAAAGGAACTTATCAAGTTGAACTATTTACATTCCTATATGGAAAAGCAATAACTGTGACTGATGATATCTTTCTCAGTATGAGAATAATGGAAGAAGGGTGTGTGGTCATATGAATACATATGTGAATGTGTGTGTATATGGCTACAGTTATATATGGATAGAGGGCATAGGTTGAATTTGTTGGGAAGGGAGAATACTCAAGGGATGAAATTATGAGGTGAGAGAGGAAAGTGGCAAGAGGAGATGGGGAGAGACAGGGTAGGGTAAACTATCTCATGTAGAAGAAGCAAGGGAAGTGGTTGCAAGGGAGGGGGAGAATAGGAAGGCAAAAAAGGCAAAACCACATTCTCATTGAATTTAGTTCAGGGAGAGAATGACATACATACTAAATGGGATATCTCAACCTGCAGCAGAATAGGGGGAAGGGGGATGAGAGGAGGGATGATGGATGGGAGGGCATCCTTGGGGGGAGGGGATGTTGGAAGTATCCACTATAGAAGAGGGACAGGATCATGTAGGGAATGGACCAGGTGGGGGGTGGGATGAGTGGGAGGGAATTATAAGCAGCCTTGCACAATATATCTACTATGATAATGTTTTGCATAGCTAGACATGTACAACATATACTGAGTTACTTCTATCCCAAGAAGGAATGGGTGACAAGGGAGGAAGGAAATGGATCTGAAATTCAAGGTCGTAACATTAAATGTTTCAAATATATATATAAATACTATTATTAATACTCTTTTGCCTATAATTGGGAGATAAGATGTGCAGGCATTGGGACACAAAGATTCATCTTCCTCTAATGGAAAAGTCGATGGGGGTATGGGAGAAGGTATGGGAGAGAGCAGATTGGAGGGAGCGATATCTTGTGGGACTACTATTCTGGGAGGTTGGGTAGGGGAATAATGGGGGAAAAATGATTGTAACTCAAAATCTGGCGGAAATGAATGATGTAAAACAGAAGTTAATAAAGCATTTGTTTAAAAAAAAGAAAGTTAGGGGGTGTGGGGGAGGATATAAGAGAGAACAGGTTGGGGGAAGGGGTATTCAGTAGGCTTGCTGTTTTGGGGTTGGGGTAAGGGAAAGACGGGGAGAAATTTTTGTAACTCAAAATCTTGTGGAAATGAATGTTGAAAACTAAAAATAAATAAATAAATTTGAAGAAAAAAAAAGAAATAATCTAGTCCAACCTTTTCATTTTTATAGCTAAGGAAAATGAGGACTAGACTGGTTAAATAATTTACTCAAAGTCACACAGGTAGTAATTGAAAACCAGGATCCAAACCCAGATCCAGATCCCAAACCCAACACTGTTCACACTGCTTCTGAGAGATGAAAGAACCGGAAACAAGGATAGAGACAGAGAGAAGACCCCAGCAAAGGAAACTGATTAGGTGATGTTTGAGGAATTCTATTGAATGAATGCATATTCAATTCAACTGATGAATTTTAATAAATATTGGTCAAATGGAATGGGATAAA
This sequence comes from Gymnobelideus leadbeateri, assembly GCA_011680675.1. Classification (NCBI taxonomy): domain Eukaryota; kingdom Metazoa; phylum Chordata; class Mammalia; order Diprotodontia; family Petauridae; genus Gymnobelideus; species Gymnobelideus leadbeateri. The sequence continues at coordinate 212,833 of WOXC01002061.1, forward strand.
ATAGAACCAGAGAAATTATAAAGATTGCAGCTTTGCCTTTTCTTTGCTTCTTGCCAACACAAATACTACTATTTTGAGTGAAGGGGGCACATGGGGCACATGTTTTAAAACTATAATCTGCAACACTGTGCTGCTTGGTTTCTCAGCTGGGCTTCCAAAAGAAGCAAGCATCCAAACTAAAGACAAGGAATTTAACTTTGTTTCATATGTTAGAAACATTTCAACTATAAAGCAAAGCGGGATATATTTTAAAAAAACATTCTGGGAAAGTGGTGATATTCTACATTACTGCTTGAAGATAGGCAAGCTCAATTCTGAAGACTGTATCAAGGAGGGATCACTTAGGTAGCCCACATTTTCCTATTTCATTTTAAGAAATATTTATAGAAATACATATACATACAAAGTTTGTTTTGGTTTTGGTTTTGGTAGAACAGTTACATACCCATCACTGTGCCAGGCTTCAAGAAGTATACTAAGGAAAAATAACAGGTAGTCTCTGCCCTCAGTGAGCTTTTTATCTCACTGGAATGACAAAGCATATACAAAAGAATAATTAAAAAACAAGAAAGGGAACAACTAGAGAGAAGGAAGTGAAAGTTCTGGGAAGACAATCATGAAAATTCCCCAACTCTCAAAGAGAAGTCTGGTTTGTTTAAGATAAAACAGTCTACCTGGTGAAATCACAAAAGCTTCAGCGTCCTAGTTATTTCAAACAAGATGAGACCAAATGAAAAATTTGTTACTGGGGGCAATCAGGCACTGGAAAGACAGGCTAGCTGGATCAGTGCTTCCCATGGTGGTTTCTCTGATGCTCTGATAAACTGAGCAGTGTTTTTGGAAAGGAGGCTTTTAGTGCTGCTTTTGTCTAAACAATCCTGCACAAAAATAGATGCTATTGTGAATACAATCACCAGAGGATTGTCAGGCAAGTGTTTTGTGAGCAGCAGCCCACAGATATTGGGATTTTTCTGGGTTCCAGGTGGGCAGAGTCACCTGATTAGCAGCCAGTCTCCAGGGAGACAGAATTTGCTAGTAGCCATTGACCTAGATGCCCGAAGAAGCACACTGTGCTAAGAGTTAGAACGCATTTAATCCCTCCCCTGCTAGGAACACTGAGAGCCATCGGCATGACAGATGGCTGAAACATTCTAGATTTTATTTGCATGTATAGACTTTGTATTAATGGAAGGAAATGTTGGGAGTTTCTAGCTGAATGATACAGCACACATCTGGATGGAACACCAAAGCAGCTGGGCATATATCAAAACTGTCACTGATGTTACAGAACTCTGTAGGGTCATCATTGTCTCTCAATGAGGCTCCTGGGGCATTCATTCCTTTGCCTCCAGAAAGTCTTCCCAAATCACCCTGGTCATGAGGTCATTCTCGGAGTGCATATCCATGTATAATTAGTTTAGATGTTTTGAATCAAAGCAGATGCTCCTTGGCTGACAGCTTCCCAATAAAACCCTAAAATATCTGAGCTAGAAAGTATCTCGGTGATCAGCTGTTTTCTCAGTTCCATTTTACAAATGAGGAAATGGGATATTTGAATTATGACAGTTCCCTTGATTTCTAACCTGTGACACCTCTTGACAGAGATCATCAGGAGAGGGTAGTGGAGGTCACACAATCTAACACCATCATTCTACAGATGAGGAAACTAAGGCCCAGACAGGCCAAATGACTTTCCAAAGGTTCTCAAGAAGCATGTGATAGAACCAGGATTGAATCACAGAACTTCTGCCTCTTTGCTCTAAATCTTTTTCTAGTCCCTTGAATGCTAGGTTGTACAGTGGTTAGAGCACTGGGCCTATAATCAGGAAAGCCCAAATTCAAATCTGACCACAGATGTTACTTAGCTGTAAGACCCTGGGCAAGTCACTTAACTACCTCAGTTTCCCCAATTGTAAAATGAGGATTATAATGGCACCTAACCTCCCAGGGAAATTGTGAAAATCAAATAAGATAATATTTGTAAAAATACTTTGGACACTGTCTAGCACATAGTGAGTGTGTAATAATTGTCTCCTTCCTTTCTTCTTTCTGCTGTACCATAACATAAATAAAATCACTCATGAATAAAATCAAAATCAGCCTGAATATCTCCCTTAGAGATAAAGATGTTAACTCCTTCAGATCAGCAACATACTTTAGTTAGCTATCTGTGATCCAGGATGTAGATTACCGGCCACTGATCCACCTGTCTCTCCCTGTCTTTTAGTACCCCTTTGAGACTCCTTCCTATTCTGTCACTCAGTAGGTACTTAGAGGTAGCAGAACAAATTTGAATATTAACCTAAATTGAGTCTAATTAGGGAGCTAGATATGTCACTAAGGTTTTTCACCATGTCTAAAGACAAATTAAATTTAAAGTTTCAGGATTCTGTGCTTTGGGAATTATCAGTGCCATGGCTTCTCACCACTACCTCAGTTTCTCCAAAAGTGATTACCTTCTATATACTCTGTACATATCATGTATGTCCTAATGTATGTATGTCATAAGTATGTGGTAAGACCACCAAAGGAAACGGGCCCGTCATGTAATAAAATTAAGGGATAGTGTAAGGACATGATAAGGGTTCCTCTGTCACCCACCCAATGTCAAGAGGTCTAGAGGAAAATCTTTCACTCACTGGGTGGATACTAATGTAGAACTTATGGAAAGATATAAATGAGAGTAACATAGGATGACCAGACATGATGGGTCATAATCTCCTACATTCAAGGGAGATTTAGCAAAGTAATGAAAAAACATGGGGGCCTGTGTTGTCCTGATGGGTAATTAATTTCCCCTTAAGTTCCCTTTAACCAATTCACTATGGTTTGTATTGTACTCATCTCTTCTCCTACCTCCATTTATCAATGGAAGCTATTCCTTATCCCTGAAAACCTTTCTCTCCTCATCTCTACCTCTCAGAAGCTTAGTCTTCCTTAAAGTCTCAGCCCGATAAGCACTTCTTTCATGAAATCTTTCTTAATCTTTCCACTTGCTAGTACTCTCTTCCTCTTCAAATTACCTTTTATTCCATTTACTTGTATAAGTGTTGTGCCCCTCCAGCAAAATATAGATGTCTAAGGACAAGAATGATTCCATTTTTGCCTTCATGTTTCCATTGAAAGGACTGTCAGCACTTAGAAGCCACCTTAGTTCCCAAACATTCAAGCTTTTGGCCAAGTAGAAAAATATAGCAGTAGTGGTTTATATGCTAGCTAAACAGCAGTTTGTCATATAAATTCATTTATATAATTTTATGGAGAATAGAGGATTATGGACAGGATCACATCACAAAAACAGCAAGAAGGAGGGAAGAGGAAAATGAGTATAACTTATATGTTCTAGAGTTTTTGGTGACATCAGTAATTAAAAGGTGATCGGACTACTTGCCCCTCTCAAAAAAAGCATTGTGAGAATAATTTTCATATCTATTGAAGGCATCTTCAATGTATATTTGAGGGAAAAGGATTTTTAAAAATGAAAGTCTGAGATTATTTACAGAGCCTCTTAAATGAAATCTATAACCATTCAAAAGAATTTGGCCAACTATCCACAAAGAAAGCTGAAAGGCCTTCTGGCCCCACTGTCTTATATTCTTCCTGACATGAAAAGATTTGGGGCTCAATTAAATGAACCCACCTAGCCATGGCAGATCCATTTATTTCCTCTGCTCAATTTATGCATTTTAAGTGTGACAAGCAAGCTCCCTGTCATCTACCCTCCACCTCTGTCCTGTCTAGACTCAGAAAGCAAATGATAATTATTTGAAAAGGAGAAAAAAGCTATTAGTGTTCAGAAAGAACAGACTGCTGAAGCCTCTGGCTTTGCTCAGAACTCTTATAATCAAAATTGTATTTTTTCCCCTAGGACCAAGTATGAAAAGGGGTAGATCATAGGCAAGGATATGCTGATGCCAGCCCCAACCAGATCATAAAATGATTGTTAAATTTTCAGTGTGAGCAATTATACCTCAGAAATTGGCAGACCCTACAGATTAGGGCCTGATTTATTGTTTTGTTTATATTCTAGGCTTAAGAAAGTGATGTGGAGGGTAGAGTCAAGATGGCAGAGTAGAAACAGTGCTACCATGGAGCTCCAGCCCACACCACTTCAAATTTATGTAAAAGGGACACTCTGAACAACCTCTGGAGCTACAGAACCCACAAAATGACACAGAGAAGTTAACCTCCCGCTGAGGACAGCAGGACAGCAGCCCTGCAGGGAGTGGCCAGCACAGCTCTCTGGGAGCCAAGTCCAGGCCCTCATGAGTCAGAGGTTTTAGCCCCAGGGCAGCAGGACCAACAGCCAGCTGGAGGGACCCCAGAACACCAGCAGCTGTGGCATCTCCAGAATTATCAACACATAGATGCCTAGGACAAAGTGAGAGGTCAGTGCCCTATGGACTTTGGGACTAGTTGGAAGAGAGCTTCAGCTTCTTCCCCTGGGGGCAAGAAGCCACTGAGGAGCCCGCACAGCTTGCACCACTTTGCCACGTTGCAGCTTCAGCTCCTAGCCTGCAGACTGTAGGGGGATCTGGCTGGGGGGTAAGTGCTCTTGCTTTACCCTTCTTGGATCTGGATGGTTAATACTATTTTGCATATAATTGGGAGATAAGACGTGCAGGCATTGGGGCACAGAAATTCACCTTGCCCTACTGGAAAAGTTGAAGGGGGTAAGGGAGAAGAGATGGGAGAGAGTAGATTGGATGAGGGGATATCCTGTGGGACTGCTATTCTGGGGTGGTGGGTAGGGGGGAAATGGGGGAAAAAAGTAACTCAATATCTGATAGAATGATGTAAACCAGAAGTTAATTTGGGAAAAAAAAGTAAAGTGGAAAATGTTTATAGTATAAAGTAAACTTAAAAGTTCATTACCCCCACCCCACCCCCAAGATCTGGTTGGTAAACATTTACTAGCATACCTCTGAATAAGAATCACAGATTTAAAACTGGAAGGTAACTTTGAAGTCATATAGTATAATCACCTCATTTCATTGATAAGGAACCTGAGGCTTAGTGGTATAAAGTGGCTTGCTTAAAGTCACACATGTAGTAAGCAGAAGAACCAAGTTTTGAAACCAGATCTTCTGATTCCATATACAGAACTGTTTCTTCCGAAAAATTCTGCCTCTTGAAAGCAAGTGGAAATAACAGATATAATAAACTATAGCACCAAACTAGGGTTGTAACCATATTGTACATTCAAAGGCATTTCCCTACCTCATGCTAACCAGGCCCCACCTGGGATTGCTCTTCTCTGCCCTCTGGCAAGACAGAGTCTAAACAATGGTTGGAGAACTCAGTGGTGTTGTGATTGCCATAATGCCACCTCATACTACTGCCAAGTATGTCATTCTTGGATTGTGTACCCAATGGAGGAAATGTAGAGAGAGACCCATTCAGGCTCACCTAGCAATCCGGGATGCTCTACCACTGACTGCTTAAGTATTTATACACTAACAGTAAAGTATAGTCACTTCCTGGCCACCTTCTCATCATGTTGCCTTCTCTCAAGAAATCAATCACCTCTCCCTCCTACCAGAACTTTAAACTCAAAGATTTCCCAGCTTTGATAAGTGAACCTTCCCCTTATCATGCAAAAACTATACCTCTACTCCTACTCTCCTACTCTCCTTTCAAGCACCCTTTTATGTGCTTTCTTCTCCATTAGAATGTAATCTCCTTGAAAGCAAGGACTACCTTGAGTATTTATTTTTGTGTCTCCAGAATTTATCACAGTGTCTGCCACATTAAAAGGGTAGAATAAATGTCTTCTCTATCTATCCATCCATCTCTTTCTCCATCTATCTATCACTATGTTTAAAACTATATCAAACAAGGCAAAACAACATTGGTTTACTTGATGATAATTAGTTGCTTAATCAGCTAGTGGTTGGAAAAAGAAGAATGTGCTCATAACTACAAATTGTTTATATAGAATATAGCTTATATAGGGGCATTATGGCATTGTGGATGGAAGGATGTGAGATGGCTCGGTCTGATGCATATCAGTTCAGTGACTATTGGTAAAAAAGAAAAAAAAAGTAACCTTGACCTTTTAGTGCCCCCAGACAACTCCCTAAGACTGGTAATCACAATCAATATGTTCTAAAATGTTTTTAGCAGATCTCTTTGTGGTGGCAAAGGACTAAAAATTGCAAGGATGCTCATCAATTGAGGAATGACTGAACAAGTTGTGTATATGATTGTGATGGAATGCTACTGTGCTATAAGGAATGATGAGCTCAATGAGTTTAGAAAAACATAGAAAAACTTGCATGAAGTAATGAAGAGTGAAATGACCAGAACAGGGAGAACATTGTACACAGTAACAGCAGTTTTATTTTAAGAATGACTAGGAGCGACTAAGTTATTTCAATTGTTATGAATACCTAAATTAACTATAAAACACATGTGAAGAAAGATACTATCTGCATCTAGAGAAATAAATGATAAATAGAAGTATGCATAGGATAATTTCACATATATATGTACACATACATACGTATATACCCATTTGTTTCTAATGGTAGCCATTTCTAGGGTGGGGGAGAGAAGAAAAAAGACATTTACATGATAATTTTGTTGTATATTTGAAAGGAATCGCAAGTTGTGCATAGCAGATTTGCAATTTCGTGTGCAATCATCATTCTTTATTGTACTATGTTAAGGAAATTCTTGCTTTATTCCATAAATTACAAATAATTTTTTTTAAAAAGAAGTTGCCTATCTACTTTCATGAAGGGATTTTCTACACTGGGAAATTTCTACCAAAAAAAAGCATAGATCCAGACAACAATTAAATGAATGAATGAATAAACTGAAATAAAATAAGATTGATTTCCTACCTACAGCTTTCAACTAAAGTCTCCAAATAGTTGTTATCCAAATCTTGTTTTCAAAGGGAAGCCCACTGAATGGTTGATGATGAGACACAGAGCCAGACCTGATGCATGGAGAATCTAGATTATTTCTTTGAGCCACACACTGCTGTAGTAACTGCCACTTGGGCAAGAAAGGGCAGTCACTGAGACATCACATGAATCTTCTATTCCCCCCCCAGTAAAAAACATACATACATACAGTCAGTCAGTTCCACAAGTACTCTTCCTCCCCAAGCATTATCATCTTTTGTGATTTTTTATTTATTTATAAAAATGCTGTTACCCAAATGAGTAATGGATGGGACAGGAGAGGAAGCATACTGTGAGTGGCTCTGCCTCATGCATTCTTAAGGATGAATCCATCAGAACTTTGACTTCATGGTCTTTCTTACCTTGAATCCCTCAGAGATATCTGAATTAGTGGAATATAGGCCACTGCTGGCACACTAAATAGTCCAGGTTGGAGTTGTCCAGCTGCATTTCCCCAGTGACTTGTTTACAGCTATCCGAGCTGATTGATTTTCAGTCACTTTTCTTTATGATAGGCCCCAGTTACCTCACGTTGTCCCTCAGGTATAAATAGATGGTCTGTAAATTAATCCTAAACGATATGGTGATTTTTTTCACCAACCTCTAATAAAATGTTGTATTTGGAACATGGAGCTGGATTGATTCCTGGCTTTGCTTTAACAAGTATGTTTTATGACTCTTCTCCTGTACTGCCTTATATTTACAGAGACCCCATTTCCCCAAAGTACAAAGCACTTAACTGATTCTCCAATTAATTCTCCTTACTTCCCTGTGAAGGAGAAAAGGGTTAGGCACTATTAATTCCACAATGGTAGATTGGAAAACTGAGGTGTGGAGAAGCATGAAAACTAATTGTTTGGTTGCCCATCAAAGCCAGCTCTCTCACTTTTTGAGGGGCTGGTCTGGTTATCTACTAATTTTCATTCCTTTTGCCTCATTGTATTGTGATAACCCTGGGTTCATAGCACCAGGGAACTAGAACTAGAAGGTACTTTAGAGGTCATCTAGTTCAACTTCTTCATTTTTTCAATAAGGAAACTGAGGCCCATAGAGATAAACTGACTTGATATAGGTAGTAATGACAGTCAGGATTTGAATTCAGGTTCTTTGACTCCAAGTTCAATGTTCTTGCAACTGTGACATGTTCTTGGAGGTAATGTTAGCAAAACACAAGCACTGAAAGGCCTTACCAAGCTGGAAAGGCTTCAAGGACAGTACTGACAATGGATTATGTATCTATCAGTTAAAGACAACCTAGTTAATTTTAGAGAGGTATGTAAGGAGAGTATTAGACTCTATGTGCAAGAATGTTTGGGGATCACCACAAGTCATATCTGTTTGCTTGTATACATCTTTTAACCATAGGCGTGCATCCAGCATGTGAGCTGAGTGTGCCTAAGAATACCAACATATCCTGGAATCAGCATTACCATTATAGGTAAAGAATATTCTTCTCATGGTGTCTATAGAAACCTACAGTTGTATTCCCCAGTAGAATGCAAGCTCCTGGAGGTCAGGGAATGTTTTGCTTTTTGTCCTTCTGTCTCAAGCACCTACCACAGTATGCTTCATATTGTAATTTTAATAGAATTGAGCTATTGAACTCAGGAAAATGAAACTGTCTTCCAATGTGAGGAAGGGCCTCAATCTTTATCAAATGAGAGATCATTGACATGAATAAAATCAGAAGCTGCAGCAGATAGAGCATTGAGCTTGGAATCAAAAAGTCCTGAGTTCAAATCAAGCCTGAGGCACTACTAGCCATGTGACACTGGTCAAGTAACTTAACCTGTTTGCCTCAGTTTCCTTATTTCTAAAGTGGGGATAATAATAGCACCTACCTCCCAGGGTTGCTCTGAGGATCAAATGAAATCATAATTGCACAGTATTTAGAGCAGTGCCTGGCACATAGTAAACCTTGTACAAGTGTTACCTATTATTATTATTAAATATCTAAGTAAATTCTGGCAAATATACGATTATCTGAAGTTGCCTAAATGCACCTAAACAACTCTGATGATAATATTCCTGACTCAGGACTGTTAATAATCAGCATTCAGAGAACATTTATTAAACAATGTTATATACACCATCCTAACCAACTATCTTACAATTAGTCATTCAAGGCACTATTGCAGTTAAGAGTTCCATTCAGAGGCCTCTTAATAATCTGACCTATTAGGGAAAATCATAAGGTTGGCAAGTCTTAGTGCTGCTGCCACCACCTCCACTGCTGCTGCTGCTGTTAGGGATGGTGGTGGTGGATGACAACTCCAGGGAGCATGGCAGGCAGGACCAAACAGAACCAAGATGGCCAGGATGGTAAGGAAACTCGATCCCTGAGTCAAGACACAGACATTTTCCCTTAGATCATATTTTATATTTATATTAATCTCCCCATTTGCCGACTTTGGAGTCAAGGAGGGCAAGCTATGACTCAAATTAATACATGTAGTAAGGATCACAGGGCCTAATAATGCCAAAGTTATAGGCTTGATCTCCAAATAGATAGAATCAAGTCAAGTCAACAAGTTTCTATTAAGTGCTTTCTATATGCCAGACACTTTTCTAAAGTGCTGGGAATACACATATAAGAAGAAAGAAAACCAATGTCTGCCTTCAAGGAGTTTGTTTTCAAATGGGAGAAGATAACACATAAAAGGGAGCTAAAAATCTGGAGGAAGGAAAAGGGAAAAATAAAGAGTCAAGGTAAAGGTTACCAGGCAGAAGCATGGTAAACAAAGTCCAGAGTGTTGCGAGTGGAACCTGGAAAGGAACAAAGACACAGCTGGTCTAGGTATTTTCCTTAAAATGGACATTCTAGGATGAACTGGCTAATTCTAAGAAGGGATTCTGCAGGAATAGAGAGTACTTCTGGTGTGAGAAAGAAGTGGAGTGAACATCCAAGGTGAAGGGGATTCTGTGGAATGGTAGAGAAAGGCCATAGAGTCAGGAATGGAAGAGCCTGGAGAGGGATGAAGGTAGAACCAAGATTCTGACCAAATAGTCCTATTATAACCAATATCCATGCAGTTGATCACAATGGCACCTTGAAATGAATCAACCTTGGGGCAGCTAGGTGGTGCAGTGAATAGAGCACCAGTCCTGGAGTCAAGAGGATCTGAGTTCACATCCTTCCTCAGACATTTGACACATTTACTAGCCATGTGACTAAAACAACTCATAGACCACATCCCATACATGATAGGTCAGCACATTTTATTTGCATAAGAATAGCACTTTGTTGTTACATTATTCTTCTTGGGATATCCTTAAAGTTGGCACATGGGAAATGGGGTGCAATAGCCTAGGTAAAAAATTAAAAACAGGTCATTGGACCACTTCTGGTTTCTTAGTTAGCCATCCTGGCTTATTCATTTCTAAAGTATGACTAACAGTAGGCGTATACTTCTATGAATATTAAAATATTCTACCATCATTTTGTTAAAGTGTGACCATGTTCTTCCATAAACCTAGTGAACAAAACACTTGAAGAGAACACAGTGGTTGTTATCATGTCTTTGAATGGCTATCATTTGGAAGAAGGGCAGAAACAATAAGCAACAAAGAGGGAGAACTAGGTGTTGTGTAAGGAAAATTTTCCTAACCATTAAAGTTATCCCAAAGCAGAATGGAATGCCACCCAGAAGAGCATGACTGGGATGGAAAAGCCGCTAGGTGGTGCCATAGTGCACAAAGCGCTGATCCTGAAATCAGGAAGATTCCTCCTGAGTTAAAATCCGTCCTCAGGTATTTACTAGCTGTGTGACCCTGGGCAAGTCACTTAACCCTGTTTGCTTCAGTTTCCCCATCTTTAAAATGAGCTAGAGAAGGAAATGGCAAACCACTCCACTATCTTTGCCAAGTAAACCCCAGAAGAGGTTACAAATGGTCAAATGTAACTGAAACAACTGAACAACAAAAAGGATGGACAAGGACATTGAGATTATATAATATGAAGAGCAGGAGAGGAGAATAAGCATTTATATAGAGAATATTACGATCCAGGGACTGTGCTATACACTTTTAACAAATTTAATCTCTTGATAACCACAAAATCCCTGAGTGATAGGTGTTATTATAATCCCTGTTTTATAGTTTAAAAAAAAAACAGGAAACAGAGATTACGTGACTTGCTCAGGGTCACACAGCTAGTCAGTGTCTGAGGTTTGATTTAAACCCAGATCTTCCTGACTCTAATGCTGTCTCTAAATGTGAGCATTGATTGAAGCAATTTTAGAAGGCAGAAAAACATGGACAGAGATGAAGTATCTGACAGACAGTCCTTGTTCTAATTGGCCCTAAAGGGCAGAACTAGGAAAGATGGGTTTAATTTGCAAAGACATACATACTTAATGTAAGGGGGAAAATATTCCAAATTAGAAAAGTTCCAAAGGGTCATTGGCTACTTCAAAAGGCAGTAGAGTTTTCATTACTCACTGACTTCCAGAGAAGTCTGGATGACCACTTATTGGGGACCTTGTAGAGGAATTCTTGTTCAAATACAAGCTGGATTAGATCGTCTACAATCCCTTCCATCTACGAGATTCTGTATCCTCGTCCAGTATTCTGAGTCAAACCCCTCATTCAATCTCTCTCCATGATGTCGAGGTGACCCAGGCTTCTAAAAAGGATATGTCAGTTTTTCACAAATCCTGCAAGATTCCGCCAAGCTGGAAAAGCTGTTTGTTTTCATCATGGTCATGGATTATCTGTCATCAAAAAACCTAAGCACAGAGATGCTCATCTTTAGAAAGTTGACCCCTTGATGATAAATTTCTTGGGCCATGATGCATCAAGAAAGATGAAAATGCAAAATAGCCTTCAATCTTGTGTAGCCTCCTGCTTTTTCAGTCATAGGAGCAGAGTGATGGAAAAGGTGATAGCAGATATTAAGAACTGTGCAATTCTTAGATCATCTATAAACATTAGCTGCTAGAAACAGAGGAATGCCTCCCAAGTACATTAGTTGGGACAAGGGAGTAATATAGGGAAAGACACAGAAAGGAAAGAGGAAGGGAGGGAGAGAGAGAGAATGAGAGAATTTATTGAATGCTTAATATTTACTAGGCACTGGGCTAAGCAGTGGGGATATAAAAGCAAGATAGCCCCTGACCTCAAGGAGCTTACATTCTAATTAAAGAAGATAGCACTCAAGAAGAGAAAATATGGACAAGAATCCCATTGATTAAGGAGGAATGAATGAGTTGCACAAGTATAGGGAATTACCATATTGATATAAACAATTCACCTAAACATTTGTAGCAAAAGTGCTCTAGCTGACTATCCCAGAGTTAATCTACTAAATCTCCCCCTCAGTGTTCTAGGGGTGACCTAAGGGATTGGAGTATCTCTCTCTACTGCTATTAGCTTAAAACTCTACTGTGTTCATATACACACACACAAAGAGTTAGTCACAAGTGACTATAGTTGCAGTTCTATTTAGCCATATAATGTAAGCTAGCTTTCACAATGAAATATTTACTTCAAAAATATGATTATAAAAGTATATTTATCCCTACCATATTGAAGATATGCTCTCTCCCAGCCCATATCAGTCATTTGGGAGGAAGGGGCTTAGATTTAGCACATGCCCTACATAACATTTGTCCAAACCAAGTTCACCTCCAATTGTGACATGCCTGACAGAGAGCCCACGGGATTTGGGTCTCAAAGTCTTCCTGCATTCTCTTCCGAATATTGATTATAGGCTGGCTACAAAATCCAGCATAGACTCAATTCTTGGACTCCTGAACCCTCCAGATTTCAGGATGCATGGATGCCTAGATGTTAGGATACCCAAAACCTTGCCCTCCGGATCTTTTGAAATTCACAACATAAAAGGACAAACGTTGAGACAGGCAAAGAAACAAGGACCACTTTCACAGGGCCACTTGTCAGTCTTGAAGGAAGAGGATCCAAGGCCTCTTCCCTTACAGCATGTCATTTACCAGACACATCAGCAAAGAAGGCCCCCCAAAAGACCAGAGATTCAACCAAGAGAGAAAATTAGTGTCTCTGCCTCTTTTCTCTTTTCCTCCTCTCTTTTATTAACTCTTTACAGTCTAGATTCTGACTTCATCTTACAACTGAAATTTCTCCTGTGAAAGCAACCATCGATCCCAAAATCAGCAAATCTAAAGACCTTTTAACAATCCTCATCCTTTCTGACCTCTCAGAAGCCTTTGATACTGCTGATCCCTCCTTTCTCCTTGGTGTCCTTCTCCATAGGTGTCCATGATACTACAATATTCTGGTTCTCCTCCTCATCTTTATCACTCTCCTTTACTGAATCTTCATCCAGATCATGATCAATAAGTATGGGTGTTATTGGACTCCCTCCCACTCCTTCTTCTCTTCTCCTTCCATACTATTTCACTTGGTGATTTCATCTACCATGGATTCAATGTTGATGATTCTTAGATCTACTTATCCAGCCCTAACATATTTCCTAACTTCCAAACATGCATCTCCAACTGTCATGTGGGTGTCTCAAACTGGACGTCTCACAGGCATCTTAAACTCAACATGTCTAAAACACAATTCATTATCTTTCCCACGAAGTTCTCCCTCATTTTTAACTTTACTATTACTGTAAATCATCCCAGCCACCCTGGCTCACAAATTAGATATTGTCCTCAACTTCTTACTCTCTATACCACTCCCCATATCCAATCTGTTGCCAAATCCTGTTGTTTCTACTTTCATAATATCTTTTCCACCTACCTCCTTCTTTCCTTTGATACAGAAACTGCCCTAGTACAGGCCCACCTCATCTCATGCCCCACCAACTGTTTTCCTTGCCTCAAATCTCTCTCCTCTCCAGTCTGTCCACCATCCAGCTGTCAAATAAATCTTCCTAAAGCTAAGTCTAACGATGTCACACACACACACACACACACACACACACACACACACACACGTACACACACATATATGATTAAAATAAACTCCGTTGGTTCACTGTTACCTCCAAGGTCAAGTAACAAATTCTGTTTGGTGTTCAAAGTGTGGACTCTCTCACCGATGTCTCAGTGAGACATCCACTTTGGTGTCCTTGATAACCTAGTCTACTCCTACCTTTCCAATCATTTTACAACTTATTCCCCTCCATGTGCAATGGAATCCAGTGACACTACCCTCTGTGCTGTTCTTACACATGAGACTTCCATCTCACTGTTGTGTATTTTCACTGGCTGTACCTTGGGCCATCCTCATCTCCACCCCCTAACTTCTCTGGCTTCCTTCAGGCTCCAGCTTTATAAAATCCCACTTTGTACAAGGAAGCCTCTCCTGATATTCCTTATTACTAGTGTCTTCTCTCTTCTGATTATCCCCAGTTTGTCATTTATCTTGTTTGTATAAAGTTGATTTCATGTTGTCACTCCTCGATTACACTGAATTCTTTGATAGTGAAGACTTTTATTTTCTTTGTATCTCTGGCCTTTAAGAAATGCCTGGTATTGGGGTGGATAAGTCTCGAAGCAAATACAGCATCGGCCCTGGAATCAGGAGGACCTCAGTTCAAATCCAGCCTCAGACACTTGACACAATTACTAGCCATGTGACTTTGGGCAAGTCAACTCCAATCGCCCTCTAAAAAGCAAAAAAAAAAAAAAAAAAGGAGTGTCTGGTACATAGTCAGTGCATGATAAATATTTATCATCTAGTGACAATTAAGGATTTTTTATATTAAACAAATACCTTATTAACTTCTGTTTTATATCATTCATTTCCACCAGATTTTGAGTTACAATTATTTTCCCCCCTGTTTTTCCCCTACCCACCTTCCCAGAATAGCAGTCCCACAAGATATCGCTTCCTCCAATCTGCACTCTCCCCTATATTCTCCCATACCCCCTTCGATTTTTCCATTAGAGGAAGGTGAATCTCTGTGTCCCCAATGCCTGCACATCTTATCTCCCAATTACAAGCAAAAGAGTATTAATAATAGTATTTATATATATTTGGAACATTTAGTCTTAAAACCTCGAATTTCAGATCCATTTCCTTCCTCTCTTGTTACCCATTCCCTCTGGGAAGATAAGTAATTCAGTATATGTTGTACATGTCTAGCTATGCTAAACATTACCATAGTAGATATATTGTACAAGGCAGCTTATAATTCCCTCCCACTCATCCCACCCCCAACCTGGTCCATTCCCTACTTGATCCTGTCCCTCTTCTATAGTGGGTACTTCCAACCTCCCCTCACCCCAAGGATGCCCTCCCATCCATCATCCCTCCTCTCATCCCCCTTCCCCCTATCCTGCTGCAGGTTGAGATATCCCATTTAGTATGTATGTCATTTTCTCCCTGAACCAAATTCAATATGAATGTGGTTTTGCCTTTTTAGCCTTCCTTATTCTCCCCCTCCTTTGCAACCACTTCCCCTTGCTTCTTCTACATGGGATAGTTTGCCCTACCCTATCTCTCCCCATCTCCTCTTACCACTTTCCACACTCACCTCATAATTTCATCCCTTGAGTATTCTCCCTTCCCAACAAATTCAACCTATGCCCTCTATCCATATATAACTGTAACCATATACAAACACATTCACATATGTATTCATATGACCACACCCCCTTCTTCCATTATTTTCATAGTGAGAAAGATATCATCAGTCACAGTTATTGCTTTTCCATATAGGAATGTAAATAGTTCAACTTTGATAAGTTGTTTTGATTTCTTTTCCCTGATTACCTTCTCAGGCATCTCTTCCTTCTTGTGTCTGGATGTCAAATTTTCTATTCAACTCTGGCTTTTTCTTCAAGAATGCTTGAAAGTCCTCTATTCCACTGAATGACCATATTTTCCCCTGAAACAAAATACTCAGTTTTGCTGGGTAGGTGACCCTTGGGTTCATTCCCAGTTCCCAGTTCTTTTGCCCTCTGGAATATCATATTCCATGCCCTTCAATCCCTCAGTGTAGAAGCCGCCAGGTCCTGGGCTATTCTGATTGTGTTTCCACAATATTGAAATTGTTTCTTCCTGGCTGCTTGTAGTATTTTCTCCTTGATCTGGGGATTCTGGAACCTGGCTATAATATTCCTGGGAATTTTCTTTTTGGGATCTTTTTCAGGAGGTGATCTGTGGATTCTTTCAACCTCTATTTTGCCCTCTGGATCTAAAACATCAGGGCAGTTTTCCTTGAGAATTTCTTGCAGGGTGATTTCTAGGTTCTTTCTTTGATCATGGCTTTCAGGTAGTCCAATAATTTTTAAATTGTCTCTCCTGGATCTATTTTCCAGGTCAGTGGTTTTTCCCATGAGATATTTCACATTGCCTTCTAATCTTTCATTTGTTTGGATCTGCTTAACAGCATCTTGATTTCTCATAAAGCCATTATCTTCCATTTGCTCCAGTCTAACTCTGAAGGAATGAATCTCCTCAGTGAACTTCTGAGATTCTTTTTCCATCTGGCAAATTCGACTTTTTAAGGCATTCTTCTCTTCATTGTCCTTTTGGGCCTCCTTTGCCATTTGAGTCAGTCTATTTTTTAAGGTATTTTCCTCAGTCAGGCTGTTGACCCTCATTTCATACTTTTCCTGCATCCTTCTCATTTCTCTTTGCAATTTTCCCTCCACTTCTCTTATTTGATTTTTAAAGTCCTTCTTAAGGTCCTCTATGGCCTGCAACCCGCTCATGTTTTCCCCTGGGGCTTTTGGAGCAGGACTTCTGACCTCACAGTCCTTTTCCCGCTCTATGCCCCCAAAATAGGAGTCTAGGGTTGCATTTTCTGTTTCCTTTGCCTTGGCATGTTGCCACTTAATTGCTTGACTTTTGGGCTTGTTGCCACACTATGGCTTTAAGGCCAGATAGAGGAATTTTCGTCCCGAACGTGTGGGGGGCAACTTCCATTTCTGGCAAGCTGTACACCCACCCACGACTTCCACCCTAGATCACAAGCCAGATCCAGGGAGGTTAAAGCAAGAGCGATTACACCCCAAGACTGATCGCTGGATCTCCCTACAAATTTGCAGGCCGGGAGCTGGAGCTGCCTCTGAAAACTACAAAATGGCATTTGTCCTCAGCTGCTTCTAGCCCCCAGGGGAGGGAGCGGATGCATTCCCTAAATACGGGTCCCAAAGTCCATAGGACACTAACCTCTTACTTTGTCCTAGGCAAGTCTATGTTGATAATTCTGGAGTCGCCACAGTTCCTGGTGTTCTGGGGTACCTCCAGCCGGCTGCTGGCCCTGCCGCCCTGGGACTAAAACCTCGGCTCATGCGGACCTGGGCTCGACTCAGCTCCTGCGCTCTGCACGATGCACACTGCCAGGTCCCAGCCCACTGCACTGGTCCTTCCTGCAGGACTGCTGGGCTGTCCTCAGCAGGAAGTTAGCTTTTCTGTGTCGTTCTGTGGGTGTTGGGGCTCCAGAAGTTGTTCAGAGTCCCCTTTTACATAGTTTGGGGGGAATCTGGGGGCAGAGTGGCTTGGACAAGCTGTTTCTACTCCGCCATCTTGGCTCCGCCCCCCAAACACCCAAATTCGACTTTTTAAGGCATTCTTCTCCTCATTACCCTTTTGGGCCTCCTTTGCCATTTGAGTTAGTCTATTTTTTAAGGTGCTGTTTTCCTCAATCAGGCTGTTGACCCTCATTTCATACTTTTCCTGCATCCTTCTCATTTCTCTTTCCAATTTTCCCTCCACTTCTCTTATTTGATTTTTAAAGTCCTTCTTAAGGTCCTCTATGGCCTGCAACCTGCTCATGTTTTCCCCTGGGGCTTTTGGAGCAGGACTTCTGGCCTCACGGTCCTCCTCTCTTTCTATGCTTTGATCATTTTTGCCCCCAAAGTAGGAGTCTAAGGTTGCATTTTTTGTTTAATTTGTTTCCTTTGCCTTGGCATGTTGCTACTTAATTACTTGACTTTGGGGCTTGTTGCCACAGTATGGCCTGGTGCCAGACAGGAACCTTCACCCCAATCGTGGGGGAACTTCCGTTTCTGGCAAGCTGAAAACCCACCCACGACCTCCACCCCAGATCACAATCCAGATCCGAGGTTAAAGCAAGACGTCCCCAAGACTGATCACTGGATCTCCCTACAGTTTGCAGGCCAGGAGCTGGAGCTGCCCCTGAAAACTGCAAAATAGCGTGTCTCCTCATCGGCTTCTAGCCCCCAGGGGAGGAAGCCGACACGTTCCCCAAACACTGGTCCCAAAGTCCATAGGGCACTAACCTCTCACTTTGTCCTAGGTGTGTCTATGTTGATAATTCTGTAGTCACCACAGCTGCTGGTGTTCTGGGGTCCCTGCAGCTGCCTGCTGGCCCTGCTGCCCTGGGGCTAAAACCACGACTCAGGTGCTTGGCTGTGCTTGGCTCTCTGTACTCTGCGCCCTGTGTGCTGCTGGCTCCCAGACCACCATGCTGCTCCTTCCTGCAGGGCTGCTGGGCTGTCCTCAGCAGGAGGTTAGCTTCTCTGTGTCATTCTGTGGGTGCTGGGGCTCCAGAAGTTGTTCAGAGTCCCTTTTTACATAGTTTGGAGGTGATCTGGGGGAACTGTGGCTTGGATGCGCTGTTTCTACTCCTCCATCTTGGCTCTGCCAACTAAGGCTTTTTAAGACATTCTCCATTTGCAAGTTTGCAACTGGGGCCAAAGGCTATTGTCTCCCACATGGTCAGGTGAACTGAACCAGCTACAAAATGTCTCCTGATACTCCAAAGTTCTTTTGTCTCTTCCATTACACGTTATCTCTGAAGCCAGGCCTCTCCTCCACCTCCAAATTCTCCCATATGGGGAGTAGTATCAGTGGTTCTCTGTGCATATATCAATCTCTCATTACATCTCTAAGCAAGTTAACAATGTTATATAAGTCAATCACTTTCTTAGCAGAATTATTTACATTACTGTTCCTTGTGAGCAAGGACTCACTAGGAGGTGTTTGGTTTTACTGTCATTTCTCTGCATCAACTAGAACCAAGCTCTAGTTTCAGGTGAAACAATAAAGATGGCAGACTGATCATTTACCTTTCTATCTATTTCATGAACTTGATAGGTCTCACCTGAAAGAAACACATTCTCTCTCTCTCTCTCTCTCTCTCTCTCTCTCTCTCTCTCTCTCTGTCTCTCTCTCTCTGTCCCTCCTTCTCTCTACCTCTCCCTCTCCTCCCCTCTTCCTCTCCTTTGCCTTCTCCCTCTCCCTCTCCCCTCTTCCTCTCTCTCTCCTTCTCCATCTCCCTCTCCCTCTCTCTCTTATTCCCTGGAAGAATATTAAGTCAGGATTTTCTTGTCCATGTCATTGCTTTTTAATAGTATTGAACAGCTTTGGCTTCTTTTTCTCATTAGCCTAGCCACTGAGGGGTCCTTGGATTGACTTGAAGCAAGATAGCACAGATGAGTCTGTGTTTGGAGCCTGGTCTTTTTTTAAGCATTGCTGGCTGTGATTCTATGCCTTGGACACATGCTTGATAGCTTTCCAACACAGTCATTTGATGTAGAAAGGAAGAAAAAAGAATATAGCCAACCTGCAGCTAAAAATAATTCCAGAGGGCTGGAGGCAAAGCTGAGGTGATGGAGGCCAGCTCCAAAACAGTTGATAAACCTGTAGCCTTCTGCCAGTCAATTTCATGCATTTTCTTTTCTTTTTTTCTACCCTTTTGCCCCCTCCTTTTAGTACTCTCCTATGTCGGGGAATTTAGGCAGGGAAAAGCCATGCATATTAAATTGGTAAATCTCTGGATGCTTTTCTAATCACTAATCTAGTGCTCAAAATTGTCATTAAGCAATACAGTCCTAACTTCTTGGCAGCCTAGTGGGTCAGAGAATTCATCCCCTTCTTCAGCCTGCAGGATCCTGTCCTGGACGTTGCTCAGCTTGTTGCCTTGTTCCGCTTTGGTAAGATGAGGTTACTTGCTTCATTGCCAGGACTGGCACCATGGAGAAAGCACTAAATATGGAGTCAGAAAACCCACCTCCACCACTTGCTCTCTGTATGACCTTGACCAATTCATTTAACCTTTCTGAGTCTAAGTTTCTTCATTTGGAAAATGAGGGATTTAGGATAAAGCATCGTTGAGGTGCCTTCCTTTCCCAAGGATAGGGATGGAAAAAAGTCTGTATGTGTGTGTGATACACACATACACATACTTATATATGTGTGTATGTGTGTGTGATACACACATACACATACTTATATATGTGTTTATGTGTGTGTGTGTATACACAC
Source organism: Gymnobelideus leadbeateri (assembly GCA_011680675.1). Classification (NCBI taxonomy): domain Eukaryota; kingdom Metazoa; phylum Chordata; class Mammalia; order Diprotodontia; family Petauridae; genus Gymnobelideus; species Gymnobelideus leadbeateri. The sequence continues at coordinate 232,917 of WOXC01002061.1, forward strand.
ACACACACACATACATATACGTATATATATACACACACACACACACACACACACACACACATCTATACATATTTACTTTGTGATCCTATATATAGAGACAAGTTGGTCATAGATGCTCTGAAATAGGGGGAACAAGACTGAATAATAATGCAGCTGACATTTCTATAGTACTTTGCAAAATGCCTCACTGTGAGAAATATCATCTTCACTTGACAAATGAGGAAGCTGAGTATTAGTGTAAGGAAGCACCCAAAGGTATGCAAGTATTATTCAAGCAATATTTGTTAAACATCTACTATCTTGCACTAGGGATGCTGGGGACATAAATGCAAACATGAAAAATGTCCCTTATGTCATGGAGCTTACATTCAATGGGAAGAAGGGGGAAATGTGTACATATATGCAAAATATGTATAAGAAAAACACAAAGTAATAAAGTGAGAAGGAAGGAAAACTAGAAGATGGGGGAATTAGGAGAGAAGATATAAAAGGTGATACTTGAACTGACCTTTGAAGGAGATAAGGAAATGCTCAAGCCAAGGATGAAGAGGTAGTACATTCTAGGCATGGGGCCATGCAGAGCCCATACCAAGATGAAATGTGAAGCACCATGTGTCAGGAAGAGCAAGAAGCCCCATTTAGCTCGATCACAGATTTTATCAAGGGGAATAATGTGTAATAATGTTAGAACGGTATGTTGGTGCCAGGTTGCAAATGACTTTAAATGCCAAGCAGAGGATTTTGTGTTGGAGAGATAATAGATGCCTGCAAATATGGAGCCAATTAATAATCACTGGAGCTGAGAGTCAAATCCAAGTGTTCTGACACCAAGACCAAAGTCCTCTACATTACACAATGCTACCTCAGGGAACTGGGCAAAAGTTGTGAACAGAGAACAAACAAGCAATTTCTATAGGTTAGAGATTCTAAACAATTGAAGACCATTTCAATCTCAGAAATATTTTATTCAGAGCCAAATCTATATATTTAAATTAGACTTGCCATCATTCCTGATGTTGGAATCTCATGGAAGCTATTGCTGACAGCTAAAATATCATATGTTATTTTCCTGGGGACGAGAGAAATCCTCTCACCTGCAGTATGGGATTATGGTTAAGTTCATTAAATGCTTAAAAGAAATACTAGATAGGATCTAGAAAAGATCAAATAACTTGTACTTTAGGAGAACCCTAACAAGTCTCTGTTTTTCTTGTTTTGAAATATTTCATCTTCTACCTGCTTTGTTCTTCTCTTATGGAAAATGACCCTGTTAATATCATAAATTAGTTAGGGTTCCAACTCTGTGATCAGTTGGAAGAAGCAATACCCATATTACCAAATATAAGAGCTCTTATCATCTTTTTAATCAGTGGGATGTGATTAAATATTACTGCATTATTTGTTGTTTGGTCATTTTTCAGTCATGTCTGACTCTTTGTGACCCTTTGGGGGGTTTTCTTGGCAAAGATAGTGGGGTGGTTTGCCATTTCCTTCTCTAGCACATTTTACATACAAGGAAACTGAGGCAAACAGAGTTAAGTGGCTTGCCCAGGGTCACACAGATATTAAGTATATGAGGCTAGATCTGAACTTAGGAAGAGGTGTCTTCCTTACTCCAGGCCTGGAACTGTCTCTACTGTCCTGCCTAGCTGCCCCACTATATTATGAAAAAAGGAATAATTAAGAGAAGCAAAGGAAGACTCAAATTAACTGATCCAAAATGAAGTAAATAAAACTTCAACAACTTGCACAATGACAAGTAATAGAAATGGAAAGAAAAAAAAATAAAATGAATGTTACATTATTATGACCAAACTTGGCTTTGGGAAAGAGTTGAGAAAATTCACCTCTCTTCCTTCTTGGCTGAGTTGTGAGACTTTGGAGGTAGAATAATAAATATACTATCCTACGTTTGATATGATATTTAATCTTGTTAAACTATTTTTTCTTTTTCTTCTTATTCTTTCTTACAAGGAGTGGATCACTGAGTAGTGGGGAGAAGGGAGGAAGCAGCATATTAAAAAAATCAAGGTGATATGAAAAGAAAAGATATTAATTTTAAAAACGATGCAAAAATAAATGTGGGGGTGGCTAGGTGGCAAAGTGAATAGAGCACCAGCCCTGGAATCAGGAAGACCTGAGTTCAAATCCAGCCTCAGACACTTGACACTTACTAGACATTTGACTTTGTTCAAGTCATTTAATCCCAATTGCTCTGCTTTCCCCCCTCCAAAAATAAAAATATATATCTTTTATTTACTATTTTATTACAATTTTTCTCTAAGAAGGAATTTGTCTCTCATAACTGAGATTTTAAGAAAAAGAGAAAAAAAAGAACCGTTCAACAAATTTAACCCACACTTTGATAAAGTAATAATTGTCTACCTCTGAAAAGAAAGGAGAAAGAAGCATGGCCATTCAAAAAAAGTGAGAAAAGAAAGGAAATATTTGTATATGACTGTAAAGTCAAAACAAAAAGCATCAATATAAACACTTTTTTTTAAGAGGAGAATAGAAATGCCAAAGAATCCATAATAATGATTGAAAAATGTATGTGTGGGTGGTTTCTCTTGAAACCAAGGACTTAAAAAGGAAGAGAAGAGAAGGAAGAGCATGGACAAATTGACAATCACAAGGTTAGCTCTTCAGATAGCAGAGTACAACACTTGCTTATTGTGTTACATATCATCATATAAAAGAGATATTCCTTGGGGGCAGAGTCAAGATGGCAGAGTAGAAATGGAGCTTCCAGGCAGCTCTGGCTTCCACCTCCTCCTGTTCATGTAAAAAATAACTCTAGATAAACTTTGGAGTTTATCCCAAAAAAATGACAGAGAGAAGCTAACATGCTGCTGAAGAAACCAGAAGGCTGGCAGGAAGGAGCCAATGTAGAGCCCTGGGAGACCACACAAGCCCAAGGTTTTTGGCCTCAGGGTGGCCACAACCAGCCATTGATTGGAGGGATTTCAGATCATCAGCAGCTGTAGTGGTTTCCAGAATTATCAACACATAGATGCTAAGGACAAAGTGAGTGGTCAGTGCAGTGTGGACTTTGGGATCCAGGAGTGTGGTCTAGCAGTTACCCCCTGGAGGGAGAAGCCACAGAGGCACCACAGCCATGTAGCCACCACCACTTGGCAGCTTCATCTTCTAGCTTGCAGATTGTAGGGGGACCAAGCAACTAGTCTGAGGGGTAATCACTCTTGCTTTAACCTGCTTGGATCTGAATTGCAGTCTAGGGTGGAGGTCCTGGGGTGTGTGACCAGCTTGCCATAGCATGTGGAGACTCAAAGAGGGCACCCAATTAACAGCTCCACCAGCCAAGAAAACCCCAGCGATTAAGACAAAGCTCCCCAGTTTGGTAGCAGAGTCCTACTGTGACAAAAATCTCAAAAGTCAAGTAAGTAATTGAGAGGCAACATGAGTAAGCAAAAGAAGCAAAGCAAGCAGAGCAATCCAACTTTACACTCCTATTTTGGGGACAAAAAGGGTCAAAGCATGGAACAGGAGCAAGACAATGAAGTCAGAACTCCTGCACCAATAGCTTCCAAGAAAAATATGAGCTGGTTATAGGCCATAGTGGACCTTAAGAAGGATTTTGGAAACCAAATAAGAGAGGTGGAGGAAAAATTGGGAAAAGAAATAAGAAAGATGCAAGAAAGTTATGAAATGAGACTCAATAACCTAACTGAAGAAAATAACACCTTAAAAAATAGACTAACTCAGGGAGGATAGGTAGCTCAGTGAGTAAAAGCACCAGCCCCTGAGTCGGGAGGACCCGGGATAGGTTCTGGCCTCAGAAAATTAGCACCCAAACATAAGTAAATAACTAGCTATGTAACTTTGAGCAACTTACTTAATCCCAATTGCTTTAAAAAAAATAAACTAACTCAAAGGGCAAAAGAGGCTCACAAAGGCAATAAGGAGAAGAATGCCTTAAAAAGCCAGACTTGTCAGATGAAAAAAGAATCTCAAAAGCTCACTGAAGAGAATCATTCCTTCAGAATTACATTGAAGCAAATGGAAGCTAGTGACTTTATGAGAAATCAAGATAATATTAAAAAGATCCAAACAAATGAAAAAATAGAAGGCAATGTGAAATATCTCATTGGAAAAACCACTGACCTGAAAAATAGATCCAGGAGAGATCATTTAAAAATTATTGGAATTCCTGAAAGCCATGGTCAAAAAAAGAACCTAGAAATCATCCTTCAAGAAATTCTCAAGGAAAATTGCCCTGATGTTTTAGAACCAGAGGGCAAAATACAGGTTGAAAGAATTCATTGATCACCTCCTGAAAAAGATCCCAAAAAGAAAACTCCTAGGAATATTATAGCCAGGTACCAGAATTCCCATATCAAGGAGAAAATACTAAAAGCAGCCAGGAAGAAACAATTTCAATATTGTGAAAACACAATCAGGACAACACAGGATCTGGCAGCTGCTACACTGAGGGATCAAAGGGCTTGGAATATGATGTTCCAGAGATCAAAGGAGCTGGGATTAAAACCAAAAATCACCTACCCAGCAAAACTGAGTATCACATTTCAGGGTAAAATTTGACCGTTCAATGGAATAAAGGACTTTCAAGCATTCTTGATGAAAAAACCAGAGATGAATAGAAAATTTGATATTCAGATACAAGAAGCAAGAAAAGCATGAGAAGGTAAACAGGGAAAAGAAATCATAAGGAACTTATCAAAGTTGAACTATTTACATTCTTACATGGAAAAACAATAATTGTAACTTATGGAACTTTTCTCAGTATGAGAATAGTTGAAGGCAATAGAAATGTATATGTTTGTGTGTATGTATGTATATATATTTGTCTATATAGGAGGGTATATGCACATAAGAATACATATGTGAGCATGTGTGTGTGTATACATATATATATATATATATATATATATATATACACATGTGTGTGTGTGTACACGTATACATAGATAGAGGGCACAGGACCAATTTAAGAGGAAATATTTAAAAGGTGAAATTAAGAGGTGAGAGAGGAATATAATGAGAGGAGAAGGGGAGAGACAAAATTTGGTAAACTATCTCATATAGAAAAGACAAGGGGAAATGGTTACAATGGAGGGGAAGAACAGGAAAGCAAAAGGGAATGGGTCAACCTTATTCTCATTAAATTTAGCTTAGGGAGGGAATGACATACACATTAAATAGGGTATCTCACCCTTTAGGAGAGTAGGGGTGAAGTGGATGAGAGGGGGTATGATGGAAGGGAGGGCAGGTTGGGGGGGAGGGGAGTTAGAAGCACCCACTTTTGAAAAGGGACAGGATCAAAGGAGAGAGTAGAACAAGTGGGAAGTGGGACAGGATGGAGGGAAATATAGTCAGTTCTTTACTATGGAAATGTTTTGCATAGCTACACATGTACAACCTATATGGAACTGCTTATCTTCCCAGTAAGGGTGGGTAACAAGGGAGGAAGGGAATGAATGTGGAATTCAAAGTTTTAAAATCAAATGTTTAAATATATGTGTGTGTGTGTGTGTGTGCGCGCGCGCGCGCACGCGCGTATGTATGTATGTATATATACTTTTATTCATATTATTTTACATGTAACTGGGAAATAAGATATACAGGTACTGGGGCATAGAGATCCACCGGGCCCTCCTGAATAATCAGAGTGGGGATTGGGGAAGATATGGGAGAGAACAGATTGGAGGAGGGGATAGCCAGTGGGATCTCTATTTTGGGGTGGTGAGTAGGGGAAAATGGGGAGAAAATTTGTAACTCAAAATCTTGTGGAAATGAATGATGTAAATTAGAAGCTAATAAAGCATTTGCTAAATTAAAAAAAGAGAGAGATTCCTTGATTTCTCCCTTTCCTGGATCTTTGTATGATCATTGTGAATTCTAGGTAATGAATTGTTTTATAAGATGATTTGTTGTTGCCCCAAATAAACAATAAGAAGCTCCAGTACAGGAACAATGAGGTACTTCTCTTTTTCTCACCAATATCAATACAATTTTTTACCAGGACAGTCTGCAATTTCTCTTTTCACAAAATATATTCATTTCAGTCCTCTCATTATCTCAGGATCTTTTGTTGTTGTTGTTGTTGTTCATCCTTCATTCTCACAGTGGACCAACGACATTATGAGGGTGATATTTTGACTTGTTTATCAATTGGATTTAAGTGAGGCAGAACTGTGTAAAGCCATCAGTATCACTTTCTCCTCCAGAGTCATCAGAGTCTAATGGCAAGACTAAGGTCAAGATGACTGGTCAAGATGAACCAAGATACCTCAAGTTTCTTTTAAAGCAATGGACAATAAGACACTTCATAGGCTGAAATGTCCTGAATAAAAGGATGTTACCCAAGAGAGAGGAAGAGAAATATTTCATGAGGACTAATCAATACATGGAACTCTTTGGGACATTTCCAACTCAGTACAAATATACAAATCTATCTTTAATTTAGTACAAATATAAGAATCTATCAAAAATGACTTAGGTAAATCTTAAAGATCAAATGAAATAATATTTTAAGCACTAAGCACGATGCTTGGCATATAGTAGGTGCTTAATAAATATTTGTTCCCTTCCCCCTTCATTAAAAGTAGTCATAAAAATATGACATATAGGCAGGCATTTCTGGAAATAGGATGGAATTAAATAAATAGATAGATCTTAGATCTATAGGACCCACTCTGACACCAAACTATGAAGCCTTCCTAGCTCCAAACCATATATTTTAAAATTCTTAGCTTCTTTCAAGGCTGAACTGAAGTATCACCTACTAGTCAAGGTATATCCTGATAATATCAGTCCCTAATGCTACCCCTACCTTGAAATTATTTTGTTTATTTTGTTCAAATCTATATTTTTTAGCCTACTAATCTTCTGTTATGGAAACTTCTACCAAGTAGATCAACAGCTATTCTTCATTGTATAGCTTTAGAGAGTTGTCTAGGTCACTAGGAGATTAAATGACTTGACCATGATTGATCAGTCAGTCAAAAAGCACTATGGTTCAGACATTGCGATACATGATGGGGACACAAAAAGAGGCAAAAGACAAGTCCCTGATCTCACGGGGTTAGCTTACAATCTAATGGTCACACAGAAAGGGGCTTGAACCTAGGTTTCCTAGTCACTGCCTCCATTTTCTTCTCTTTGGATTTACTTTGTTATTTTAAACTTGCTTTTCTGTGTACATGTTAGTCACCTTCTTCTCTCCCCAGCCAAGTAATGTGTTAACCCTTTGTGTGCAGGAACCATCTCATTTTTATCTTCGTATGGCCAGTGCATGGAACATGGTGCTTAATAAATGCTTGATGAATTAATTTGTGAAATGTAAATTGGGGTGGGAACAGTGAAAGTATGTGCAAAAAGAGAAACAGAGAAAGTTTAGATCATCAGAGCTGACTCAGTGGCCAAATGCTTCCAGTCTGATCAAATTATCCAGTTATCCCCCCTCCCCCCAGCCAATACCCTCCTCTCCCATAAAACTAGCTGCAGAGTACCCTTTCAGGTTAGGTGACAACATCATACCTTTTGCATTCTAAGTTCTATGACAAGTATGAAGGACAACAGATGTTCCCATCTTTCATGATGAAAGTCACTTTTGAATGGAGAAATAGTGATCTAACAATAGATAGCCTTGTATGTGATGCAGTGGATAGAACATTGGACTTGGAGTCAGGAAGGCCTGAATTCAAAGCTTACCTCATATACTTACTGATTGTCAAAGGCTGACTCTAGGCAAGTAACTAAATCTATTTTGGCCTCAGTTTCTTCTGTAAAATGAGTGGGGTTGGACTAGATAACTTCTAGAGTCCCTTCCAGCCTAAGTTTCTTCATTTTAAAAATTAGGGGGTTGGACTTAATAGTTCTATCTAGCTTTCAATCTATGATCTTATGCACTCTTGTTTCACTGTCCCTTTTATTACTTTCTGTATGCTGCTCTTTCAACTTCAGAACAGCTGCTAGCTGCTGTCTATTTGCATGCATTTGGGCCCTCTCGCCTTATCTGCCCTTGCTCTGTGACTCTTCATGTTTATCTGACTCTTGACCATATTGTCCTGACCTCCTATGTTTCTCCTATATTCTACCTCCCTAGTCAATGTTTCCTTTCCAATTTCCTCTACCTGCTGCTACCCACAACCTGACACAATCATACCATAAAAAAGCTCTAAATCTCTAGTAATAAAAGAAATATCAGTTAGAACAACTCAGATGCTTCACCTCACACCTCAAACTGGCAATGATGATAAAAAGATTGACACAATCAAGGTTGAAAGAGCTATGAAATAACAGAGACAAACCAATACACTACTGTAGGAGCTCTGAATTGACAACTGTTCTGGGATTCAATTTAGAATTATACAATAGCATAATTAAACTATTCACACCCTTTCATCTATTACTGGGCATATATCCCCAAGAAAGCTGATTATAGAAAGAATGTTGGTTATAATAGGGGTATCTAGATGGTAGAGTAGATGGGACATGGGGCCTGGAATCAGGAATACTTTAGTTCAAATCAGGACTCTGACAGACTAAGCTCTGTGCCCTTGGGCAAGTCATTGAACTTCTGTTTGCCTGTTACCTCAACTGTAAAAAGGAGATAATAATAGTATCTACCTCACCAGATTGTTGTGAGGGTCAAAGGATATTTGTAAAGTGTTCAGCGCAGCATCTGACACTTAGTAGGTGCTTTATTAGTGCTAGCTAACAAAATTTTCGTAGTACCACTATGTGTGGTAGCAAAAAAAAAAATTAAATAGGTAGGTCTTCATCGATTGGCAAATGGCTAAATGTATTATGATATATGAATGTGACAAAACAATATTATACCACAATAAAAAACCAAGTATCAGAAATTCAGGGACACATGGAAAAACTTTTAAATGCATGCAGAACCAAGAAAACAGAGCTGAAACAATATACCAAATGAGTATATTAATGTAATTTAAAATATAAAAGGAATACTGTGGCTAAACTCAGATTAACTGCAGTGACTCATTTTGATCCCAAAGAACAGATAATGAGACACATTTCCCTCCTCTTGATAGAGAGGAGATTGTGGGTGATGAAAGTTGCTTATGCTTTCAGATTTATTTTGTCATCTTTTTTTAACTCTTTGTTAGAAGCTTGGATGTATTAGAGGAATGATTCATTTGCATGTGCTTGTGACATAAAAAAATGAATTGCTAATAAAATGTTGTTAAATAAATTACATAAGAAGATAGAATCAAATGGAATGGGCTGCCTTGTGTGGCAGTGAATTCTCTGGCACTGAAAATGTTTCAGCAGAAGCTGTACTAACATTTGTCAGGCTGTTAATCTTACAAAACCTGGGGAAGGCAGACAGATCCTGAAGATGCAGTTTGCACACCACTCCAATTGTTAATTATCTCTCTAGCTATTCAAGAGTGTCAAGATGTTGTCTTGATGCCGAGGATAGAAACATGACTGTTGGCATGGTAGTGTAGGATTTGATTCCTGGGTAAGGTGAGAAAGTGGGAAGCCATTATTGAATAAATGAAATAGAAAAGATTTGCAAAAAGAGAGAAGGGAGTGTGGATCGGCTACTGGGTACATACAGAATAGAGACAGAATATGAGGATGTGAATGTGAGTCAGGAAGTATATATGAGTGCTGACATTCAGGGCCCATCCTGCATTCCAAATGAGTAAAGAGTAGTTTGAGCCATGTATAAACAGGGAATGCATTTCTAGGGACTAACCAAGACAGGTTTTCCTTTCCTAAATTGATCATGATCTGTGCTTCTACTCCCTAGTACTGATCCCTAAATAACAATCTCAGGAATTAGAAATCTGTGGTAACAACACCCTAAAAGATCTGCATATCTGAATGGCACAGTTCTTAGTTGCCACGTACATGGTTAAGGAGAACGCTACAGAGAAACCAACAGACCCTGAGCTTGGGTATGAGTGTAATTAGTAGTGTATAACGACATATTGGTGAGTATATATTTGAGTTGCATTTGTCCTTCATTCTCAGAGAGGACCATGACATCAGGAAATGATGACATGACTTGCAGTTGACTTGGATTTGAGTGAGGGAGGGCTGTGCAAGGTCACAAGCATTACTTTCTTCTCCAGAGCCATTTGTGTCCAGCGTCAAAAGGATATTAGGGAGACAATGCAGAGCAGAAGAAATGACACATGAAATCATTTGATTATTATTATTAAGATACTTACATCTAAGAAGCACCTTTTAAGTTTGAGGCAAAAAATTTAGGACAAATTAAATGTTAAGGACTGCCATTCAAGGGAGTATGATTCAAGGGAGACATTGTGGTACAAGGTAGACTCTTTGGGAATCAGAAAACCTGCTTTTGATGAAAGGTTCTACCTTTTACATTCTGTGTCTATGCTTCAGTTCACCCAAGTTTAAAGAAGGAGTTGAACTTGATGGCTTCTGAGGTTCCCACCAGCATGGTCCTGTCCCAGCAAAATATCTCTAATATTTTGTTAAGTTCCCAAAATTATTTGCTTGGTCAGTGTTTATTTTGCCCTCAATTGTTTCTAAAACTATTCCTTTCCTTCCAATTGCAAAGTCCAATTCTGGCTGCCACATTATTGTTTCAAATGAGACTTTATAAATCAACTTAAACATTTCAGCCACACGCTGTCAGGATAAATGTATAAAGTAAGAGCATCTTTATCCTACATCTGATAAGTCCTGTTTAATATTCCTAGAATTTTTATAAGTTCTTAGTCCCAGGTCTTCTGAGTTATCAGGCTTGATATGTGAAGACTATGTGTGGAGATTAACAATGATGTGGATGATGTGGAGACTAATGAACCATTAAAATTAATTGAATGTGCCCGACCATTTCATGATTAATTTATTTCATATTTTAAAGTAATAAAATAAAACAGAAGGTATTAGCTTAACCTCTGACCTGATGCATTAGTCTGAAATTATCATTGAAACATGAAATAAAATGATTGTATAACACATTAAGATATGTATTCAGCTTTCAAACCATGCTCAAGAGCCTTGTAATTTTAAACACAGAACCACCAAATTGAGAAAGGATTTGGGTCTTAGTGGTTACCAATCAGTTATTTTTCTGAGCAATTTGAGCATCTGATAAGAATTTCAAATGACTCATCTGTTGAAGCCACAAATTTATATTTGAATTTTGGAAGGAATTATCTAGAGTGGAAAAATATTCCCCAACAACAAAGACCATATTATATTATGTCATTGAATTGTCTTTTTTATTGTTCTTGGAATGAAAGATGGCAGGCTCAAATGGTCGTTAACAATCAGCCCCTGGACATCATTGTAGGTTCTGTGACGGTATGTGTATAAACTTCTATCTAAAGACCCTAGAGTAATTCTGAAGAAACTATAGCTAAATCAGAAGTGATTGAGAGGTAGGCAAGGGGGGATTTGTACTGTCATGTTTTTTTCGGAATAGGAAACTAAAAGAACAATAAGGTCATATGGCTAACTGTCCCACACAATAAATCAGTATTGAAACCTTTCAGACACATATCTTTCTCCTTCCCACCTACCCACCCCCTATATCCTATTGTAATATCCCAATAACAATTTACCTGCAGTGTATTGCAACATTTTATATTATTCTCATTTCTTAACTTTTTTGATTGGCATGCTCTTTGGGTATATGCCCACATTAAAAGGAATTGCTTTTAAGTATCAGGCAAAATAAATTCTAGAGAGCTCCCATAATTAAACCATAAGGTTTAATTAGCTCATGTGTTTTGAGATCCCATGATAAAAGGAAAGATTTCAATGCTTTAATTCATACAAGTTAAAAAAAAATGAGTCAATGCAGGCCATAGGGAAAGAAGAAATGGTCTCTGCTGAGACATTTGTAATTTTTTGTGGTATGTTTAAATGTTTCGACCATTTATTTATAATTAGACACAGTAAGGAATTAAAATGCATTCTATCATATAATATTTCCATAACACTCAGGTAATGGATCTGCAGTTCTTTACAAGCCCTTGGCAGTTATCTGTCTTGAAATCTTTGTATGATCTGCAGTGGAGTTTGAGGGTCTGCCTCTCACTGCTTCACTGGCACTTCTGCTTCTGTGGCAGAGTAGGCAGTCAACCTTTTGGGGGAAGTTTTACAGACCCCTTTTGTCTTAGTGCAAAAGTTTTTACCAAGTGTTGCCCAGGTGGCCCCAAAGAGGTAATAAATCTCTATAACCAATACAGGGTCAAAAAATTATAGATTTATCTGAGCTGGAAAGGACCTTAGAAGTTAGTCTTCTAGTCCAATCACCTCATTTTACAGATGAGGAAACTAAGCACTCAAGAGGCTAAATAACAGGGCCGCTAGGCAGTGCAGTGAATAGAGCATCAGCCCTGGAGTCAGGAGGACCTGAGTTCAAGTCCAGCCTCAGACACTTAACACTTACTAGCTGTGTGACCTTGGGCAAGTCACTTAACCCCAATTGCCCTGCCTTCCCCCTACCAAAAAAAAAAAAAAAAGAGAGAGAGAGACTAAACAACTTATTTGTGGTCAAATAAGTAGTAAGTTAAAAGATAAAATTTGAACCCAGATTCTCTCGTTTCAGCATTCTTTCAACTGTACCATTCAGTCTAAAATGAAGAAATTCAACACTTTGAGAGAAATGATTCTTATATAACCAATTACTGGGGAGATCCAGGGTTATTTCCTTTTTAAGGAAGTCTGTCCTTGCCCAAAAATTTACCCACCTTGACCATCTTATCTAAGTGAAATTGCTATCCCACCCAACTAGAGAACCTTATAAAGAATTTAATCTAAGGTGAATTCCAGCCCTTTGTGTTCCACTCAGACTTGGGTGGGGACTTGTATAGATTGGCCAAGGTTAGGAGATAGTCTGGAAGTAAATGACATAATCAAAGTCATATCACTCAGCCTCTCAATAGAATAGGTCCACTTATCATTATAATATTCATTCCCTCATTACTTTTTAATAAATCAGAGTTGATTGCCATCCTCAGGAACACCCACTCTTCCAAGAACATATAAGCAATGAGTGAGTTCCATCAGCCATCTTTGGCATTGGAGAGTTCCACTGACCCTTTTAACTAATTATCTACTATATGGTTAATAAAATGATTAATTTCCCAGAAACTGTGTCTCCTGAATTTTTTATTCATCACACTTTTTATCTCTGCCCTTATATCAATAGAAAGTTACCTGGATAAAAAGAATGACATCGAATTGAAATCTAACCTTCTCAAATTTTCAGATGAGGAAACAAAGACCCAGGGAGGGCAATTGACTTGCCCATGGTTATGTAGTTAGTAGCAAAAGTATTATAACATACATCTTGTATAAGAGAAAACAGGCTATGAGAGATGAAGTTCCTTGCCCCTGGTCGCCCAAACAGTGTTAGATCTTGGACTAGAAGTCAGATGTCTCCTGACTCTAAGATTTTTGCTGTTTTCAGGAGGCATCTGGCTTCCAGTCCAAAATCTAATACTATTCAGGTGACCTTGAGCAAGTAGCTTCATCTCTCACAGCCTGTTTTCTCTTTGGAGAATACTTATGTTACTTTCATTATAATGCTTATATTACTATGTAACAGTAAGAAAAGCATTCAACCTCCCTGGGCCTCAATTTCTTCAATTTCCTCTAGAAATCTTCTAAAGTCCCTTGAAGTATCTTGTAAAACTCACAGTGTTGTATACATGTGATTGATTGGGCAAATCATTTACACTTTGTACTTTTGTTTCCTCCCCTTTTAAATGAAAAAAGATAACAAAAATTACCTCTAAGATGCCTTCTAGTTCTATGCAATAATCCTATGGTGCTCTGAAAGGGTACACCCAATGTCCCCATAAATTAAGTTAATCAGAGGTATAAGCCTCATTTGATAGATAGAGATAAAGGTACAGATAACATCTTGTCTAAGATCACAAGCAGATCAAGGACTTAAACTGAATTTTCTAATCCTTTGTGGACTAGCTTTGACTCATGGAGCAGGCGTGGCCAAAGTGTGGAAAGGGCTACATCTCCCAGAATTCTTGTTCCCAGAAAAATGAACACTCATTGGGAGAATAAGTATTCCAAATTCTGAATGCCTGTTCACTAAACAAATTGATTATGTCCAAGAAACTAAGGAAATCAGACATAAGATGAAATAGTTATGGAAGCTTCCATTAAGATTCATGTGTACAAGAAGGTAAGTCAATGTACCATAAAACTGAAAACTCTTGGGAAGCATAGACATGTTGTTACCAGAACAAACTTATCTGATAGATGCATGGAGGTACAGTGGATAGAGTATTTAGCCTGGGGTCAGGAAGACCTGAGTTCTAATTTAGCTGTAGACACTTACTGGCTGTGTGACCTAGAGGAAGTCACTTAACCTTGTTTGCCTCAGTTGCCTTAGTTGCAAAATGAGTTGGAAAAGGAAATGGCAAACCACCCCAGTACATTAAACAAGAAAAACCCAAATGGAATCATGAAGAACTGGACACAACTTAAAAACACTCAACAACAGGAAATGAGTTCCTAAGCATGAAATCATTAAGGGAGTCACTTAGCTTTAAATCCTAGCCCTAAATAAGAGTTGAGGAGTCATTACAATATTATAGGTAAGAGGTAATGAGGGTCTGATAACTTTGGGTGAAGAAAAGAGGACATATCCAAAAGATAATGTGGAGACATAAATGACAAGAGTTGGCAACTGATTCCATTTGTGAGTGAGATTTGGTATTGAGTTGAGATGATGTTTGACAATGAAGTTGAGAATTTGGGTGACTGGAAGGACAGTAATGCCCTTAACAATATTTGGAAGAAGGTGGATTTGGGAGGAAAGATAATTAGGATTAGTACCAAGGTTCTTTAATTCCCAGTCTTACTGTCAATTCAAATTACATTTCTCACAGCTAGGTGGCGCAGTGGGTAGAGCATCGGCCCTGGAGTCAGAAGGACCTGAGTTCGGATCTGGCCTCAGACACTTAAGGCACACACAAATGAAAACCTAGCCGTGTGGCCTTGGGCAAGTTACTTAACCCCAACTGCCCTCCAAAAACAAAAACAAACAAACAAAAAACAAATTACATTTCTCTTTGGATCCACCATAGACCTTACAAACTTGCTTTTTGACATCAAAGTTTTTTATGTTTAAAAGACACCTGTGAACATAGAACCAGAGTATAGTTCTTTACAATTCAGTAGCAAGTGAGATTCTGCCTGAGAAAGGAGGCTGTTCCTTCAATGAAACTATCTCCTCCCTGTCATCAGCTCCAAGAAGGAAGATGCCACCCACACTTGCACGAGTTCCATTCTTCGTCATTTCTATTTCACCTTTCTCTAGGGCTTGGCACAGGGCAAAAAGAATTTTAATTCATTCACTCGTTTGAAACAATCCTAGAATCCATGAAGAAAAGAAAATCAGAAGTCTGTTCTGCTCTGCAGCATCCCAGTACATTTTAAAGGCACGCCCTTGGGAAAAAGCATCCCAAAGAGAAAACAAATTTTCCCCAAATCTTTTCATGGTTTAAATGAATTTCTCATCAGTGGCTATTCAACTTCCAAATTATGATTCTAAAGTATGTAAAAGGTACTCATGAAAAGAAATAGTAACTTGAGAATAAAAAAAAAAGTAACATCAACTCTACCCTAGCTGTCATCACACAATATATTTTTCTGGATGCTTTTCTAATATCTTCTTCTGTTTTACACAAGACACATGAGCAAAAAGGTCTTGTGCTAGGATTAATTGGATTCATGCAGAAGTTTCCATTTGCTCCTAAGACTTCACAAATTAATTTGGCACATAATTAAATATGGTGAAACAAATCCAGAATGGATATTGCAAATACTGCCTAGTTCAATTACTATCAAAATGCATATAACAGAAAAAATATTAAAATCAGAACACATAATTGGAGACTTAATTACAGTTCTGTGCTAACCAGATGTAATCATGCTGGATTTGTCAGAGCACTTAAACCAATTCTGAAGTCTCTAAACTAGTTGTGAAAGAAGTGGGAATGTACATCCAATATTGAATTATAGCCAGGCTTATTCAGATTGGGCTGAGTCATTCATTCCAATTTAACCTGATCTGTTAAGCCTAACCAATGAGTAGTGAGACTAGCATGTTTAAAGCCCCAGTACTCAAGG
This sequence comes from Gymnobelideus leadbeateri, assembly GCA_011680675.1. NCBI lineage: Eukaryota > Metazoa > Chordata > Mammalia > Diprotodontia > Petauridae > Gymnobelideus > Gymnobelideus leadbeateri. Next base: position 249,027 of record WOXC01002061.1, read on the forward strand.
GCCTTATAGAATAAAGTCAGTGAATTAGACAAATGGAGAATCTGTCACTTTCTATTCTGTCCCAGATATATAAATTTGAATTGCATTTAGAGGTAGATAATGGGATCATTAAATTTCATAATCATAAAATATCATAAATTTTAAGGTAATCTAAAAACACCATTCACTTCTACCTTTTCCCTACTCAAACCTTTAACAAGTAATAACTGACAATTAGATAGCACTCTGAATTTTGCTAAGGATTTTATATAGATTACCTCATTTGAGCCTCCATGACAACCCTGTGACATAGGGCTTGCAGATATTATTATCCTCAACTTGAAAATAAGGAAATTTACAGCTCAGGAAGTTTAAGATACTTGCCCAAAGGCACCCCCTGGTGTCAAAGGTAAGCTATAAACACAGGGCTTCCTAATTCTAGGTCTGCCATAATGGACCTGCTCTCCAGAGCAATAAATCTTGAGCCCAGCTTCCCATTAGAATCCCAAACTTGCATTTATAACATATTATTGCTCAAAGCACTTAGATATCTAATGTCTCATCTCTTTTTCACATATAGCCCTAGAATACAGATAGGGAAATGGCTTATGTCCCTTTACAGGCATTAATTCAATACCATGTCAAATGGTCAATGATAAGTTGGGAATAAAAGTAAAATATTCTGAAGATCTAGGCAAGAAAAAGCAGGTTATATAAGATGTGTTTTTTTTTCTTTATCAAAGTATGTGTCTATGCCATGATACATATGCTTTCTCCCTTCCCCCCAGCTTGGGGGAAATTTCCCTTCCAACTCTCAATTTTAGTGTTCTGTCATAATTTTCAATGTCTGGATATATCTCATCATAAAGGAGCTGGTCATCACTTTTTTGGGTTACCAGATGGCATTAATAAACATGGTTTAAGTTTCAAGACCTGGTTCCTTTCCCCATACCAGACCTCACATTAATCAACTAATTAAATGAATGCTAAGCATATTAGAATAAGATGTTCCTTAATTAGCCAACATAGTATGGAATGCTGAGTCTTCAGTCTTTTACTGCATTCTGACAGATATGCCAGTTCTCTGAAGAACATTTCCCCCTTTCCTGATGATATGTTTCTTAAGAAAAAATTGTTTCCTTTTTCCTAAAACCAGAAAGCTGTTATGATTGGTCCATGGGGATCTGGCTCCTCCTTGGAAGATAAATGCTCTGAATTGTAACCTAAAAACTAAAGAAAAGGCTGTTTTTTTGTGAAAAAAAAAATGAAGTATTTTATTAAATTCTAAAATATACCAAGTGGCAAGGTTGGAAAGAACAAGTCATAGTACTGAAAGAACTTATGGATGGGGTTATTGAACCACTGTTAATGATCTTTTAAAAATGAACAGGGACAAGGGTGCTATAGAGACCAATGTGAACCAAGTTTTCAAAAAAGTGAAGTGAATAGATTTTTCAAAAAATAAACCTATGATCTGTATCCTAAAGAAATCATGAAAAAGGGAAAAGGACCCACACATACAAAAATATTTATAACAGGTCTTTTTTGGTGGAAAAGAACTGGAAATTGAGGAGACGCCCATCAATTGGGAAATGACTGATCAAGTTGTGGAACATGAATGTAATGGAATATTATCATTCCATAAGAAATAATGAGCAGGCAGATTTCAGAAAAACCTGGAAAGACTTACATGAACTGATGCTGAGTGAAATGAGAGAACTAAGAGAACATTGTACATAGTAACAACAACACTGTAATGACCAACTTTGATAGAATTAACTCTTCTCAGCAATGCAATGATCTAAGAAAATTCCAAAAGTCTCATGATGGAAAATGCTATCCACATCTAGAGAGAGAATTATGGAGTCTTAATGCAGATCAAAACATGCTAGTTTCTCTTTTTTTTTATTGTTTTTTCTTTCTCACGGTTTTTCCCTTTTGTTCTAATTCTTCTTTCACAACATGACTAATGTGGAAATATGTTTACCATAATTGTACAAAAGTAGCCTTTATCAGATTGTATGCCCTCTTGGGGAAGGGGGAAAAAAAGAACTCAAAATCTTATAAAAGTGAATGTTGAAAACTAAAAATAAATAAATAAATTTTTTTAAACAATAGGCCTATGGGCTTGATTTCAATTCCTGGAAATGTTCTAGAATGGCTGGGGGCTTTTTAAATCTTATTAAATATTTTATTTTTTCCCAACTACATGTAAAAACAATTTTAATGTTCTTTTTGAAAAGGCTGTCTATTTGCAAAGAACTCTCCTGCCATGCCAGGAGCATTCCCACAGAGCATTCTGTTCATTCCTTAAAGAATGTTGATGATTCATGTGTCCTGCTCCATGGTAGGTATGTGGCACATTGAGAATAGAATCCTAAGTAAACAGTGTTAATTTCAAAGAGCTAGTGGTGAGGCATGCTCTCTCCTTTCAGCACAAAGGTGGTGGATTAATGGTCCAGAATGCGGGATTTGTTGACAAAGAAGGCCAATGTGTTGGTTTATTTCACTTAATTATACTTTTTAATTTGGGAGAGGAGTAATTTTAAGAGATGATATTATGTTGAAATGGGGACGCTAGGTGGCACAATGAATACAGTACCAGCCTTTGAGTCAGGAGGACCTGAGTTCAAATCCAACCTCAACTTAACACTTACTAGCCATGTGAATTTGGGCAACTCACTTAACCCCAATTGCTCTACCTTCCCCCCGCAAAAAAATAATATGTTGAAAGGTAATGCTATATCAAGGAAAGCACCCTGGATTTGTGATCAGAAGACCTGGGTTAGAATCCTATCCCTAACTCTTATTTGCTGCTGCTGCTATTGTTCATACTTCCTTCTCCAAGAGGACCAATGACATCACAAGGGTGATGCCTTCACTTGTAGGTGAATTGGATGTGAGTGGGGCAGAGCTGTGCAAAGTCACCAGCTTCACTCTTTCCTCCCAAGTCATCGAAGTGTAGAGGCAAGACAAAGGCCAAGACCACTGGTAACATCCAAACTGCAGTGGGTGACTTTGGCCTTCCTAAATTAAGGTCTTTCCCATGTACCAGTTTGTCTGAGGCCACACCCATTCAGTAACTAAAGACTGGGTAAGAGTAGAGAGGAAAGATAGCTCAATTCACCTTCACAAAGATATCAATCTTAGAGGGGAAACCCTGCAGAGTTTCTGACCAGAAGAGAATACAAATGATCCAGCATATGTTCTGAACTCAGAATCTGAGTTGAAGCAACTCAGAGAGATTCTGGCAGTCTTGTGGCTGACTGATAATCCCCTGTATAATAATCTAAGTGGTCATCTACAATTTGCATAAAGGAAACACTACTAGCAAGGGGAAGTCATCATTTCCTGATGATTAATTTTTCACCAATGATAATTGCTCGGGCATTTTAGTTTACATCAAGCCTATGTCTGTCTCTCTCTGACATCTGTCCTTTGTTCCTGGTTCTGCTCTCTGGGACTAAGTAAAACAAGGCCTCTTCCACACAACAACTTTTCAAGAGATTTCTTTTTGATGTCATAAATATATTATGCCAGAAATCTTCATGAAATGGCATATAATGTGCAAACCTGTCTAATGCCACAGAACTATGACTTGTGTCCCTTGAGTGCTCTCTGAGGTTGTTTATAGTGCTATCATGTTCTTGAAATATGACATTTCCCTTCTGTCTTACTATTTAACCATAATATTCAAATGCTTGTACTTAAATTTTCAACAATTTAATTTGTGCCTCACTTAATCTTTTTCAACCACAATTTTTTTAACTGATATCATGCTCCCTAACAGACCTACCTTAGTAGAGGGAATTTTCTTCCCTGTGAGGTCCCTATATCAATAAACTGAGAAGTTTAGCCCCTATCTGAATAACTTGTTTAAATAATTCAGAGTAAAGTTGTTCCAAATGCACTTTATATTTTTTCTATTTCTATCTGCCTATGTGCTGCAAAATATCTACTACAAAATATTTATATGATATAATGCAGAACCTGGATTGAAGAGAGATTCTCTGTAGAAGCTCACATTCTAATGGGAGGAGACCACATGAAAAGTTTCCTCTTCTCCAGGTTAACCATCCTGTATTCTTTCAACCAATCCTCATACAGTATGATCTCAAGGTCTTCACCATTCTAGTTGCCCTTTTCTGCAGTCTCCAATTTGGAATATTATCCCTGCTTACCTTGATGTCCTGGCTTCCCTAGCTTCTTTCAAGTCTCAGCTCCTTCCTACCTTCTGCAAGAAGCTTTTCCAAATCCCCTTTGAATGCTAATGCCCTTCCTCTAAGATTACCAATGTGCCCTGTATATCTTTTATATACAAACTTGTTGAAATGTGAGCCCCTTAAGACCCAGGACTATTTTATACCTTTCTTCTTATCCCCAGGATTCAGCACAATGACTGGTACACAGTAAGCAATTAATGTTTGATTGACTGAAATTGTGCTTCTTATTTATTGATTAGGAAACAGCATTTAGCAAAACAAAACACTGCCTTAAAGGCTCTTTTACAACAATAACAAAAAAATCTCTCCCATCCATATCTCAAAAATATTCAAGATTCCTTGGAACATATAACAACAGCAATAATCCTGATCAATGACTCCCAATAGCAAACATTAGTAAGGGTATATAACAAGAAGATATATATGCTCCCCCAAGATATCAGCCCCTGCAATGCAGAAGATAGAGTGCAGAAGCTGGGTTGAAGAGAGATTCTCTATGGAAGCTCATATTCTAATGGGGGAGAAAACTATGTACATATAAAAAATATACAGAGTAAATTGCGTAAAATAAATCTCAGAAGGAAGGCAATAATATTAAAGGGGACCTGAAAAGGTTTCTTGAAGAAGGTGGCATTTTAAGTGAAAGTTGAAGGAAGACAAGACATGGAAAAGGACATTCCAGATGTGGGGGTACAGAGAGAGAAGGCATACATCATTTGGAGATGGCATGTATTATGGGAGGGACAGCAAGGAGGCCAGTGTCTGTCATTGGATTGTAGAGTATATGAAAGTGAGTAAAGTATAAGACTAGAAAAGTAGGAAGGGACCAGTTGTGAAATGGTAAAGATATGCTCTATGCTGAAAACCATTTGTGAAAACCTACATATTCCCTATTAGAGAGAGGATTAGATCTTTATCAAGGATTTCCTCAATTCATGTAGATGGCACTCATAAATATTTTGTAGGAGATAGGGAAGTAGACATAAAAAAAGATATAATACACTTGAAACAACTTTGCTCTGAACTATTTAAGCAAGTTATTCAGATAGGGACTAAACCTGCCATTTTATTGATGTAGGGAACTCACAGATAAGGAAATTCCCTCTACTAAGGCAGGCCTGTAATTTATAGTCTCAGAAAGCTGCCCTGAGCACTGAGAAGTTAAATGACTTGCTCTGACTCAATATATGTTAGAGATGAGTCTTAAACCCAGTTCTCCCTGATCCCCAAACCAGTTCTCTATCTACTATTCCAAGATAAATAATTTACTGATATTCAAAAATAGGAAATGAAGAATTAAATCATGCTGGCATTGATCATGATAATTTAATATCTAGGTTAACCAATGTAAGATAGCTGCCACAAGAATGAGACTAAAAGAATCCACAAAACACTTTATTCAGCAAATGTCTGACTTACTTACCAAAGTGAGATGGCTACCAAAGGCAGCACTGGATTAGAATATGAATTCATTCATAAAATCTTATGAAGGAGGATGGATAATTTGGGGTCATATTGTCTCATAAAGCAAAGAGAAGCAGTGGAGAATAAACCAGTTTAAAGAAAATTTGGCACAGCTTGACAACTCAGCAAAGTAATCCCAGGGTCATTACCAGGGGAAAAGAAGAAAACTACAAACAAACAAAAAAAATGAAAAAGATTTGCAAAAATCAATAGGACACATTTTTCCCTGTCAACGACCTTTAGTCCCAGATGTGCCAATAGAGGGGGTAGAAATGGCACTAACAACAAGTATGGGGAAAGCATTCATATTGAATGAAATATATATGGACAGAAGAGGTCCATGCTAGAGGCAATATAACTGTGAAAACATTGAGGAAACAATACATAGGCATCTGAAAATGAGGAAGATACTAAAGATGTGGGAAAAAATCTATGACCTGTCGAACCCCCCAAACCAGAGTCTGTTCTAAGAAAGAAACAAATGAAATTAGGGTGCATGTGACCACATTTTAATTTCTCTCACAAGCTGGCAACATGCATTTCATGGGAGTGACAGTCCAGAACTAAGTTTCCCTAAGGGGGCCAGTCCAGAATTGGCTCTATTTGGGATTTGGGGGTTCAGGGCCATATAGTTTTGAAAGAGTAGGTGTTTCCAAGGGTTGCCAATCAACCCTGATTGGTCAACACACTGGGAGGTGGACTATATTAAAATTATATCTTGGAGTACATGATTAGGTCACTTAATCTTGGTATTATACCTTTTTGACTGGGGATGATATCTCCTATCTTCAGAGGAAATAGCTACTCTATCAGACCAGCTCCCTACCACCACCACATACCAGACCAATCCTAGTCCTAGGATATCTAGGCAGAATCTATCTCCACCTAAACCTGAGCAGATTAAATTAATTCAGGCCTGAGTTGAAGTTTGACCAGGATGAGAAGATTCAATGCAACTTCATCATCAGTAATATCCTTCTAAAGGAGAGACTGTATTTGTAAGGGGGGAAACTCTGAGTCTCCAAAACATTGGTTACTCAGATTTAAAAGCATTTTTCACACACCTTAATACCAACAAAACCTGACAAGTAAGCACCAACGACTCCTGAAAGGCTCTTACTTTCAAGAAAATATCATTTTAATGTTGTCTTACATGCTTTGATATCTCTCAGGTCGGAGGTAAATATTTGAGCAATCCTATGAGATCAGACTAATTATTCTATAATAGCTAGCAAAATAGCTAGAATTTATATGGTGCCCAAAGGATTGCAAAGCCCAAGCTCCCACTTGGTCATTGTTTGGGCCCTGATTATCTCAGGGAGAATGTAAATAGAAATTGTTTCCATTTTGGCCAGAAACCCTGAGAGTCTTCCCCTCTCAGATTGATTTTTTTTTCTTAGACTAGGAAAAGAGGCCATTCTCTGCCTCATTTCTTACCTCATCTTTTTTTTCCCTAAAGCAATTGGGTTTAAGTAACTTGCCCAAGGTTACACAGCCAGTTATTTTTGTGTGGGTGTTAAGTATCTGAGGCCGGAACCAATCCGGGGTCCTCCCAGCTCCAGGCCAGGCACTTTTACTCACTGCACCACCTAGCCACCCCCTTACCTTGTCTTAATCACTGTATGAGCACTACCTCAGTCAGACTGAGGCCTGGGAAAGACCTTACCTTAACAGGTCAAGGTTTCCTACTGCGTCTCCAGTTTTCCTGATCTATGTCCAGCCACTGGACCCAGATGACTCTGGAGGAAAAATGAGGCTGGTGACTTTGCACAGTCTTCCTCATTGAAATCCAATTAACTTGCATATCCTGGCATCACTTCCCTGAAGTGTGGTCCTCTGGGAGATGAACAATGACAAATATTAACTCAATTTACCCTCACATCCACCCTGGGAGGTAAGTGCTATTATCATCTCCATTTTACCAAAGAGTTAGCTAAAGCAGACAGCAGTTAAGTAACTTGCCCAGGGTCACACAACTGATAAGTGTCTAAGGCCAAATTTGAGTTAAGGTCTAATCTCTCTAATCCAGGCCTAATCTCTATCTTCTTGAACACATGAATGCCACTTTAGTGCATTTATATTACTTGGCACAACAGTAGCTTGGTGAAACAACCCTTAATGGAAGCCCAATATAATTTATAAATCTATAATCTATAAATCCCTCAAATAAAGAACTCTTAGGACATTATTTAGAGTGTATCTACATGCTTAATAGCAGCTAGCATTTCTAAAGTGCTTACCATGCTCCAGGCACTTTGCAAATAAAATCTCATCAGATTCTCTCTTCAATCCTGGGAGGTAGGTTCTATTAACTTCATTCTATAATTGAGGAAACTGTTCTGATCAGTGGCTGTGACTTGTCCAAGGTCACACATCTAATGTCTGAGGTCAGATTTGAACTAGAGTCTTCCTGAGTCTAGGGTCAATACTCTATCCTCTGTGCTATAGGCAACATTAATGATGCTTGAGGTTTATGTAGCATTCAAAGAAGACTAGCACCTCTGGTGTGAGAGCTTTATTAAAACTTTTTAGGGCTGCTCATCCACCTTTGATCTCTACTTAGCATTCAACTCTCATCTGTGACTCCAAGAAGTTGTAGCATTCCCACTGGCCACACCCCTTTAAACTGTCTCTCTGAAATCCATATCAAAGAGGTTAAGGGTAACTGATGGGCCTCCAAACCACTGGTAAATTAAGGAGGTGTCTATCCCAAGGATGTGAAAACATCTCCCAGTGTAATGAGTAGATGAGAACAATTTGTTCCAATGGTCATGAAGGCAGCTGAAATAGGCACTGTGGGGCACTTAGATTAAAGACACTAAGGTCACACACTGTATCCTAGGTCATTGCCAACTGTCCTGACTTTTGTCCCACCACTGTACTTCCATGATTCTAGAAGAGAGAGTGAGGCTGATTACTTTGTGCTACTCTGCCTCACTTAAATCCAAATCATGCACAAATCATCACCCCATAACGTCATTGGTCCTCTTCAAAAAATGAAGGACAAACAACATCTCCAGGCTTGAAATGAACCTTATCTTTGCTGCTTTCCTTTGTAACAACAGATTTCAATTGCTTTTACATAGATTTATAATATTTCATTTTGCCCCGAAAACTTTTTCAATAATAATTATTTTAATTAAATGGGGGAAAATGTTCTCTAAAGTGTGAGCTTCCTTATCTCATTAGCAAATCATACTATTCACTGTTTAATTTACCTGGTTAATTTTGTGAGAAACACAACTGTGGGGATCACAGGACTTCCCAGGCAGTCAGGGAGTCAACCAGGATGAGCTTTTACTGTCCACTGCTTCCCTGGGGGACCTTAGGTAGATCCACAATATATGCACCTTATAAGAGCAAATCCTTTCTCACTGAAAGTACTCAGAAACAGAGTGGGCAGAGGAAGGCATTTGTTATGCATCCAGAAAGGAAGTGGAGTTGGTACTCACTAGGAACATATCCACACTAATACAGAAGCAAGAGTGAGGTTATACAGTTCTGTCCTTCCTGGTAGAGGTAGGGTTAGTTGAAATTCATCAAATTCCTAACTTTATTTCCCTATATTCCCTCTTTACACAGATGGCCTGGTAGTGAGTATACTTGTGCCTGGGGTGTGACCCCCTAGGGTCTGAGCTTTTTGTCACACCTGTGTGGGGTACAGACACCCTACCCCAAATTAACTACTTGGAGACGTCTAAAGGTGAAAGCAGGAAGTTTTATTGAATCTCGAGAGAAGTGGGAGATCCCACCACTGGGAAGTCCAGAGAGAGGAGGTCTCCATACAGAAGCCAAAGCTGGGTTATATAGCAGAAAACAGCGTGAAAACTGCAACCCTGCCCCCCCCCATGTAATCTTTTAAATTGATTGGCTGTTCTGTTCACATTCCTTTATTTGGCAGGTGGGGTGACAAGGGGATTTCCAGAGTTTCGTTTTTCTCCCAAGGTCACCTGAGGCCTAAAGGTTTCTAGTACTTTAGCAAATTGTCTACTTGAGAAACCACGTGTCGGTTCTACACACACCCCTACCTTTCTAGTAACCCCTGAATCCAGGATAGCCATTGTCTTAGTAAAATAAGATGTGTTTCCCCACAGCAACTGATATCCCAATAACTTTAATGGGAGAAAAACAATACACCATACAAAGAAGTACCATGGGGTAGAGAAGCTGACCAGAAGATGCAATCTTATGCATAATTTCATATTGCAATCTTTTTGCAGTTGCTGTCTGTCCTCAGATCTCAAGAGAAAATTACACACTATATATGGACCAGATGACTTCATTCATTCATCATCTGTAATTCATTGAACAAACACTTATTGGGCATACCTTCTCTGCAAGATGCTAAATTATGGCCCAGGGCAGTTCAAACAACCTCTCTGGGTTTCAGCTTCTTCAACAACAAAATGAAGAGAGTAGATTCAATGGCATTTAAGGTCCCTTCTAGCTCTAATCTATAATGATCCTATGATCAAAAATTAATCAGATATAGTCTCCACTCCAGTAAGGAAGGTGTGAGACTTGCACAAATTACTATAATACAAAATTGAATGTGACCAATATATAAGAGATGGAAATCTGTTCTGTCAGAGAAAACTTTATTTATCCTTTCACTTCACTCCTGGGTCATTTCCTCAGGGATTGCTAAGGGCCCCTGATCCAGAAACCAACTCCTGAAGAACTTATTAATGTCTGGAACTCCCTCCCCCCGGGCGGAGTTATCACAATAGTGGTTATCACAATCAACCTCTATCTTGGCTTGGGCTCCAGCCATATTTCCCATTACCACTCAGTCTTTTCTTCACCAGCTGCCGTATTATCATGTGTGTAACCTCTCCTGCACCTGTTGCCTTTTCATGTATGGACTCTTAAGCAGTTAAAATCTGTCCCCAAGGGCTCCAGTCATCATATATTTAATTTCCAAAATCAAAATATGCCTCCCTGGCCACCATTCCCCTATGTGTGTTGTTTCCCCTTATTAGAATATAAGCTTCTTGGGGGCACTGCACCACCTAGAGCACTGACCTTGGAGTCAGGAGGACCTGAGTTCAAATCCAGCATCAGATACTTAACACAAAAACTAGCCATGTGACCTTGGGCAAGTCACTTAACCCCAATTGCCCCTCCAAAAAACAAACAAAAAGAATATAAGCTTCTTGAGGGAAAGGACTGTCTGTTTTTCTATTTTTTCTCCCTAGTGCTCAGCACACAGTAAGTGCTTAATAAATACTTTTTAAAATCTATTCTTCATTTCCCCCTCCTTGCCTTGATTTTAAAATATCGAATTCTAGAATCTAAGAATAAGTTGAGCAAAGTTCACAAACTTATACCTGCTCAATATTTAAAGGTTTAAGATGCCTTGTGAAAGTCCAGGGCCCTACTGTTTCCATAACAACCAATTCCTTAAAACTGATTTAAGAGAATGAGGCAATAGAATGACCCCATGTTTTAACGTTTAATAAAGCTCTGTTAGATATGCAGAGAAAAATGCAAAGTTTATGTTGGCCTTGTTTCTATGTAGTAAAAAAAAAAGTTTCTCATTAGTAAAACAAAGTTTTTTTCTCAAAAGGAAAGCAGATGAAGAGACCTGTGGCCCTCTCCATCAGTCTGTACAAGGACCAGCCGAGGCAAGGCTCAACATTAAGAAATGGGATTGAGAATGGCTGATTCATCCTTTATCACTGCAATTTCCACAAGGTTATAAAAGTCATGCTTGGATAAAATCATGAAAATGCTGAAGCAATGATCTAAGAAATGAATGCAGATAAGCTTTCTCCATTCTAAATGCTTAGCAGGGAAATGGAAAGAGAAACAAGACTGCTGGTTCTGAAAAGAAGGATATGGTTTTGCCAGATCTCTGTACAACAAGACAGCTAATCATTTGATGGACATTTCACTCTCAGTCCCCACTGCAGCTGCTGAGCAATCTATCCCTTCAGCAGGTAGGGAAATGGGCTGTATTTGAGGACTGGGAGAAATGGTTGATTCACAAATTTATAGAAGAGGTTCTAAATCTCCCCATCACTCTTTCTATGAAGTATCCTTGATAGTTTTCAAGATAGAAAAATAGCTGGGATTTGTGCTCTGTGTCTATAAAAGAGCAGGTGGGGAAGGCGGACAGAATATGGTGCCCCTTTCTCTTGGGCATCCATAGGGAGCAGAATGCTTTAGCTCCGCTCAAGGCAATTAACTTGGGCCCAGGCTTTTAGAAGCTGTGATAAAACTTGTGCTTTAATGCTCACATGAAAATAAGTACATAATCATGTTTTCCAAGGCCTGAAAAATAACAATTTGGCCCCAAAGGCATATAAAAAGAAATTTAACACACTTTGGTTCTCTTTTAACACACTTTCTTCTTTTTTCCCAGGTCCTTCTGGTTTAGTTTTCATGAGCTGCTTTATTGCTGGCCTAGTAAAGAGAAGGAAGTGGAGATGACTAAAAAGGAGAAGAGGTGGCAGAGGTAAAGGAACTAAATGCCATTTTAGGAGATGCCAGGGGTGCTAGTGATTTCTTAAAAGGTCATTTTATCATGTTTTTTAGGCTCAAATATCTTAATTTCTTGACCACCCTCAAGGGAACACAGACATTTCAGTTGAAAATAGAGTTAAATATGTAAATCATATTTTTTTGTTCCATGAATTAAAGATGGTTTTGTCCTCACAATACCCAAACAACCACAAAAAGGGAATAATTTAGAGCAGCAATCATTTTTGTCTAGCCAAATCTAAACAAATCTGACTTTTTTTTTACTTCTCTGTTGTGTTGGCATCAAGAAGGCCCTTGACAAAAAAATAGAAAGTCATGCAATTGTAGTTTTGTAGTTTCAAGAGAACTTAAATACCACCATATCCAATCCCCTCATTCTACAGATGGGGAAACTGAGAGACAGAGTGGTTAAGTAAGTTGCCCAGGGTCATCCAACCAGAAAGAACCTACAGCAGGACCTGAACATCCCTGTCCTCTTAGCACCAAGGCCAGTGCCTGATCTTCTACATCACCTAGTTACTAATAATATTTCTCTCCATGTTCCCAACCTCCCTTTCCCATGTCCTTTTCTACCTCATGATTTTATAGGCATAATAAAAGAAAATCATTGTTACAGACTTGTGAAGCTAGAAGAAACATTAAAAATCATCTAATCCAACCCCTTCATTTTGCGAATGAGAAATCTGAGACCCAGTGACTTGCCTAAGGTCACACAACTAATTAGTGATGGAACTATATCTCCTGATTTTCTCTCTATTCCATTTTTTACTACATTGCCTCAGTTCTCATTCCCTTTCATCCTTCTCTTCCTACCAAAATCAACTATCAGGAAATAAAATTAAGTCACTGTTTTTCTACATCTGGAGCCCTTTGTATTTTAAGTCTTAACTTTCATTGGATAAAATGAATGATTTCATCTGCAATGATAGATTAATGATTTCATCTATGCAAGGGCTTTGTCCAAAAGCACATATCTAATTGATGGTAGAGCCAGGCCTATCAACTATTGCCAAAGAGATTTCAAGAATAAGTAATCAAAGGGGAGGGATATTTCACAAGATGATGGGTAATGGAGAAAGGGTAGGAATCCTAAAATCATTGCATATAGATGGCTACCTACTTCAACAACAATAAAGCTATCTCTGCCTGGAGTTCCAGCTAACATTCATGGAATTCTCAATCAGTCAATAACTACAGATCACTATACAAAGCATCAAATGGAGAAACTGTAGTTTTAGCTCATCATATTCAGGAAGCATTACTGTTATAGAATTGGACCATTTACTCAAAGAATCATCCATGTACTTCTTTAACTCTATCACTCAAAGGGATCCTGGTATTCAATGAATTAATCCAGTTCTTGAATTGAGGAAGAAATTACATATTTTATGAACTGGTGTTTTTTTTTAATGTTTATTTGTAATGAATGAAATAAAGTAAAATAAAATTTCATTAATTCAGACGCCACTAATATAGAAACTATATAATCTAACTTTTAAGAGATAGGGACTCTGATTTCATTAGTATAGAGAACTCCCAGGTGAGAAAAGCCCTTCTACCAATACAAATAGGCATCTTCTGGGGCACAGAGTAGATCGGTGTTTTGGCCAAGGTCACACATAAAATATGTATCAGATGGTACAAAGTATAGAGTTTAGGACTTGGAGTCATGACATTCTTAGTTCAAATTCTGCCTCAGATATGAGCTGTATGACCCTTAAATGACCAGGTCATTTAAACTCTCTCAGACTTATCTTTAAAATAATTAGGGCTAGGCTGGTTTACCTAACTAATTCTTATGAAAGAAGGGATGATAGAACCATAAATCTAGAGCTGGAAGGGACCTTACAGATTATCTAGTCCCACCTCCACCTTTATAGGTGAGGAAACTAAGTCTCATAGAAATTAGGCACTTTGTATGAAATCATATAGGTAATAATTGTCAGAGAAAGATTTTGAATGTAGGCCCTCTAACTACAAATCCAATGCTATTTCCATTGTAGAAGACTTACCCATCTAATCTCAGGAAAGTAATTTTGTTTCCTACTTCCTTAGTTTTCTCACCTGTAAAATAAGAGTTTTGAACTATATGACCTCTAAGGTCTTTCCTACGGTAACTAGGCAGCTCAGTGGACAGAGCACTAGGTATGGAGGAAGAAAGACTCATCTTCTTGAGTTCAAATACAGGTTCAGACACTTACTAGCTGTGTGACCCTGACCAAGTCACTTAACTCTATTTGCCTCAGTTTCCTCATCCATCTGTAAAACGAGCTAGAGAAGGACATAGCAAACCACTCCAGTATCTGTGCCAAAAAAACCCCAACTAAGGTCATGAAGAGTCAGACATAACTGAAAGGACTAAACAACAGGGTCTCTCCCAAGTCTAAAAGACCTTACAGTAAGCCTACATTTCTTTTCTTTTTTAAGTGAACAGTTCAGATTTTTCATTAATTCAGTTTGACTTTCTGTCCAATCAGTTCAAATCAATAAAGATTTCATTCAGAAGGCAAAATCTACAGCACAGTTTCAAAATTTTTCTCTCTTTTTTTTTTTGCTTTTTGGAGGGCAATTGGGGTCATGCGGCTAAATTTCTGTTTGTGTGTGTGTGTGTTAAGTGTCTAAGGCCAGATCTGAACTCAGGTCCTTCTGACTCTAGGGCCAGCGCTCTACCCACTGCTCCACCTAGCTGCCCCACAGTTTCAAAATTCTTAACAAAGTAGCTGAAGACTCTATATAACAAGAGAAAAGACAAATAGTTAGATTAATTACCCCAGTGATTCTCATTAATAGATTTTTTTTAATTTGGGAAAATATTGGTGTTGAATTATTCCTGCTTTCATTTAGTATTGGTGGTAATGATGAAGCTTCTTGGAGAGACGTGAAAGAAGTCTAGTCTAAATTGATAAACTAATCTGTGATGAGCGGTATCCAAAGAAAGAAGAATTTTGAAAGCAACCTATCTCGATATGAGTTTGTTATGAGTAATGGTAAGAAAATGTGATAAATGAATCAAATGTTTGAAGTCCTTGGTAATGTAGGGTTTTATAAAAAGGTATATATTTAATTAATGGGAAGCCTCAGTAGATACCTGAGTATTTATGACAGTGCCACCATAAGTCACTTTGGCCAATTGTGTCAAAACTCTCCAGCATGCCAAACAGACAATCTGTTGGAATCAGAGAATCTAAAATCTGGAAAGGAAGGGAAGGAGCACATATCCATAATGTGCAAAGAAGCAATAGACAGAGCAAGTCATGCATTTAGAGTTTGAAGTCAGTACTGTGTCTAGCTATGAGGAGCAGCATGGCTCTTCTAAATATAAATAGACACCTAAGGCTATCACCCTTGATATCATCCTTCACCTCCCTGGGGCAGTACTACATAATGTTAGTTAATGTATTCATTCCAAGGCATTTGCTCAGTGCTCCAGACCAAAAGAGAACACTTATTTCATGCAGGAAATTAATGAGAAATGTAGCTTTTCCATGAAGGTCCCCCCACTATATTCATTCAGTCATTACCTGTCCCTTTCTCTTTCCACACCCCCAAAAAGCTCCCATATTTCCCCTAATTTGAATATTTTTGTCAAGAGGATGCATATGCCTTCAGTTACCTAGGTTTGCAACCTCAAGCTCATTGTCAACTTTTATTTTTTAATAATATTTTATTTTTTCTTCAATTACATTTTAAAACCATTTTTAACATTTTTTTAAAGTTTTCAACTCCAAATTCTATCTCTCCCTTCCTCCCCTTCCTCCTCTCTGAGATATTAATCAATTAATCAATATATAAATCAGTAAACATTTACTAAGGACTCTCTACATGCCAGGCACTGTTCTAGGCACTGGGGATGCCGAGAAAAAAAACTGAAACAATCTCTGCTTTCTGGAATTTTACATTCTAGTAAGTAAAACCATATGTTCATATATAAATATATACAAAATAAATATAAGTTTAACTACAAGGTGATTTGGGATGGGGGGAGGTAGTATTAGCTGCTGAGGGGTTTCATATAGACTATGGCACTTGAGAAAGAAAATAAGGATGCTGAGAGGTAGAAGTAAAGAACAGGGAGGGAAGTGTGTTCCAGGCATGAGAGAAGGGCAGGGTAAGGTGACAAAAACAAGGAATGGAGGGTCATATCAAAGGAACATTAGAGGTGGAGCCAAGATGGTAGAGAGAAGGTAGTGATTCACCTCAGCTCTCCTCAAAACCCTTCAAACACCTTTAAATAATGCCATGAAACAACTCCTGGAGCATCAGAACCCACAAAAAGGACAGGATGACATCATTTTCCAGTCAAAGACAACTTAGGAGGTCAGCAGGAAAGGTGTGCCTCACCTTGATGAGTGTGGAGTACAGGTTTTGCCAGCAGAGCCCAGACCCCAGCCAACCAGAAGTAGATCTCAGGAGCCACTGAAGCCACAGAAGCAGCAGCTGCTTCCAGAGCTCTCAGCCCACAGAACATAAAGGGGTCAAACAACTGGTAAGAAAGAGATTACAAAGGTCTCTTTGCTGGCAGTAGGGGGTAGGACTCTGCTGCTTTGCCCATACTCAGATCTGGGTCATAGTTCTGGGTGGCAGTCCTAGGGCAAGGAGGAGCATTGGCATAGCAGATCTTGTGAGCCACAGTGGAGCAGGGACCTTGGTCACAGTTCCAGGGCAGAAAAAAGTGCTTGTGGTCACTCATAGAACAAAGCAGAGACCAGGAGAGGTGTAAACACCTGTCCTTTGATCCTACAACCTTGGAAGAACTGAAAACGTACAAGTCCCTAGAAGTATCTCTGAAAACAGATGCACAAAAACCCTGAAGTTTGGGATAGTACCCTGTCCACTTGGGAAGCAGAACACCACTTTAACAAAGAGTTTCAAGTAGAGAAATAGACTAGAAAAAAAAAAGGAAACAGAAAAAAAATCTGAAGAAAGTTACTCTGGTACAAGGAAGATCAAAACACATACTCAGAAAAAAAAATAATAATAAATTCAAAGCTCCTATATCCAAAGCCTCCAAGAAAAATATGAATTGGTCTCAGGCCATAGAAGGCCTCAAAAAGGATTTTGAAAATCAGGTAAGAGAGGTAGAGGAAAAATTGGGAAGAGAAATGAGAGTGATGCCAGAAAAGCATTTTTTTAGAAAGAATCATCAGCTTGGTAAAGAAGACAGAAAGAAGAAGAAAGAAAGAAAGAAAGAAAGAAAGAAAGAAAGAAAGAAAGAAAGAAAGAAAGAAAGGAAGGAAGAAAGAAGAAGGAGAGGAAGGAAGGAAGGAAGGAAGGAAGGAAGGAAGGAAGAAGAAAGAAAGAAAGAAAGAAAGAAAGAAAGAAAGAAAGAAAGAAAGAAAGAAAGAAAGAAATTAACACCTTAAAAAAAAGACTAGGCCAAATGGTAAAAGAGGTACAGAAAAACAATGAGGAGAAGAATGCCTTGAAGAGCAGAAATAGTCAAATGGGAAAAGTACAACTCACTAAAAAAAAAAAATCCTTAAAAATTAGAGTGGAGCAAATGGAAACTAATGCCTTTATGAGAAATCAAGAAACAGTAAAACAAAATTGAAAGAATAAAAAAATAGAAGACAATGTGAAATATCTCATTGAAAAAATAACTGCCCTAGAAAATAGATCCAGGATAGATAATTTAATAATTATTAGACTATCTGAAAGCCATTATAAGAAAAATATAGACATTACCTTTCAAGAAATTATCAAGTAAAACTGTCTTAATATCCTAGAATCAGAGGGAAAAATAAAAATTGAAAGAATCCACCAATCACCTCCTGAAAGAGATCCAAAAATGAAAACTCTCAGAAATATTATAGCCAAATTCCAGAGCTCCCAGGTCAAGGAGAAGATATTGTAAGCAGACAGAAAGAAACAATTTGAGTATTGTGAAGCCACAAGCAGGATGACACAAAATTGAGCAGCTTCTACATTAAAGGATGAGAGGGCTTGAAATATGATATTCCAGAGGTCAAAAGAGCTAGGATTACAACCAAGAATCATCTATCTAGAAAAACTGAGTATAATCCTTCAGGGGGAAAATAGATACTCAACAAAATAGAGGACAGAGTTGAATAGAAAATTTGACTTTCAAATGTAAGACTCAAGAGAAGCATTAAAAAAAAGTAAACGGGAAAGAGAAACCATAAGGGACTTAATAAGGTTAAGTTGTTTACATTTCTACATGAGAAGATGATACTTGTAACTCATAAGAACTTTCTCATTATTAAGGTAGTTAGGAGTATATATAGACAGAGAGCACAGGTTTGAGTTGAATATGAAGGGATAATATCTAAAAAAAATAAAATTAAGGAGTGAGAGAAGAACACACTGGGAGAAAGGGAAAGGGAAAGTCACAACGGGATAAATTATCTCACATAAAAGAGGCAAGGAAAAACTTTTACATTGGAGGGGAAGATACGGGAAGTGAGAGGGAGTGAGAGAATATTACACTATGGAATTGACTCAAAGAGGGAATAACATATACTGTCAATTGAGTATAGAAATTTATCGTACCATACCAGAAAATAGAAGGGGAAGAGAATAAGAGAGGAGAGGGGAAGTAGAAGGGAGGGCAGATTGGGTGAGGTGGTAGCCAGAAGCAAAACACTTTTGAGGAAGGATAAGGTAAAAGGAGAGAAAGAACAAAATAAACAGAGGGGGAAATAGGATGGAGGGAAATATAGTTAGCATTCATAACTGAAAAAATTTTGAAACAAGTTTCTTTGATAAACATTTCATACCTCAAATATATAGAGAACTGAGTGAAATTTATGAAAATAAGAGCCATTCCCCAATTGACAAATGATCAAAACATATTAACAGTTTTCAGATAAAGTAATCAAAGCTATCTGTAGCCATATATAAAAATGCTCTAAATCATCATCAATCGGAGAAATGGAAATTAAAACAATTCTGAGGTGCTACCTCATACCTATTAGATTGACTAATGGGACAGAAAAGAAAAGTGACAAAAGTCAGAAGGGATGTGGGAAAATTGAGACACTAATGCATTGTTGGTGAAGTTGTAAACTTTTTCAATCATGATGTAGAACAATTTGGAACTATGCCCAAAGGCTTGAAAACCATGCACACCCTTTGACCTAGCAATATCACTACTAGCTCTGTATCCCAAAAGAGATTAAAAAAAAAATAGGAAAAGGACCTACATGACCTACATGTACCAAAAAAACCAAAAACTAGTATGATGTATGATTATAGAGGAATAATGGCTAATAATATTAGAAAGGAAGGCTGGGTAATTTTTTTTTCAGATAGAAAATGGGTGGTTTTATTCCTCCACATTCGCAAAAATAAGGCTAAGGAATGATGAATCATAAAATGATTATAATCAGTAGAGAAGCTAATATTCAAGCCTCCTTTGAACATTTCCAAAATTTTATCTTCTCCATGTAGAGTGCCAAGTAGGTTTTCCCTTTCTCTCTCCTTCTCCTTCCCTTTCTTACTCTGTCTCTCCGTCTCTTTCTCTGTTTCTCTCTGTCTCTGTCTCTCTGTCTCTGTATCTCTGTCTCTGTCTCTCTCTGTCTCTCTGTCTCTGTCTCTGTCTCTCTGTCTCTGTCTCTCTGTCTCTGTCTCTCTCTGTCTCTGTCTCTGTCTGTCTGTCTGTCTCTCTCTCTCCCCCTCTATCTCTGACTCCACTTTCTTTCCTGGTGTCTCTGTCTCTGTATCTCTGTGAATGACTTCAAATGCCAAAGGAATGTATACTCATTCCAAAAGATAATAGGGAGCCAAAGATATTAATTAGGGAATGATATGATCACACCTGCACTTTAAGAAAACTGCTTTGGCAACTACACAGAGAATCCTTGGAATGGGATAAAACTCAGGGAGGGGAGACAATTTGAAAGTAAATGCTAGAAAGCAAATCCTTTAGGTTCCCTTCTAATATCTGATTGCGTATCTAGTCCTGTCAATTCTATTTCTAAAATGACCTCATATCCATTCTTATCATGACCACCATCCTTCCCCCCACCCTATGTCCTATCAGTTCAGGCCTCCAACACCCTATGCTAGACCATTACAACAGTCTCCAAATTGATATCTATGCATCATGCCTGTCTCCCTCCAATTCATCTACATAGCTGCCACTTAGATCATGTTGCTTTCCTGCTCAAGTAGTTCCTTATTACCTCTCTAGGACAATATACAACCTCTCTGCTATTTAAATACCTTCATAATTTGGCTCCAACCTAACCTTTCCAGACATGGGACCTGTGATTTCATTACTATAGGGAATTCTTTTCTTTTTGTTGTTGTTGTTGTTGATTAGTCATGTCTGACTCTTTACGATCCTACTTGGAGTTTTCTTGGCAAAGATACTGGAGTGATTTGCTGTTTCCTTCTCCCGATCACTTTATAGATGAGGAAACTGAGGCAAATAAGGGTAAGTGATTTGCTCAAGGTCACAGCTAGTACATGTCTGAGGCTGGATTTGAACTCAGGTCCTCCTGACATGAGGTTGCTCTGAAGTGAAGAAACCCCTTCTACTAACTCAGCATTTCTGGGTCACTGGACAGTTCATTAAGTCACCCAAGGTCCAGGGGTGTGCTGGTAAAAGTTTGACAACCAACTCTGGAAAAAAAAAAAACGCCTCACCATACTTTTATATTAAATCTATATTATCATTTTCTCCATTACTTTTTCAAACCTAGAAACCAACAAAACAACAAATCAAGCCCTGATTTGCAGATCTGGCTTATTTCCAAGATATAAATATTCTCACTGAAAATTCAGCCATTAACTCTCTCCAATCAGTTTGAGCTGGGTCCATCACAGTCCTGCCAGGGTTACATAACCAGTAGGTATGAGGTGACATAGTGAATAGAGTATGGGACTTACAGTTAGGAAGACTATGTTCAAACCCAGCCCCTAGACTTTGGCCTTGGGCAAGTCATTTATCTTCTTTCAGCCTCAGTTTCCTCATGAGGATAAGAACAGCACCTACCCAATAGAGTATAAAGTGTTACTTCAGTGCCAGCTCTTACGTGTCAGAAGCATAATTTAAGCTAGCCTTCCTGGCTTTGAGACCACCTTTCTATTTGCTGTGCCTTACTGCTCCTTGGCGTTCCCAGGCAATCTCCCACCCAAGTATTAAGCAGGTCTAACCTTATTTAGTTTCTGGTATCAAATGAGATCAGGCATATTTAGATGGTATGAATGTAGATTATCTTTCCATACTGATTAAAATCACTTCTCACTTAATGTAAGTGGATCATTCTGCAGACTTCTCCCTCTCCTCAAAGCTCCATGTGGCCCCATCCCCTTGGAACTCTGGGATGGGGGGAAGGGTGGCAATGGTTTTAGCAGCTTTGGTGCCCCAAGCAGAGGACCCTTGGCATAGCCCTGGCATGGGGTTGCACTGCTGTCATCCCTGCCACCAGCTTGCAGGGGAGGCAAATTTGCATAAGGTAAATTTAGGTAAAGCAAAAACTGCCTATACATACATCTTACTCTCCCCATGTGATCCACATTCTAGACAAACAGACCAATTACTTCTATTCTCCTAACATTCTATATCCATCTCCTGTGTCTTTGCATAATCAGTCCCCATTCCTGGCATGTACTATCCTCTCACTTCCTCTTTAGAGACTTTTTACATTCCTTTTAGGATCAGCTCAGGGACCACTTCCTACTACACATTTGTGATTTCTGCTCCCCTCTTCCCACCTCGTGGTTAGTGTTTCCCTCTACCTAGTCACAAAATTACCATGCATTTAATTTGTATATATTTCTTGCAGATGTATTTATGTATTTGTTTTTTCTAGGTAGAATGTAAACTCCTCAAGGGTAGAAACTGTTTCATTTTTGTTTTATGTCCCCATGGCCTATGTGCATGATGCAAATTAGACATTCAATAAATGCTTGTGGAATTGAACTGAATCAAATTCAATCAAATTGTACGTAAATTTATTAGTTCAATAGATATTAATTTAGTACTTACAGTGAACATCATTGGAAGCAATGTTACCATGAGATCGCAGATTAACTTGAGTATTTGAGTTTTTGAAAAGTGTCCATTTGTTCATTTATTCAAATATTTAACAACTCTACTGTGCAAAGAATTTTACTAGGCAATAGGGGAGCCACAAAGTTTTGGTAAGGTAGAGTCAGTGTCCACACGGAATTTGCAATCTGATAATAGGATAAGAAAACAATACACACATATATATAATAGGTTTATAATATCCTGGGTAGAGGGCTTAGGAAAGAAAGAGAGTAGGGATTGGATTCATTGAGGTGCTGCTTTTAATTAAAAAAAAAATAGAAGACCAAAAATGGAAGGGAAAATAGAGAAGAAATCTGTTAAATTGTGCCCTAGCTCTTGCTCTCATCACCTGTTAAAATTAATTATCTGAAATAAAAAGAAGTTGAAGACTGAGCACCTATAATTTAATTTGCAAAGCTACCGTTTGCATATCAAGTCAGGTCATCTGATTCCTCAGATACTAGAGAAAAGGAGTGATTTACAGAGTTGATTTTTATAACAGAAAAGAGGAATAAAAAAATTACAGAAACTTGTTTGGTGTATTCTTATTGTTTGTCCTTTATTTTAGAAGAGGACCTATGACATTACAGGTGATATCTTGATTTAAGTGTGAATTAGATTTAAAAGAGCAGAGTTCTACAAAATCATCATGCCTCACTCTCTCTTCCTGAGTCATCAAAGTCCAGTGGTAGCACAAAAAATCAAGATGACTGTCAATGGCCTGGGATGCAATGGATGACCTTGATATCATGAAGGTTTGACCAACCCCTAAATGCTCCTTACTACTTCAACTCTCTGCTTCTCCTCCTGCTTCAACCACCTTCGTGGCCATTGGAACAAATTGTTCTCATCCATCCATTTCACTGGGGGAAATCTTCACATCTTGGGGTAGACACCTTCCCTCTTGCCAACAGGTTTGAGACCTGTTAGTTACTCTCAACTTAGTTTAACCTGTCTGCACAGACAATTTACCAGTGTGTGGCCACTGTGCATACAACTTCTTAGAGCCACACATAAGAGTTGGATAAATCAAGTAGACACCAAATGTTGAAGAACAGCCCTAAAACAGGTTCAGCAGCCCCCACACCAGAGGTGCTAGACCTCCTGAACACCCCATACTTTGTGTATTGTAATACATATACATATATGTGTGTGTGTGTATACACACATTATATATATATATATACATATATAAAATTGATCACCCTCCCTCTAATTTCTCCCCTCTATAACCCATCCTGAACTAAGCAAACAAATTATTATTACTGGGGCAGCTAGGGGGCACAGTGAATAGAGCACTGGCCCTGGAGTCAGGAGGACCTGAGTTCAAATCCGGCCTCAGACACTTAACACAAAACTAGCCATGTGACCTTGGGCAAGTCACTTAACCCCAATTGCCCTACCTTCCGTCCTCCAAAAAGCAAAAAGAAAAAGAAAGAATGAAAATTATTATTACTTATACATAGATTTTTAACCATGTCATTGGGGGGTAGGGGAGAGGGATTTTCAATGACTTCCCATTGCCTTTAAGAAAAAAAATCCTGTCTGTCTTATAAATATCTCCACAGAGCCCCAGCACCCACAGGATGACACAGAGAAGCTAACTTCCCCCTGAGGACGGCCCAGCAGCTCTGCAGGGAGTGACCAGCCCAGCACCCTGGGAGCCAAGCCCAGGCCCACATGAGCCATGGTTTTAGCTACAGGGTGGCTAGGCCAGGAGCCAGCCAGAGGGACCCCAGAATACCAGCAGCCTAGGCAATTCCAGAATTATCAGACTGGCCTAGGAAAAAGTGAGAGGTTAGTGCCCTATGGACTTTGGGACCAGTATTTGGGGAACATGTGTGGCTTCCTCCCCTGGGGGCTAGAAGCCGCTCAGGAGACATGACATTTTACATTTTCAGTGGCAGCTCCAGGCCCTGGCCTGTGAACTGTAGGGAGATCCAGCAATCAGTCTTGGAGGTTAATCCCTCTTGCTTTAACCTCCCTGGAACTGGATTGTGATCTGGGGGGGAAGGTCTGGGGTGGGCATCCAACTTGCCAGAACCAGAGTTGTGAAGACCCCAACATTCGGGACAGAAGCTCCCCTGTCTGGTGGCAGAGTCCTACTGTGGCAACAAGCCCAAATGTCAAGTAATTAAGTGGCAACATGCCTAAACAAAGGAAACAAAATAAACAGAAAAATACAACATTAGACTCCTATTTTGGGGGCAAAGCGGATGGAAGCGTGGAACAGGAGGAGGACTGTGAGATCAGAAATCCTGCTCCAAAAGGCCCAAAGGAAAATATGAGTGGGTTACAGGCCATAGAGGACCTTAAGAAGGACTTTAAAAATCAAATAAGAGAAGTGGAGGAAAAATTGGGAAGAGAAATGAGAAGGATGCAGGAAAAGTATGAAATGAGGGTCAACAGCCTGACTGAGGAAAATAACACCTTAAAAATAGACTGGGAAAGGAGGACCAAAAGGGCAATGAGGAAAAGAATGCCTTAAAAAGTCAAATTTGCCAGATGGAAAAAGAATCTCAAAAGCTCACTGAGGAGATTCATTCCCTCAGAGTTAGACTGGAGCAAATGGAAGCTAATGACTTTATAAGAAATCAAGATGCTGTTAAACAGATCCAAACAAATGAAAGAATAAAAGGCAATGTGAAATATCTCATGGGAAAAACCACTGACCTGGAAAATAGATCCAGGAGAGATAATTTAAAAATTATTGGACTACCTGAAAGCCATGATCAAAGAAAGAACCTAGAAATTACCCTTCACGATATTCTCAAGGAAAATTGCCCTGATGTTTTAGACCCAGAGGGGGAAATAGAGGAGGAAAGAATCCACTGATCACCTCCTGAAAAAGATCCCAAAAAGAAAACTCCCAGGAATATTATAGCCAGGTTCCAGAATTCCCAAATCAAGGAGAAAATACTCCAAGCAGCCAGGAAGAAACAATTTCAATACTGTGGAAACACAATCAGAATAGCACAGGACCTGGAAGCTTCTACACTGATGGATTAAAGGGCATGGAATATGATATTCCAGAGGGCAAACGAGCTGGGATTGAAGCCAAGGGTCACCTACCCAGCAAAACTGAGTATCTTGTTTCAGGGGAAAATATGGTCATTCAGTGGAATAGAGGACTTTCAAGTATTCTTGAGGAAAAAACCAGAGTTGAATAGAAAATTTGACATCCGGACACAAGAAGCAAGAGATGCCTGAGAAGGTAATCAGTCAAAAGAAATCAAAAGGAACTTATCAGAGTTGACCTATTTATAACCCTACATGGAAAAACAATAATTGTGACTGATGAAACCTTTCTCAGTATGAAAATAATGGAAGAAGGGTATATGGGCATATGAATATATATATATATATATATATATATATATATATATATATATATATATGTGTGTGTGTGTGTGTGTATATATATATACACACATATATACATATATATATATGTTTATAGTTATACATGGATAGAGAGCATAGTTTGAATTTGTTGGGAAGGGATGACACTTAAAGGGTGAAATTATGAGATGAGAGAGGCAAGTGGCAAGAGGAGATGGGGACAGACAGGGTAGGGTAAACTATCTCATGTAGAAGAAGCAAGGGGAAGTGGCTGCAGGGAAGGGGTAGAACAGGAAGACAAAAAGGCAAAACCATATTTTCATTGAATTTGGCTCAGGGAGAGAATGACATACATACTAAATGGGATATCTCACCCTGCAGAAGAGTGGGGGGAAGGGGAATGAGAGGAGGGATGGGGAAGGGGAGGGCATTCTAGGGGGAGGGGAGGTTGGAAGTACCCACTTTCGAAGAGGGACGGGATCAAAGTAGGGAATGGACCAGGTGGGGAGTGGGATGGGTGGGAGGGAAACATAAGCAGTCTTTTACAATATATCTACTATGGTAATGTTTTGCATAGCTATATATGTACAACAATACTGAATTGCTTATCTTCCCAGAGGAAAGATAAGTAATTCAAGGGAGGAAGGGAATGGATCTGAAATTTGAGATTTTAAAATTAAATGTTTCAAATATATATAAATACTCTTATTAATACTATTTTGCATTGGGAGATAAGATGTGCAGGTATTGGGGCACAGAAACTCACCTTGCTCTAATGGAAAAGTCGAAGGTGGTATGGGAGAAGATATGGGAGAGAGCAGATTGGATGAGGGGATATCTTGTGGAACTGCTATTCTAGGATGGTGGGTAAGGGAAAAATGGGAAAAAATGTAACACAAAATCTGGCAGAAATGAATGATGTAAACCAGAAGTTAATAAAGCATTTGTTTAATAAAAAAAAAACATCTCCACAATCTGACTCTCCCAACACTTTTCTAGTCTAATTTCATACCATTTCCATTCATATACTCTCAGTTAAACTAGCTGTTCCCAATATGGAGCATCCCATCTCCTGCCTGAATGCACTTTGCACAAACAGTAGCTGCTATTTGGAATGCACCACCATCACATGGAATCTCTAAAACTTCCTTAGAAGCATAGCTCAAGCACTACCTCTGAAAGGAAGTCATTCTCACTCTCCCCATTTATTAGCACCCTTTCTCACTTGGAAATTACTTTGCATGCCCTTATCCTACATATTTATCTCACCAGTAAAAGACAAGCTCTTCAAGAGAGTGTTTTCATCTTTGTCTTTCGTTTTCCAGCATATAGCAAACAGTGTATCACACATACTAGTCAATAAGGATTTGTTGAGTAGAATTGAATGTCAAAAATTGGGCAGTGGGAAACAATTCCTGTGGCCTGCTGAATAACACCTTAACATTGGCGTACAAAGTCATCTAGATGGCCACATACTCATTTTTTGTGGCTTTTTTTCTGAGTCTTCTAAAGAACTTTGTACCCGTGCCAAAATGTACTGTTTTATGCTTCAGACAAACTGCACTTTCTCATCTACATGTCTTTGCCTATGTTGTTTCCACTGCCTAAAATGACCTCTCCTCAAATATCTTTGTCAAAAACCTACCCAAGACTTTCAAGACCAGATCAAAAAGTCCTTCCTTTCTGTAGCCTCTCCTGATTTCTCTGATTGAAACTTTAACTCATTTTAGTGACCATACCAGTGGTTTTTTTTAATACCTCTACCAAGGCACCTGATATCTGTCTTTTATTCTAATTAATGGAGTACTTGCCTCATATCCCTGGACTGAATTGCATGGTATGAGAATGCAGGATCTAGAACTTACTCAAGACTGTATCTTTTAGGAGCCCAATTTACTTTCTTGAACATAGCAGGCATTTCAGAAATATTTATTGAACAGAAGTGAACTAAATAGAATTGAGTTGGAGAAGATCTTTGCAATAAGCAACATGTAAGATTTTCTTACAGCTTGGACATTCTATGCTTCTGTGATCTTGCTGCCCTCCCAGAGGAGGCCACAGATATGGAGATTTGGATTCACAGTTGGGTGATTCAGCTAAATTTTTTGCTTTTTATCCTGGTCTGTAAGTTACCTGCACTATCTCATTAAGCTCAAGCAGTGGAAAAATGTTTGTATTCTTAGGTATTTAAATCTAAATTTAAAAGGCTGGCACATGCTGGTAAATATGTCAGATTGCATAAGCATGAAACAACACAAGATTTACCATTCTGCATTGTACAACTTGAGCTGATTCTAAGTCAGCTGTGGCCAGGTTGACTTTATTGTACTATAATTCTCAATTCAACAATTTGCATTTTCTTTTAGGTTGAGTAACTCTTTACTGCTTATTACTTTACAGTTGCCACAGGGGTAATGAAATACACAGATGGTTTTCAGGAGGGGAGTCTTTGGAGTAGGCATTTTCCTTGATTACTATGCCATCTCTCTGCACTGATTATTGTAAGAATAAAGATCCTAGCATGTCAAATGGAGACATTTTCCGGACCTTGGAAATGGAAAGAATATTTTACTTGGCACAAAAACAGTCTATAGCTGTGTTCTGGTAAGAAACAACAACAGATTTGTCCCTCTAATTTATTTAGATAAATTTTTACAAGCAATCATGAAACCAACCCAATATGACATGTGAGAGAGATAAGAGACTCAGAACCAGTAACAGTAAGGAAATGCAGATTTTATGGATCAAGTTTCATCTATTTATTATGCTATTTCAAATAAGGGCAAAATACTTGCCATGCCTCCTTCACCTCTAATTTTCTTTAGTGACTTCAACTATATTTCTTGGAGAACCCAGATGATGAAAGAAATAAAATAATGGAATCAGCCATTGACATTCACCTAGAAAATATGGTTATTCTGTGTTAAAAGCAAGTCTTAATCTGTAAAAATAAATATTGTGGCACATAGACTATGGACAACTGAGAAATGTACAGGAAAAGAATGAGCTGTCCTGAGAGAGTAATGGGTTCCCCATGAATGGAGATCTTCAACAAGATTCTGAGGGGCCTTGTCAGGAGGGCCATAAAGGCATCTAGGTGGGACAGAGGATAGAGAGCTAGACTTGGAGCTAGAAAGATAGGAGTTCAAAGGCACCTTCAATGACTAATTAGCCTTAGGAAGTCACTTAACCTCTTTCTGCCTCAGTCTTTTCATCGGTAAAATAGAGATGATAATAGTATCTACCTCCAAGGGTTGAGGTAAGGATAAAATGAGACAGTATTTGTAAAGCATTCTGTAAACTTCAAAGTACTATAAACATGCTAGGGGGAAGAGAGAGAATAAGCATTTATTAAGTACCTACTATGTCTTGGGCACTGTGCAGTGTTCTACAAATATTATAGTAGTAGCTACTATTGCTATTATTAGGAGAGATTCTCATTTTGAAGTGGGTGATGTAATCAACAAAATTGCCATAAGATCACAGAATTTTAGCTTTGGAAATGGCCTCAGATATTATCTAGTTCTCATCCAAAGAATCCCCTCTATATCTCCTTGAAATGTGGCCATTTAGCCTTTGCATGAAGATCTGCAAAGATGGAATCTATCACCTCCTAAAGTAACCTATTGTATTTTTGAACAGTGCTAATTGCTATCAAGTTTTCTCTTAAATAAGCCTAAAATTTGGCCCTTTGTAACTTTTTTTTTTTTTTTTTTGGCACTGAGTTGTTTTATTTCAACACACACAAAACGCAAAGAGGAGATATCTGATGCCCAACCGTGCAAGGGACGAACTCAAGGGTGAGTGAGGCAGACAAAGAATCCCAGAAAGGTTGACAACAGAAAAAAATCCACCTGACAAGAGAAGGATCTCCCAGCAGCATTAGGGCTGTACTGGGAAGGTCCTTGTGGGCACGGAGGCCAAGGTTCTCTCGTCTCCCAGGCTGGGTGAGCAGTCTGACCTTGGCCAAGGGGCGATGGGACTGAGGTCAACACAGCTTGTCCATGAAGGGCACTGTCAAGAGCATCACTCAGCTCTGCACACGCCTGGTCTAAAAGTGTGACTACACATACTGTGAGTTATTAAAATGTAAACTCAAAAACAAACCAAGAATGAAGGCATGAAGATCATCAATGGTTCCAGTAAGGCATCAGAAGGCTGCTGGCAAGGCCCTTTATAGAATGGGCTGGCACAGCGGCTGACATTGTGGGATTCCCCAGCAAACCAAACATTCAGAAACTTAGTAAGAAACCAGCAGCCTCAAGTCAAGGATTCAAAAACTGTCCTTTTTTTTGGATAGTATTTCATATAAAACATGAAATTGAGTTTTTTTTTTCTTTAAAATAGTGAGTGTTTTTAGGTAGAAAAAATATATGCTTCTCTGTTTCCTTAAAAAAAAAAAAAAAGAACAGGGGCATTCAATAACACTTCAGGAGCCCCCCACACTCTGACCGGCCGTCCTGGGGCAAGTATATTAAGGCAAAGGCTCTCAGGCTTCTCTGCCTCGGCGGCCGGTGAGGCCTCGGTCAGTGAGCTGGCCTCTCCCTCACGGTGACGGAGCCATCTTCCATGCCGAAGTAGACTCTTTCAGCCATGTTGATAAAGAGACCTGTGTCCACAACTCCTGGTATCTTTTTGATGGCTGTATTCACTTCACTCCATTTATGTACCCGGTCAAACTTCCAGTCCAGCAGAAAGTTTCCATTATCTGTCACCACAGGGCCTGCCTTGCGCTCGGCCATCCGCAGCTCAGCCACCCCGCCGAACATCCGGGTCAGGGCCCTGCTCACAGGGACATATGCCATGGGGATGACTTCAATGGGGATTCCCTTCACCCAATGGTCACCAAGGTTCTTTGAATCCTTCCTATAATCAGCAATAACGATAAAACATTTGGCGTAGCCAGCTACAATCTTCTCCTGAGTCAGACAGCCCCCGCCACCTTTGATGAGGTTGAGGTCAGCATCTACTTCATCAGCACCGTCAATAGCAAGATCAAGCTCTGGGTGGCGGTCCAGGTCACTTAGGGGTAAGCCATTCTGAAGAATTAGCTGCCGGGCCTATCCTCTGTACAGCATGGACGATGGTAGAACCACTGCAGATTCCCAGCACTTGGTTATTCTTCACGTGGTTCTCCACGGCTGCGCGACCGGCCAGACGCTTGGCTTCCTCAGTCTTGGACATGGTCCGGGCGGCAGGTACGGGAGGCAGCGGGGGCGCGGGAGCGAGCAAGGGAGCGGGTGGAACGCGCACTGGGGCCGGGGCCGCCGCCACTAGGTGTCCACTCCCCCCGCCCGACCCCTTTGTAACTTTTACCCACAGTGTCTAGTTTTGCCCTCTAGGGCCAAGCAAGAAAAACTATCATATGCACTGTCTTCTTTTATCCAAATTAACCATTCCCAGTTCTTTTAACTTTATATGGCAAAATCCAAAGATACTTTATCATCCTAGTTTTCTTCCTCTGGCCATACTTCCTAAGATGAAATTCAGTAGGATGAATGAATTGATAGATGGATGGATGGATAGATGGATGGATGAGTGGGTAGATGGGTGGATAGATGGATTAATGGATAAATGAATGAATAAGTGAATCACAAGCTTGAGATGGGACTAAATGGCTCTTTGGTTTACAAAGATTGGGGAGTAAGAAAGAAAGAGGGGGGGGGGAAGAAAGAAAGAAGACAGGGAGGGAAGGAAGGAAGGAAGGAAAAAAAAGGAAGGAAGCTGTCATGGGAATGATAATCTGAAGATCTTCCCTGCCCCTAGGCCCTTTGATAGGCTTAAGTGACTCTAAAAACCTTCTTTGATTTGAAAATATACTCTGTCCCCTAATAGGTTGAATGTGGTCACATGGAGCCTGTGGCAGGAGGCTTGTTTTTTGGGAATGCCCACACCTTGTTGCTTTGTGATTGGGCAGTGGGTCAAGAGGGTTGTGACATTCTCTGATCCAGGAGAAGGCTATATATACCCTGATGCGAGGTTTTGTTTTGGGGCTCACTTTGAGAAGAGTTGTGTGATTTGACCAGATGAGATTCTGGGCAACCATTGAGCCCCCCAGCTATGAAAACCAGGATGTTGGTGCTTCCCTCTCTGGTAACTGACTAGTGTGGGTGCAATGGTCAGACAGCTGGAAGCACGTCTGCTGATCTATTTCTCTGTCTGCTTGTAACTTCTGCTTGTAACTTGTTTCTATTCTCTGAAGTTCGGGATGCTGACCTTTTTCCCCTGAACTAGGTAAATGACACATTTGATTAAAGCAAGGTTGTTAACCCATTTTGAGTTGCTTTCCTTTAGAAAAGCAGATCTAAGAACCTGTGTTGGCAGCCAACCTGGGTATGCTAGGGTGCTTGCTGCTGTAGAAGGAAGGAAGGAAGGAAGGAAGGAAGGAAGGAAGGAAGGAAGGAAGGAAGGAAGGAAGGAAGGAAGGTAGAGGGAGGAAGGTTGGATATAAAGATAGATAGATAGATAGATAGATAGATAGATAGATAGATAGATAGATAGATAGATGGATAGATAGATAGATGAAATGGAAATTTCTGGACCACATGATCTCTAAGTTCCCTTCTAACTCCAAATCTCATGAATTTATATGATTTCACTGGAGACTGAACCATCATTGCCTGTAGGAAAAATGGAAAGTGGTCATCAAGGTAAAAGATGTGATTTCAAGCAAAGTGGAATGAAAGGTAGATTTATCATTGAATCAGAAATTATGAAAACTGGATAAGATGACATTGTTATGATGTTTCTTTAGATGAGAATATATTTTCCCTTTTATAATGCCTTGATTATTATATTTGAAGAACATAAGGTTATGGTTATTGAAACATGCTGTGGAAATGATCATTTCACACCCCTTAAATACAGAAAATTAGCAAAGAAAAATGATGAAGTTCTGAGTGTGCCCTTTGACTCCAAATACACAAGGATGAAATTATAAGTCCATGCTTATGTGGAACAAAATTTGTTTCTCTGGGGCTATATATTTTTTCTTTCATTTAGGCTGATTAATTCTGCAGATCTACATTTTCCTCGGGGCTCCTCTAAAAGATATACCTTATTATTTCAAGACAAGTTATTCATTAGATATTGTCAGTTATACTCCTTAAAAAGTTTGATTTAGGCCAAGATGGCGGAGTAGAAACAGCTCGTCCAAGCCTCTCTGCCCCCAGATTCTCCACAAACTATGTAAAAAAGGACTCTGAAAATCTTCTGGAGCCCCAGCACCCACAGAACGACACAGAGAAGCTAACCTCCCGCTGAGGACAGCCCAGCACCCTGCAGGAAGGACCAGCGCAGTGGTCTGGGAGCCGGCAGCGCGCAGAGCGCAGGAACCGAGCCGAGCCCAGGTCTACGTGAGCCGAGGTTTTAGCCCCAGGGCGGCAGGGCCAGCAGCCCGCTGGAGGAACCCCAGAACACCAGGAACTGTGGAGATTCCAGAATTATCAACATAGACTTGCCTAGGACAAAGTAGAGGTTAGTGTCCTATGGACTTTGGGACCTGTATTTGGGGAATGCGTCACTCCCTCCCCTGGGGGCTAGAAGCGCTGAGGAAACGCCATTTTGTAGTTTTCATAGGCATTTCCGGCTCCCAGCCTACAAATCATGGGGAGATCCAGCGATCAGTCTTGGGGGGTAATCCTCTTGCTTTAACCTCCTGGATCTGGATGTGATCTAGGGTGGAAGTTGTGGGTGGGTTTACAGCTTGCCAGAAACGGAAGTTGCCCCCCACACGTTCGGGACTAAAATTCCTCTATCTGGCCTTAAAGCCATAGTGTGGCAACAAGCCCAAAAGTCAAGTAATTAAGTGGCAACATGCCAAGGCAAAGGAAACAGAAAAATGCAACCCTAGACACCTATTTTGGGGGCATAGAGCGGAAAAGGACTGTGAGGTCAGAAGTCCTGCTCCAAAAGCCCCAGGGGAAAACATGAGCGGGTTGCAGGCCATAGAGGACCTTAAGAAGGACTTTAAAATCAAATAAGAGAAGTGGAGGAAAAATTAGAAAGAGAAATGAGAAGGATGCAGGAAAAGTATGAAATGAGGGTCAACAGCCTGACTGAGGAAAACAACACCTTAAAAAATAGACTAGCTCAAATAGCAAAGGAGGCCCAAAAGGGCAATGAGGAGAAGAATGCCTTAAAAGTCGAATTTGCCAGATGGAAAAAGAATCTCAAAAGTTCACTGAGGAGATTCATTCCTTCAGAGTTAGACTGGAGCAAATGGAAGCTAATGACTTTATGAGAAATCAAGATGCTGTTAAGCAGATCCAAACAAACGAAAGATTAGAAGGCAATGTGAAATATCTCATAGGAAAAACCACTGACCTGGAAAATAGATCCAGGAGAGACAATTTAAAAATTATTGGACTACCTGAAAGCCATGATCAAAGAAAGAACCTAGAAATCACCCTTCAAGAAATTCTCAAGGAAAATTGCCCTGATGTTTTAGATCCAGAGGGCAACATAGAGGTTGAAAGAATCCACGATCACCTCCTGAAAAAGATCCCAAAAAGAAAACTCCCAGGAATATTATAGCCAGGTTCCAGAATCCCCAGATCAAGGAGAAAATACTACAAGCAGCCAGGAAGAAACAATTTCAATATTGTGGAAACACAATCAGAATAGCCAGGACCTGGCAGCTTCTACACTGAGGGATAGAAGGGCATGGAATATGATATTCCAGAGGGCAAAAGAGCTGGGAATGAACCCAAGGTCACCTACCCAGCAAAACTGAGTATTTTGTTTCAGGGGAAAATATGGTCATTCAGTGGAATAGAGGACTTTCAAGCATTCTTGAGGAAAAACCAGAGTTGAATAGAAAATTTGACATCCAGACACAAGAAGTAAGAGATGCCTGAGAAGGTAATCAGGGAAAAGAAATCGAAAGGAACTTATCAAAGTTGAACTATTTACATTCCTATATGGAAAAGCAATAACTGTGACTGATGATATCTTTCTCACTATGAAAATAATGGAAGAAGGGGTGTGGTCATATGAATACATATGTGAATGTGTGTGTATATGGTTACAGTTATATATGGATAGAGGGCATAGGTTGATTTTGTTGGGAAGGGAGAGTACTCAAGGGATGAAATTATGAGGTGAGAGAGGAAAGTGGCAAGAGGAGATGGGGAGAGACATGGTGGGGTAAACTATCTCATGTAGGGGAAGTGGGTGCAAAGGAGGGGAGAATAAGGAAGGCTAAAAAGGCAAAACCACATTCACATTGAATTTGGTTCAGGGAGAAAATGACATACATACTAAATGGGATATCTCAACCTGCAGCAGGATAGGGGGAGGGGGATGAGAGGAGGGATGATGGATGGGAGGGCATCCTTGGGGGGAGGGGAGGTTGGAAGTACCCACTATAGAAGAGGGACAGGATCATGTAGGGAATGGACCAGGTGGGGGTGGGATGAGTGGGAGGAATTATAAGCAGCCTTGTACAATATATCTACTATGATAATGTTTTGCATAGCTAGACATGTACAACATATACTGAATTACTTATACCCCAAGAAGGAATGGGTGACAAGGGAGGAAGGAAATGGATCTGAAATTCAAGGTCGTAACATTAAATGTTTCAAATATATATATAAATACTATTATTAATATTCTTTTGCCTATAATTGGGAGATAAGATGTGCAGGCATTGGGACACAAAGATTCATCTTCCTCTAATGGAAAAGTCGATGGGTGTATGGAGAAGGTATGGGAGAGAGCAGATTGGAGGAAGATATCTTGTGGGACTGCTATTTTGGAGGTTGGGTAGGGGAATAATGGGGGGAAAATGATTGTAACTCAAAATCTGGCGGAAATGAATGATGTAAAACAGAAGTTAATAAAGTATTTGTTTAAAAAAAAAAGTTTGATTTATAGAACCTAAATAGGATTTTTAAACCCTTTAAAAAGATGACCTTAGAGGAAATCAGCAAAATGGTTTAGCCCAACTCTCTCCTACAAATACACCAACAAAGATCTAAGCAGAACATCAGACTGAGTAGTGATCAAGAAATTCAAAAAGAAACTACAGTGGGTCATTTTTCCAAGACAAGACTGTGAATTCAGCCTGCACAGACAATTGACAATCTCATTGACTGTAGAAGAAGAAAATGGGCCTGTAATTTATCTGCCTCTGCACCTGATTCTTGATTTAGCCCAAAGCCTTAAAAAAGGAGTTGCAGTGCAGTACTGATTCATGGATTCAGCCCTCTGGTGTTGACCAAGGGTGGCATCAATCACTTCCAAGTTCATTCACTTTGACTCCGTAGTAGCATCAGAGATTTAATCCACAGGCAAATGACCAGTCAGGGTTGCAGATCTAAAGGAAAAATATCTCAGAAATGCTTCCAGCTCAACAACAGCAGATAAAGCCACAATTGTCCACCAGAGTCCCATTCAAGGGTAAACAGCCATTTTGGTGCCTAGATCCAACACAGATCAGACCGGGAGAACAATAATCAGACCATGTCTTAGATCAGACTGATTAGATCTATAGTAAGGGTGGGGAACCTGCAGCCTCAAGGCCACATATGGTTTTCTGGGTCCTTAGGTGTAGTCTTTTGCCTGAGTTCAAGTTTTACGGAATAAATCCTTTTATTAAGGGGATTTGTTCTATGAGGTTTGGATTCAGTCAAAGGGTCACACTTGAGGACCTAGAGGTACACGTGTGGTCTTGAGGCCTCAGGTTCCCCACCCCTGGCTTAGGAAATACTAAATGTTTGTAGTTCCCTGGCCTAAAACACTTTTGAGTTCCTTAAAGAACACAACCCTCAACACCAGGAGAACAGATAATACAGTCTAGAACCATACAAGACTTTAACACTCACTCTAGAAGTACACAGAACATTACCCTAATACATAGGTTCAGTTGGAAAATAAGACTGAAAGAATGAATAAACAACAACAAAAATAGACTCCTGTGATAAGGAAAAACTGCTATTTTTAGGGTTAGCTGAAGCATAATGGATTTTTTCCCAACTCCTTACTTTAACACTTTATGTTTCAAGTGTATTTATCGCAAACAACATAATGTTGGATTCTACTTTCTTATCCATTCTGCTATCCTCTTTATTTTATGACTAAGTTTATCCTATTCACATTAATAGTTATCAACATTTATTGTGCCCATCTCACCATCCTATTCTCATACTTTTTCTTACCTTTGCTTCCTGCAACTTCTTGCAATAGTAGCAAGAAGAGAATGTGCTCAGCAACAATGCCCTACACTTGATTGAATCTGCTTTGCCTCATTGTTTCCTTTTCTCTTTCCCTTTCCCAGGTCTCAACAGAATAGAAGAGCTAACATGGAGGCTGGATTAGGTTGAAATGGACCATAGATGATGGATTGATACATATGCACCATAGCACCTAATTTTTAAAGGAAAAGCTAAATGAGTTGAAGGCAGAAATAAGTAGCAAAACCATAATAATGGAAGACTTCAATGTATCTCTTTCAGACTGAGATAATTGTTCTTAAATTTGATAAAGAAATTGATGAAACAGTATTAAAAGTTATATATGTGGGGCAGAGCCAAGATGTGGGAGTAGAAACAGCGCATCCAAGCCACTCCCCCTACCAGACTACCTCCAAACTATGTAAAAGGGGATTCTGAACAACTTCTGGAGCCCCAGCACCCACAGAACAACACAGAGAAGCTAACCTCCCACTGAGGACAGCCCAGCAGCCCTGCAGGAAGGACCGGCCCCACGGTCTGGGAGCCTGCAGCACAGCTTGCAGTACTCAGGGAGCCGAGCCCAGGTCCACCTGAGTGGCGGTTTTAGCCCCAGGGTGGCAGGGCCAGCAGCCAGCTGGAGAGACCCCAGAACACCAGCAGCTGTGGCGATTCCAGAATTATCAACATAGACATGCCCAGGACAAAGTGAGAGGTTAGTGCCCTATGGACTTTGGGACCAGTATTTGAGGAACACATCGGCTTCCTCCCCTGGGGGCTAGAAGCCACTGAGGAGATATACCATTTTGTAGTTTTCAGAGGCAGCTCCAGCTCCTGGCCTGCAAACTGTAGGGAGATCCAGCGATCAGTCTTGGGGGTTAATCGCTCTTGCTTTAACCTCCCTGGATCTGGATTGTGATCTGGGGGGGGGGGGGAGGTCGTGGGTGGGTATCCAGCTTGCCAGAAGCAGAAGTTGTGAAGACCCCACACATTCAGGACGAAAGTTTCCGTCTGGCAGCAGGCCATACTGTGGCAACAAGCTGAAAAGTCAAGTAATTAAGTGGCAACATGCCAAGGCAAAGGAAACAAATTAAATAGAAAAATGCAACCTTAGACTCCTACTTTGGGGGCAAAGAGGAGCGAAGCATAGAGTGAGAGGAGGGCTGTGAGGTCAGAAGTCCTGCTCCAAAAGCCCCAGGGGAAAACATGAGTGGGTTGCAGGCCATAGAGGACCTTAAGAAGGACTTTAAAAATCAAATAAGAGAAGTGGAGGAAAAATTGGGAAGAGAAATGAGAGGGATGCAGGAAAAGTATGAAATGAGGGTCAACAGCCTGACTGAGGAAAATAACACCTTAAAAAATAGACTAACTCAAATGGCAAAGGAGGCCCAAAAGAGCAATGAGGAGAAGAATGCCTTAAAAAGTCAAATTTGCCAGATGGAAAAAGAATCTCAAAAGCTCACTGAGGAGATCCATTCCTTCAGAGTTAGACTAGAGCAAATAGGAGCTAATGACTTTATAAGAATTCAAGATACTGTTAAACAGATGCAAACAAATGAAAGAATAAAAGGCAATGTGAAACATCTCAAGGGAAAAACCACTGACCTGGAAAATAGATCCAGGAGAGACAATTTAAAATTTATTGGAATACCTGAAAGCCATGATCAAAGAAAGAACCTAGAAATCACCCTTCAAGAAATCCTCAAGGAAAATTGCCCTGATGTTTTAGACCCAGAGGGCAAAATAGAGGTTGAAAGAATCCACTGATCACATCCTGAAAAAGATCCCAAAAAGAAAACTCCCAGGAATATTATAGCCAGGTTCCAGAATCCCTAGATCAAGGAGAAAATACTCGAAGCAGCCAGGAAGAAACAATTTCAATATTGTGGAAACACAATCACAATAGCCCAGGACCTGGCAGCTTCTACACTGAGGGATTGAAGGGCATGGAATATGATATTCCAGAGGGCAAAAGAGCTGGGATTGAAGCCAAGGGTCACCTACCCAGCAAAACTGAGTTCTTGTTTCAGGGGAAAATATGGTCATTCAGTGGGATAGAGGACTTTCAAGTATTCTTGAGGAAAAAACCAGAGTTGAATAGAAAATTTGACATTCAAACACAAGAAGGAAGAGATGCCTGAGAAGGTAATCAGGGAAAAGAAATTAAAAGGAACTTATCAAAGTTGAACTATTTACATTCCTATATGGAAAAACAATAACTGTGAATGATGAAATCTTTCTCAGTATGAAAATAATGGAAGAAGGGGATATGTTCTTATGAATATACATGTGAATGTGTTTATATATGTTTACAGTTATACATGGATAGAGGGCATAGGTTGAATTTGTTGGGAAGGGAGGATACTTAAGGGATGAAATTGTGAGGTGAGAGAGGAAAGTGGAAAGAGGAGACGGGAGAGACAGGGTAGGGTAAACTATCTCATGTAGAAGAAGCAAGGGGAAGTTGTTGCAAGGGAGGGGAAGAATAGGAAGGCAAAAAGGCAAAACCACATTCTCATTGAATTTGGTTCTGGGAGAGAATGACATACATATTAAATGGGATATCTCAACCTGCAGCAGAATAGAAGGAAGGGGGATGAGAGGAGGGATGATGGATGGGAGGGCATCCTTGGGGTGAGGGGAGGTTGGAAGTATCCACTATAGAAGAGGGACAGGATCATGTAGGGAATGGACCAGGTGGGGGGTGGGATGAGTGGGAGGGAATTATAAGCAGCCTTGTACAATATATCTACTATGGTAATGTTTTGCATAACTAGACATGTACAACATATACTGAATTACTTATCGGCCCAGAGGGAATGGGTGACAAGAGAGGAAGGAAATGTATCTGAAATTCAAGGTCTTAAGATAAAAAGTTTCAAATATATATATAAATACTATTATTAATACTCTTTTGCTTGTAATTGGGAGATAAGATGTGCAGGCATTGGGACACAAAGATTCACCTTCCTCTAATAGAAAAGTCGAAGGGGGTATGGAAGAAGATATGGGAGAGAGCAGATTGGAGGAAGCGATATCTTGTGGGACTGCTATTCTGGGAGGGTAGGTAGGGGAAATACGGGGGGGGGAAATAATTGTAACTCAAAATCTGGTGGAAATGAATGATGTAAAACAGAAGTTAATAAAGCATTTGTTTTAAAAATAAAATAAAAATTAAAAAGGTATATATATTCGATATCTGACAATTATTAAATAGGACTAGAAAGGATTTTCTATCAAAAAAGGCAGAAATATTAATCCTACTTTACTGACCAAGAGTCAATTAAAAAAACTATATTCAGTAAAGGGCTATTGAAGAAAGGATTTAATTAACTATAAACTAAACAACTTAATCCTAAACTATTGGTAAATCAAAGTACAAAACAGTATCTGAAAATCTGAGGAATCCAGTCCAATCGGTCTTTAAAGGAAAGTTTATATCTCAACATTTTCATCAACAAACAAGAAAGAAAACAAAATATTAAATTGAGCTTGCAATTTTATAAGCTAGAAAAATAAAAATTTTAAAAACAATTAAATATTAAAATAAAATACAAAAAGTAAAATAAATGAGGGATAAATAAAAAAATTTAAATGTTGAATAATGTGAACTAATTTTTAAAAATAGATGTCATTTGTTAATGGTATTATAAAGGGGAAAACCAAGTTACCAGATTCAAAAGTAAAAAGGAGAACTCTTAATAAATGATGAAGTAAAGCATATTATTAGAAACTATTTGACCTAAAAACTTACCAATAAAATAATCCAAATAAAATTGCTGAATATTTTTAAAATACAAATATCTAGATTAACAGAACAAGAAATAGAGAAATCAATAGCTTAACCTCAGAAAAATAAAATGAGGAATCCATAAATGTTCTGCTAAAGCAAAAACAAAAAACTTCCAGGACCAAATGGACTTGCATGTGAATACTACCAAACATTTAGAGAAAAATTAATTCCGATCTAATACAATCTGTTTGCAATGACAGGAAAAGAAGTGGGCCTATCAAATTCCCTCTATGATACAAATGTTG
This sequence comes from Gymnobelideus leadbeateri, assembly GCA_011680675.1. Lineage (NCBI taxonomy): Eukaryota > Metazoa > Chordata > Mammalia > Diprotodontia > Petauridae > Gymnobelideus > Gymnobelideus leadbeateri. Next base: position 289,733 of record WOXC01002061.1, read on the forward strand.
TTTTGATATCTAAACAAAAGAAAGTCAATGCAGAGAAATAAATCTATATTCAGATATTTCTAATGAACATGGACATAAAAATTAATGATATGCTAACAAAGAGGCTATATAACATTTCAAAATGACCATATATTATAACCAGGTTGAATTTGTACCAGGAATTCAAGACTGTTTCAATTATTAGGGAAACTATCATCATATTAAATCACTGTAATAACAAGAATAATAAAAGGCATATGGCTATATCAAGAGATATAGATAAAGCCTTTGGTATGTTCAATATTCATTCCTGTTTTGTTTTGTTTTTAAGAATACAAGAAAAAATACTAATTAATGGACCTTTCCTCAATATTCTAAATTACAGAAATCAAAAATAAAGAGTAAACATTATATTCAATGAGGATAAGCTAGAGGCCTTTCCGATAAGATCAAGAATAAAGCCAAAATGTCCATTATCATAATTACTTTTTTATACAATATTAGAAATGCTTGCCAAAGCAATAAGACAAGAAAAATCCATTGAGAGAATAAGCACAGGAAAAGATAAAATGGAAATATGGCTTTTCATATATAGTTAGAGAACCCTAGAGAATCAACTAAAATTACTTAAAGCAAGAATTTCACCAAAGTTGTAGAATATAAAATAAACTGATCATCCACCTGTCTGTATATTATCAACAAAACCCATTAGGAAGAGATAAAAAAGAAAAATTCTCCTTAAAATAACTACAGAATGTATCTATACTTGGAAATCTACCTACAAAGACACACAGAAGAATTATGTTAATACAACTGTAAAGCACTTTATGGAAATACAGAAAGAAATAATGTGAGAGCTAATATCTAATAATAGCTCATGAATAAGCTGAGCCAATATAATAAAAATGACAATATTAATTAAATTAATTTTTGACTCAATGTCACACCAACTAAATTCTTAAAAGATTGTAGAGCTAGGGGAAAAGTTATAATGAAATGCATTTGGAAGGAGAAAAGGCCAGGAATTTCTAGGGAAATAATTTTTTAAACTAGCCAAAAGGGAAGAAGAAATAGATACACTATATTTCAAACTGTACTACAAAGTAGTAATCATTAAAAATTATTTTTTGCTGATTAAAAATTGAGGTTAATCAGTGTAAGAGATTAGATACATCACTTACAGAAGTAAACAAAACTAATAGACTTCTATTCAACAAATTCAAATATCTCCCAGATATTAGGAGAATAGCTTGATATTCGACCAAAACTTCTAAGCAAACTGGAAAGCAATGTGGTACAAACTAGACATAGATCAATATCTCACACCTTGTATGAAGATCACCTCAGAGTGGATAAATGATTCGGATATAAAAGGTTAAATTATGAACAAATTAGAGTAATAAGAAATAAATGCACCCTTTAGATCTAGGGAGAGGAAAAGATTCAGTGACCAAACAAGGGCTAGAGTGAATTATGGAAAATATAATATATCATTTTGATTACATAATACTTTTCAATTTTAAAAAAAGGCCAAATTGGAAGGGGAAGAGCTAAGAAAAATCTGTGCAGCAAGATTCTCTGATGTCTAATTTCCTAAATGAAATACTAGTTCTATACACAAAAGAGGAAAACGAAAGAGAAAAATATCCTATATGCCATGTATGTGTATGTATATGTCTATGTATGTGTATGTGCATGTGTGTGCATGTGTATACTCACATATATATGTGTGTGTATGTATACACACGTGGATACATACATATGTATGCATGGGCAGCTAGGTGGCACGTTGGATAGAATGCTAGCCTGGAGTCAGAAAGACTCATCTTCCTGTGTTCAAATCTGGCCTCAGAAATTTGACTAGTTTTGTGACCTTAATCAAGTCATTTAACCCTGTTTTCAGTTTCCTCATCTGTAAAATGAGCTGGAGAAGGAATGACAAAACACCCCAGTATCTTTGCCAAGAAAACCTTAAACTCATTGTTTTGGGGTCACAAAAAGTCAGATATAGCTGAAACAATTAAACAACAAAATATGCATATATATATGAGCCAATATGTGTGCGTATAAGCTGATAACATAGCACCTCCTTTTAAATATATATATGTAAAATTATTCTATACACTCTTCTATTTATCAGTTCTTTTTCTGGATGTAAATAGTGTCTTTCTTCATGTGTCCTTTATAGTTAATTTGGCTATTTATAATAGTGAAAATGAGTTATTTGCTCAAATTAATTCTTAAAACAATATTCCCATTACTGTCTAAGATGTTCTCTTGGTTCTGCTCATTTCACTCTTCATTATTTTGTGCAAGGCTTCCAATGTTTTTGTAATATGCTTTAGTTCATAATTATTTATAGTATAATAGTATTCTGTCACAATCATATGCTACAACTTGTTCAGCCATCCCCAAACTGATAAACACCCCTGCAATTTCTAGTTCTTTGCCCCCACAAAGAAAACTGTTATAAATATTTTAGAACATGCAGATTCTTTTCCTTTTTCCTTAATCACCTTTGTAAATAGACCATGTAGTTGTATTTCTGGGTCAGAGGATATAAGCAATTTAATAACTCTTTGGGCATGATACCAGATTGCTCTACAAAATGGTTAGATCAGTCCACAATTCCACCAACAATGAATTAGTGTATCAATTTTTCCACATTCCCTCCAACATTTGTTGTTTTCCCCTTCAATAATTTCAGTCAATCTTGTCGGTGTAAAATGATATCAAAAGGTTGTTTTAATTTACATTTCCCCAATCAATAATCATTTAGAACATTTTTTCATATGACTATAAATTGTTTTGACATATAACTTAGATTTTGTTGTCAGTTTACCATTTCCCTTTATGTTCCTACAGATGCCACCTCATCTGTGTTTCTTGAACTTTCCCCTCTTTAAAATTTTTTATTCAAGTCATATCTTGCCATAAGTAACTATGCCATTATTTAAAGTAACATTTTTTATTACTAAAAAATGAAAAAAAAACTTCATGTGGTCTTATTCATTCTTGAGTTAATAGCAAGAAATAGCAGGTGTTAAGAAACATTCGTACAATGTAAAATCTCTCCTCATAGATTTCACCCAATCTATTTTTATAGCTTTTGGGGGCAGATCTCAAAACACATTCTGAGAACTATCCGACTCAACTTCAAAATTCACCTTTAGAAAAAATAAGTTGGGGGGAGAGAATGGAAGGAAAAAATCTTCAGCTCAGTTTGTAAATGGGCTAATCAAGGTCTAGAAGACACACTGGCTTGTTCAAGTTCCAAACAGTTCTGTGATGAAATCTGCACCAAAACATGTTCAGTGGTAAATCCTCACTGAGCACTGTGTGGCAGCACTGAGTTGGGAATTACGAAGTAAAAGATCTAGCCCATGCCATCAAGGAGAAAAATGTTACCTCCACATTCTCTCATCTACTTCCTCCTTTGAGCCATGACACAGATACAAAATAGATATCCCACTGCTCTGAAGCACAGCATCTAGCCACACAAAAGAGGAAAGCTGACTAGCCCACAGAGATAAAGCCCTCAAACTCCATAGCACCTCAATACTCTAGCCAGTCACTGATAAAAAGTAAACCTATGGATACCAACCTCATCACTGTGAAGAAATGGAGGTAGAACTTGTGACCCTCCACAACTCAGACAATGACTATCCCAAGTTAAAGGTACCCTATAGTTCTACATATATTCAAAGCCATGACTCCCAAGTTGTCACCAAAGTGCTGACATCTTCTACTCATCCAGAGTATACAATTACTTCAAAGTAATAATATTTAATGAAATAGTATAAGAAAAGTATAAGATGGTACCCTCAGGTGAAATATATCAGACCATCTAACTAATCTCTGGAAATGTTTTAAAAATTATTTTAAAAATTAAAAATAAAATTAATTCAACTTGCTTTCAGATTTTTCAATGAATATTAACATATGTCACTTATTTTTTAGGAAGGAAGATATGAAAGATTGCTCCAAACTATTCCTAATACAAGAATTGAAAATTAAACAAGAAAGATGGCAAAAGGTAGAAATGGTCAAGGTTGGAAATCAAGCAGACAGACATAGTGGAGCTGTAAATATTGGTCCAACTATTCTACAAAACAAATTGGAATTATTCAAAGAAAGTGATTAAAATGACCATTTTTCTTAAATTAGACATTCCACTTCTAGTCTTGTGCCCTAAGGAATTTTTTTTAAAAAATAGAAATAAAGGTCCTACTCACGGCACAATATGCATAGCAGTCCTTTTTTATGGTAGTAAACAACTGGGTTAAAGTAGGTGCTCATCATTAGGCAATAGCTAAACAAATTGTCATATATGAATGAAGAGGAATATTACTGTATCATAGAAAAATGATAATGTTAGAGGAACATATGAAGACAAATGAAGTGATGGAGAGTGAAAATAACATACAGAGTGATGACAGCAATATAAATAACAATAACAATAAAGTGAAATAATTATGTGTAATTATGTCTTAGTTTGGCCCCAGCTTGGGAGCAGGATGGAAAAAAAATATCTCCTTTCTTTCTTAGAAGAGGGAGGGTATTATGAGTGTAGGATGTTATATACATTTCCAGATGCAGTTCATATTTTGATTGGTTTACAGAACTGTTTTTTATCTTTATTGGCCCTTTGGATGATCCTTCTCTAATGCCATCACTTAAAACTCCCCTATTAATTCCAGTCAGATATCATCAATATCATTTATTAGCACCCAACATCATTGCTCTGGAGGAGAGAGTGTGGTTGATGAGTCCACACAGTTCTTCCTCACTTAAATCCACTTCATTTTCAAGTAATCCTACTAATGTCATTGGTCCTTTACAGAACCTAGGGACAAACAGCAACAACAACTGCATCATATAACCAATAAAATCAATTAGGTTTTACAAAGGCACATTTATTGACAAAAAGAAAAGAAATCATAAACCATTTCCTCCCCCAGCATCCCAGACACACTCTCCCTTAAACCACCTTTTTCCCTGGGAAAAAGTATATTCAGGCTTAAAGTGCTTGCCATAAATCATTCACTCCACTAAATTAACTTTGTCTAGCTACAGTAAGCTGTGTCTAATGACAAAACCATTAGACAAGTAACTCCTTGCAGGTAACAGGCTTCTCAGTCAAGCTGGCTCTGATTTTTGAGGATTGCACTGGTGCTTCACCCAGTTCATCTAGTAACAAACTCTAAATGAATTCCTTTCACTGGACCTCTGTTCTTTCAACCTTGTAAAACTCACAAAGTTTTAGCCATCCCCAATATTCCTTTGCCT
>WOXC01002061.1:300000-311394 GCA_011680675.1 Gymnobelideus leadbeateri
CCTAGCATGGTGCTCTCAATACAATAAATGTTAAATGATTCTTTTTGAATAAATGTATGAATGAACTAATATGAGTGTTAGTAAGTCAGGCAATTGAGGGCCATATGTTTGGTTGACAGGATCATGAATCTCAAAGTCAATATTTTTTTCATGCGTAACTGGATATTACATAGAATCAGGCTACTTTATCAGAAGGAAGGAGGAAATGGGTCTCTGTATTTTCCCTAGTCTCTTCAATGGAATGATTGGTCTCTTACCAATCATCTGACTGACAAGCATATGTACATGGATTTTGCTCTTATTAGCTAAATGTCTCCTTAGGGAAGTCTAAAACCCTTCAGTGATAACTTCTGGTTATAGTTGATAATTCAGGAGATAGATTTTGCCCTAAGAGATGCTAAGGGCTAAGAAAAAAAAAAAACAGCTCAAGCTACACTGTTACTCAGAAATCTTCCAATCTATATCAGAACTGACTCAAAATTCCTTAACACTTTCATTTCTGAACTTTTAATTAAATGTTCTAGGGTTTACCTGGTAAAAATGGAATTTCAACTAAAACTATTCAGTTACCTACTACTCAGTCTGCTTTAAAGGAATAAGCAAAGAACAAAAGCACCTTTAGAATCATAAAGAATATTCCTTAGCTACACTATTAGTAGACTTTATAACAGGTCATAGACGTACCATGAAGTTAAAGACTGGGGTAGCATATGACAGAGCTTTGGATTCTGAATATCGCATGTATTTCTAACCTAAGGAGAAAAAACACTATAATACAACTCAAAACTTTTCTAGGACCTAATTTTTAAGTTATTTAAAGCCATCTTTTAAGGTGTTGTTTGTACTTTACGTAAAACTTCAAAAACCCTTGAGGTGAAATAAAACATTGGGAACTCTTACTAGCTGTGTGACTATAGCAGCAAGCACCCCAACATCCCCAGGGTGACTGCCAACACAGGTTCTTAGAACTGCTTTTCTAAAGGAAAGCAACTCAAAATAGGTTAACAAGCTTACTTTAATCAATCAAATATATATCATTTACCTAGTTCAGGGGGGGAAGTCAACACCCTGAACTTCAAAGTATACAGACAGAACTTACAAGACAGAAAACAAACAAATCAAGCAGACAGGGTTCCAAACTGCCCAACTATTACATCAATACCAAATCACAGTTAACAGAGAGGGAAGCATCAACATCTGGGTTTTCAAAGCCAGGGGGCTCTCAATGGCTGCCCAGAGTCTCCTCTGGTCAAATCACACAACACTTCTCAAAGTGAGCCCCAAAGCAAAGCCTCACATCAGGGATTATATAGCCTTCTCCAGGTTCAGAGAATGTAACCACCCTCTTGACCCACTGCCCAATCACAAAGCAACAAGGTGTGGGCATTCCTGAAAACCAAACCTCCTGCCACAGGCTCCATGTGACCACATTCAGTCTATTAGGGGCAGAGTACATTTTCAAATCAAGGAAGGTTCTCAGAGTCTCTTAAGCCTATCAAAGGGCCTAGGGACAGGGAAGATCTTTAAATCTGTATTTCCATTGCAGTGACCTTGGGCAAGTCACTTAACCCCAAATTGCCCTGCCTTCCCCCCTGCAAAAAGACAAAAAAAACCCTTCGGGGACTTGAGTCCCCTTTAGGGACTCATTATCTTTGTTACCCCAGCCTTAAACATAGAGAGTAGCTGTAGCTGGCATGAGGCCCTTACAACCACTGTAATGCCAAAAAGTTAACTCTATATTCTGTATATTCCTATCTTAACCAAGGAATCTTTTTTCAAAAAATTTTATACATAAGAGAAGAATTGTATTGTGAACACTAATAGGGGGCTCATAGACATAATTTCTTCCCACTAGAGCATGTCTGGTTAATAATTCTGTTGCTGTTCAGTCTGTTCAGTCATTTCCCACTCTTTGTGACCCTGTTTGGGGCATTCTTGGCAAAGATACACGAATGGTTTGCCATTTCCTTCTCCAACTCATTTTACAGAAGAGGAACTGAGGCAAACAAAATTAAGCGACTTGCCCAGGGTCATAAAACTAGTGAGTTTCTGAATGCAGATTTGAACTCAGGAAAATGGATCTTCCTGACTCCAGATCCAGCACTCTATACACTGTGCCACCTACCTGCTCTATATAGTCTCAGTTAATATATAGTCTTACACATGGGATGAGAAGACAAAGAATATTATCAGAATGATGCAGAGTTTAAAAGTGAATGGAGGTGATAAAATTCTGGGACAAGAAAATAAAGAGATGTGTGAAAGTATGGTCCAGTTGTGGATGAAACATTCTAAGAATATCCCAAGTTGAGCAGATGTTTTTCCATTTTCTTATCTAGGAAAGTTTTCTTTCCTGAGGCAACCCATTTCCCCATAATTTTATTAGCAAATACCTAGTCTACCCATAGGTCTTTGCCATGATGACAAGATCTTGAGAAATACAACAAAATAAGACAGGTCTAAGGTCCTGAATCCACAGTAACTTCCTCCTAAGACACTTAAAGTCTCCACATGCCTCTTGACCAATGATAAAAACAGGTTTGAAATTTTTAGAAGTCACTCAGAAGATATTTATGGAGCCCCTACAATGTGTAAGCAACCATGGGAGATAGAGAAGTTAGAAAAACCCAATTCTCACCCTTAAGTAACTCCTGTCTTACTGAGACATGTCAATCAACCCACGGGCACTGATTAAACTGTTAGTATGTGCCAGTCACTGTACTATATACTGATATACAAATGCAAAAGTAAGATCAATCCTGCCCTCAAGGAACTTACATTTTACTGGGACAATACAATATGCTAAGACTTATGAATGTAACAATCTCTTCTTGATATTGGTTGGTTGGTTGGTTGTTGTCCTTTGTTCTCCAAGAGGACCAAAATGACATCACTATGTGAAAGTCAAGTTTCAGTGTGTGGGACTGTGTCTGATCAGACCAATACAATCTGGGAATGTTCTACCATAGGTCAGGCACAAATAGTCCATGTGAACATTTGGGATGGATACTCTAAATTTGCACATCCTTAATTTCTGTTGAGTTGTTTCAATTCTGCTTTGCACACAGAGCACAGCACCTTCTCTGATGTGGGCACACCATACTGAGCAGGCCTACACCAGTATCTCCCATGACACATAATAAATTCCAAAGTTCTTGAGAGTGTCCTCATATCACTTCTGACCACCACGTGAATGCTTACCCTCTATGAGTTCTCCATAAAACAGTCTTTTTCTCAAGCATACATTTTGCATTCAAACAATGTGGCCAGACCATCGAAGTTGCACTCTCTGAAGCAGAGATGTATTGACTATTTTAAATAATTGTCAACATGTAAAGATCATTTTCCAAAATGATCAGCATTGTAATATAATCCATCATTCACATTTTAAAAGGTTGATTTTGTAATCAGTTCCTTCTCTATTTCTTCATATTAGCTATACCAGGGATGTTAAGTATGATGAAGCAGGGGAGTAGAAACAGGACTTCTGAGCAACTCTGGCTCCCACCTCCTCTAATTCATGTAAAAATGACTCTGAACAAACTTTGGAGCTATAGAACCCACAAAATGACACAGAGAAGCTAACCTCCTGCTGAGGACAGCCTGGCAGACTGGCAGGAAGAGGCCAGTAGCAGCCCTCTGGGAGTGACCCCAGCCCTGCCTGAGCAAGAGGTTTTAATCCCAGGGCGGGCCTGACCAGCCCCTGGCTGGAGGGACTTCAGATTACCAGCAGCTGTGGTGATTTCCAGAATTATCAACACATAGATGCTAAAGACAAAGTGAAAAATAAGTACAGTTTGGACTTTCGGACCTGGGAATTCAGAGTGCAATCTAGCCTTTGTGCCCAGGGCAAGAAGCAGCTGAGGTACTGTGGCCCTGCAGCTGCTGCCTAGTGGCTACTTTAGAGTTCCTGATCTGCAGATTGTAGGGGGACCAAGTGACCAGTCTGAGGGGTAATCGCTCTTGCTTTAACCTGCTTGGATCTGCACTGCTGTCTAAGGTAGAGGTCCTAGGGTGCATGAGCAGTCTGGCAGAGTATGTGGAGGCTTCAGAGAGGGCACCCAATTAATAACTCCAGCAGCTACAAAAACCTGAGCATTTGGGATAAAGCTCCCATTTCTGGTAGCAGAGTTCTACTACAGAGCAATCCAACTTGACACTCCTGTTTTGGGGACAAAAAGGATCAAAGCATGGAATGGGAGGAAGACAACGAAGTCAGAACTCCTGCACCAAAAGCTTCCAAGAAAAATATGAGCTGGTTACAGGTCATAGAGGAGATTAAAAGGATTTTGAAAACCAAATAAGAGAAGTGCAGGAAAATTGGAAAGAGAAATGAGAACTATGCAAGAAAATTATGAAATGAGAGTCAACAATTTGACTGAAGAAAATAACACCTTAAAAAATAGACAAACTCAGATGGCAAAACAGGCTCAAAAAGGAAATGAGGAGAAGAATGTCTTAAAAAGCCAAATTTGCCAGATGGAAAAAGAATCTCAAAAGCTCACTGAGGAGATTCATTCCTTCAGAATTACATTGGAGCAAATGGAAGCTGGTGACATTATGAGAATTCAAGATACTATTAAACAGATCCAAACAAATGAAAAAAATAAAAGGCAATGTGAAATATCTCTTGGGAAAAACCACTAACCTGGAAAATAGATCCAGGAGAGATCATTTAAAAATTATTGGACTACCTGAAAGCCATGATCAAAAAAAGAACCTATAAATCATCCTTCAAGAAATTCTCAAGGAAAATTGCCCTGATGTTTTAGAAGCAGAAGGCAAAATAGAGGTAGAAAGAGTCCACCAATCACATCCTGAAAAAGATTCCAAAAAGAAAATGCCTAGGAATATTATAGCCAGGTTCTGGAGTTCCCAGATGAAGGAGAAAATATTACAAGAAGCCAGGGAGAAACAATTTGAATATTGTAGAAACACAATCAGGATAACTCAGGACCTAGCAGCTTCTACACTGAGGGAACGAAGGGCTTAGAATATGATATTCCAGAGGTCAAAGGAGATGGGATTGAAGCCAAGGGTCACCTACCGAGCAAAACTGAGTATCATGTTCCAGGGGAAAATATGGTCATTCAGTGGAATAGAGGACTTTCAAGCATTCTTGATGGAAAAACTAGAGTTTAATAGAAAATTTGACATTCAGATACAAGAAGCAAGAGATGCCTGAGAAGGTAATCAGGGAAAAGAAATCAAAAGGAACTTATCAAAGTTGAACTACTTATATTCCTACATGGAAAAATGATAATTGTAACTTATGAAACTTTTCTCAATGTGAGAATAGTTGAAGGGAATAGAAATTCATATATATGTGTATGTATGTATATATAATATATGTATGTATATGTGTGTATATATATACATATATATTTCTATGTAGGAGGGTATATGGGGATATGAATACATATGTGAGTGTGTGTATATATGTCTACAGGTATACATATACAGCAGTCACAGGACCAATTTAATAGGAAGGGATGGTACTTAAAAGGTGAAATTAAGAGGTGAGAGAGGAATATAATGAGAGGAGATGGGGAGAAACAGTATGGGGTAAATTATCTCATATAGAAGAGGCAAGGGAAAATTGTTACAATGGAAGGGAAGAACAGGAAGGCAAAAGGGAATAAGTCAACCTTATTCTCATTGAATTTGGCTTAGGGAGGGAGTGACATACACACTAAATAGGGTATCTCACCCTACAGGAGAGTAGAGGGGAAAAGAAAGAGAGGGGGTAGGATGGAAGGGAGGGCAGGCTGGGGGGAAGGGAAGTCGGAAGCACCCAGTTTTGAAAAGGGACAGTATCAAAGTAGAGAATGGAACAAGTGGGGAGTTGGATGTGATGGAGGGAAGTGTAGTCAGTCTTTCACAATGTATCCACTATGTAAGTGTTTTGCATGGCTATGTATGTACAACCTATATTGAATTACTTGATTTCCCAGTGGGGGTGGGTGATGAGGGAGGAAGGGAAGAATCTGGAATCCAAAGTTTTGAAATCAAATGTTTAAATATATATACATATTAATATTATTATTATTTTACATGTAACTGGGAAATGAGATATACAAATACTGGGGGGTAGAGATTCACGATGCCCTACTGGAAATTCGAAGGGGCAATGGGGGAAGATATAGGAGAGAGCAGATTGGCAGAGGGGATATTCCATGGGAATGCTGTTTTGGTGTGGTGAGTAGGGAAAATCGGGGAGAAAATTTGTAACTAAAAATTTTGTGGAAATGAATAATATAAACTAAAAAATAAAAAGAGCGAAAAGGTTTTTTTTAAAAAAACTACTGCTAGAAATAGTTTTTACAGGGGCGACTAGGTGGCACAGTGAATAGAGCACCAGCCCTGTTGTCAGGAGGACCTGAGTTCAAATCTGACCTCAGACACTTAAAACAAAAACTAGCCATGTGACCTTGGGCAAGTCACTTAACCCCAATTGCCCTCCAAAAAGCAAAAAAAAATTAGTTTTTACATGTAACTGGGAAATAAGGTATACAGACAATGGGGTATAGAAATTTATCTTGTCCTACAATAAAGTAAGGGGAAATGGGATAATAGAGGGAAGTGGGGTGATGATGGTAGAGGGAGGTCAGACTCGGGGAAGGAGTAATCAGAATGCATGCCATCTTGGGGTGGGGGTAGGGGAGAGATGGAGAGAAAATTTGGAACTCAAAATCTTGTGGAAATGAATGGTCAAAATTAAAAATAAATTAATTTTAAAAGAAAAAGAAAAAAAAAAGAATGATGAATCAGGAAGAATGGACCAAGCATTTATTAAGTGCTTACTATGAGCCAGGCTCTGTGCTAAGTGCTTTACAAATATTATCTTATCTGATCCTTGAAACAACCTTGAGAGGTAGGTGATATAATTAACCCTATTTTACAATGAAGAAAATTGAGGCAGACAGAAGTAAAATGATGTGCCCAGGGTCACAAATCTAGTGTCTGAGGCAGTCTTTGAACCATGATCCTCCTGACTCCAGCCTCAATACCCTTTCTTTCTTTCTTTTTCTTTCTTTCTTTCTTTCTTTCTTTCTTTCTTTCTTTCTTTCTTTCTTTCTTTCTTTCCTTTCTTTCTCTCTCTCTCTTTCTCTCTCTCTCTTTCTTTTTCTTCCTTCCTTCCTTTTTTTCTTTCTTTCTTTCTTTCTTTCTTTCTTTTTTTGGCTTTACTGTGTGATAATAAAGTTGAATCAATTTGACAACAATAATGTTTAACTTTTATTGACATTTATACAGTTTCATAGAATGCTTTTATAAAACATAGTTCCAAAATGCATTTATTTTACACTGCACAGTATTTAGCTAAATCTTTTTTTTTTTTGGCAGGTATGGGGACAGTTAATGAATTAATTGAAAAATAAATCTTCAGTATTGGCTATTTATTTAAAAGTTCTTTCCATTTCATAGAAAATTGTAGGTATGTAGCTTAGACATCTATCAAAAGTGTATCAATATAATCTAAAATTAGTACTGCCAAATATATATTCATACAGAGATATCAAATTTCACTTTTTAAAGTGAATCCAGATTTTTAAACTATATTGAGATTTGAGCATTAAAACAAAGTGATTGTAGTTTGTAATTTTAAAAACACGAGAGTTTTATTTAGGTAATTAAGTGACTTGCATAAGGCCACACACCTAGCAAGCATCTGGGAGAGATTTGAGCCGAGGCCTTCTGACTCCATTCATTATGCTGTCTAGCCAATAACCTCCTTCATAGCAAAGTAAAGTTTGCAAATTATTTTGCATATATTTATCTAATTGAGTCTCATAGAAGCAAAGAATAAGGGAGACAAAGTGGGATGACAAAAAGAAGCAGCATTTCTGAAGAAAGAGATCCTAAATCCACAGCCAACCTCTGACCTTAGGCATCTTAATTACCTTAGGCAAATCACAAAGTCCCTGGGATTCAGTTTTCTCACTGTAAAATGAAGAGGTTAGACTATAATGGCTAGGGACATCTAAAGTCCCTTCCTGCCCTAGATCTCCCAGTCAGTCCTTCAGGCTCACAAGCTAGACTTCATCCTGGATTCCTCACTATCTCTCACCTCCTCTCCCTCCCTGACCCCCCATACTCAAGCCATTGCCAAGACCTGCTGATTTCCCTATTACATCTTTTGAATGCCCCTCCTTCTCTCTTCTTATACTGCCAGCACTATAGGGCTGGTCCTCATCGCCTTATGCCTAGAATGATGTAAAAGGCTGCTGGTGATCTGCCTGCCTCGAGTCTCTCCCCACTTCAATTCATTTTCCATTCAGCCGCTAAAGTGATTTCCCTAAAACGAAGTACCAAGCATGAGATCCCCACCACACAAACTCTATAAAGTCCAATGACTTCTTGTTGCCTTCAGCAGCAAATACACAATGTTATGTCTGGAATTCAAAGCCCTCCATAACCTAGCCCCTCCTACCTTTCCTATCTTCTTACATTTTACTCCCTGACACATGTTCAATACAGTGACATTGGTCTCCCGGCTGTTCCACCAATAAGACAATCCAGGCATTTTTTTTCTGGCTGCCCTTCATAGCTGGAAAACTCTCCCTCCTCTGTTCTGACTTCTGACCTCACTGAATTTCCTTAAGTCCCAAAGAAAACGCCATCTTCTAAAGTAATCTTTCCTTAACCCCTCTTAATTCTACCACTTTTCCTCCTTTAATTGTTTCCTCTTTATTCTGTGTATAGTTTGCTTTGTATATATTTATTTATATGTTATCTCTGTCATTAGATTTAAAGCCCATTGAAGGCAGGGACTGTCTTTTGACCCTTTTTTGCATCATCAGTGCTTAGCACAGTGCATGGCACATAGTAGGCATTTAATAAATGTTTATCAACTGATTTCTCTAAGATCCCTGAGGTAGAGAGTTACACTATTATTATCCCATTTTACAGAGAACTCGGAAAAATTAAATAAATGGCTCACCCACAATAGCATCACTTGAAAGTGTCAGAAACAGGGTTTCAACTCAGTTCTTTCTGATTCCAAAACAGTCCAAATTCATGGAAACTGACTTCATGTTATATAAGTAAAAATATTACCAGGTACTTGAAGACATAATCAACTATGATGGTACTGACTCAAAACTTCCCAGGGTTGGTCCAAAATAGTTCAAAGCTTTCTTGGTGCTCAAACTGGACTCTTATTTACAACAAATTTGGGAGAGAACTGTGAAATAGAAGGAATGTGCCTCTGACCTTCATCACCTAAGGAGAGAGAGAATACAGCTGTCTCTTTCCCATTTCATCCTAATTTCCATGATATTGAATTACTCATTTGGGAAACATGGAAAAAAGGTTTGATTTTATATTTCCCAAACATTCTAAAAGATATCAGACCCTTGGTGATATATAAAATGATTGAAATTCCATGGCTGCTGGTGTTTAAGTTAATGGAAATAGAAGCCATCAACTTCCAAGTTATGAATAAAGTACAACACAAAAACAGACTACATTCTCTGGGTTTTGCCTTTCTACGCTGTTATTTTTGCATGGTTTTTTGACTCATCATTTCTATGCGTAAACCTGTGGCCATAAAAGAATACAAGCATTTAACAATAAAAAGGAAGTTAGAGTTGAAACTTAAACCAAGAAATATGAAATAAATTCTTTCTGCAGCTGCTTCCTGGTGTTTTGATGATCATAACAAGAGCAGGGCAACTGAAGCTTTACCCCAAGGCACTAAAATTTAGAGGGCACTGACAATACATATTTCAGCATCACGGATCCAACTAAGCTTTGTACCTGATAGCGACACTGATTCATAAGATGAAATAATGCATATGAACAGCTTTGACACCTTACAGAGTTTTATAAATGTCAGCTATTATAATTATTACTTTGTGGGGCATGTAAATGAGTCTGGATCTATGGTTTCCTTAGTGTACAAAACTCTCAGAGAGGAAACTTCTTACACTCATGCAGAATATATGCAATTTAAAGTCATAGTGAATTTCCTGGGACACTGAGAGTTAAAGTCACTTGCTTAGGATCACGTGTCTCTATATGTCAAAGGCAAGACTTGGCATGGACAGTGGTTCATCTGACACCAAAGCCAACTCCCTGAACTCTCATCACATTGCCTCTGTAATCATTCTCATTGTTAACACTGTTGGCATCGTCATCGTCATCATCATCATCATTCTGTTTTCATCTTTTAACTTAATTGAGATATATGAAATAACAAATTATCTAATTCTTCTTATCTTTTTGATGGAGTTCAAATAGAAATAAGCCTGAGACAAGATTATATTTTGCTATTATTCTTTTATATTTAATGTTTTATTGACGATGTAAGTGGAAAAATAATTGCATTTTGTAGTATTAGGATAATAATAAAATAAATAATAAATAAAAGTATTAGGATTCAGGATCATCCTGAATAGGCTCAATGAAAGCATCTTTGGACAGCAGGACAACATTGACAGCAGGTAGGAGGATAGGGATAATATGTTCTTTAAGTAGTTTCCATATGGTTTCATTTCTCTTGATAGGCCTCTCTAATTAAGCAGCTTTTGATTCCACATAGTTTAGAGATTTGTAGTATCCATCCATCATGGTAACTTCAATTAATGGTGTTTTTTTCTTAAATTTGTGTAGCTCAATGTTAGATCTGGGCAGTTGTAGGAAACATTTGTCTATGATAATGCTTGAGTCCTAACAGGTTTTTTGTTGAATTTTCAAGTATATTTTAATGTTTATATTACTAGTATGGGAGAGTTCATTTGTAAAGGATAGCAACATTCTGGTGTATAATCCTGACTACTTGATCATGTCTTTCTTTGTATTCAGTAGCCACTGAATTTTTGCATCCAGCAGCACCATGTTGCAGTTTCTACTATGTCCTTGTATAAACTGCATTGATTACTGAGCCTAAATCCATTAAGGATAACTTTTCCGTAATCTGGTGCCAATGACCTAATATTACCTTAATCACTATAATAAAACTCTCCATTCCTACAAATAAGTGCACATGACTCAGCTACTTCTTATTTAATTTTCTTGCCTGACATATTCATGTAGTTGTTGCTCTATTGTCAATCTTCATTCTTGCTCTATAAAATGGTATCTTTGCTTCTGAAGTATTTCTGTAAGTTCCTAACCTGCTCATCGTGTATTCTAAGAATGTCTATCAATCTTCTCCCTCTTTTTAAAAATGTATTATTTAATCATTTTAGCCTTCTTTTACTTTTAAATTTTGAGTTGCAAATTCCCTTCCTCCCACCCCTTTTTCCACTAACTGAAAAGATAAGTGATATGATATCAATTATACATCTGAAATCATGCAAAACATATTTCCATATTAGTCATATTTCAAAAAAGCAAGAAAAGTGAAGAAAGAAAGAAAATTATACTTCAGTTTGCCAATAGAGTTCATCA
>WOXC01002062.1:0-126839 GCA_011680675.1 Gymnobelideus leadbeateri
TCCTGTTTGGTTGAAAACATCTAGTTCAAGCCTTGGGATCATCCACTACTTTTCACATTCACTCTTCCCATATACCCAGTCAGTTTCTAAATCTTGTTGAGTCTGTATCCACAATATCTTTCAAACATGTTCTCTTCTCTTGACTCACATAGCTACCACCTATAAAGCCAAGCATAAGCAGCTTTCCAGAGGACTGCTGCTGCTGTGAATAGCTCTAAGGTTCTGGTCACATAATATTGTGAACTCTCTGTTTATTCAGCAGTAAATAAAAAAAAAAACATTCACAGAAACCAAAGTACAGCATTCACAATGTTATAACATAACAACTTATCACTAAAGTGGCCACATAGTTCTCACCAAAGTGGCCATATAATTTTAAGCAAAAGATATCTCTCAGTAAGTCCCTAACTCAGTAATCCTTAAGGAGCAAGCCTCTTTAAGGGACACAAAGTACAAAGGTCAAAGTTCTCCACCACTATGTCATGATAAATCATGATCTTCTCAGTCAGCATTAAGTACCCAAGAAGAGATCTTTTCATCTTGACTCAAGGCTGGCTCTCAGATTCCATAGTTCCTCTTCCATGGTCCCAGCTCCTGCCTGAATCTACCCACCTGTCACCTGGATTCAAAGGTAGGAAACTCTCAGCTCTTCATCCAGTTCCTCATCCAGGTCCATATTGAAGCCCACAGTGTCCAGTCTACCTCAAGTCCTTCTAAGTTTCTGTCTCTAGGAAGACAAAGCTTAACAGAGCCAAAACAACATTCATAAACATTGCCAGCACCATCATCAATTCACTTTCTGCCTGTGAAATATACACAGTCCCACAAACAATGTCTGAGAACTCAACACAAATCATCAGTATAGTCCCAGCGCCTCTGAAACCCTCCTCCAGGACTTCTGTAAACAGACAACAAGGAAATCCTCTTTCAGGGCTTCCAGTAAGGTCCCAAGGCTTTTGTACAAAGTATTACAAACAAAAATCAACACAGACAGAGTGCCAGGATACCACAAGTATTCTCTTCTCAGTTCTGCTCTTTTCCAGCTTGGGCTTCTCCTTATATATGGTCATCAGCTCCTCCCTATTCCTGTCCTTCCTATTTCGTCAGCAAGTTCCTCCAACTGTGGGGTGCACAACTTCTGTTTCTTAACAAAGACTTGACATAATCATGGGCAAGGTTCAAAAGAAACTTGAACTGAAACAAGGTGCTAAGTACTTCTTTGCTTGCCATTACACCATCTTAGTCCATTACAACATCTTTTCTGGACTGTTGTAATATACTCCTCTTCTAATGCTTTATAGTATTATATTCAATATCTATATTGAATTTTTTTATAGAGTGTGGTATATATTGCTTTTCTAAACCTACTTTTTGCTAGACTCCTTTCTAGTATTCCCAGCAATTCTGATCAAATATGGAGTTTTTTCATAAGTAATTTATGGTTTTTTAATTTCTCAAAATTGAGTTACTAAGGCATCTAGATGGTATAGTAAAGTGCTAAACTTGGAGATAGAAAGTTCTGAGTTAAAAACCTCCCTCAGATACTTAATAGGTGTGTGACCCTAAGGAATCACCTAACCCTCCCTAGCCATAGTGTATTCAATCTATAAAATAAAGATGCCGACTACTTAACAATGTTGTGAAAGCCAAAGATACACTATGTAAATGCAAACCATAAAGGATGTGCCAAAATGTATGGTATGCAGCCAAAGCAGTACTCAGTGACATATTTATATTTCTTGATGCTTACATTAATAAAATAGAAAAAGAGTAGATCAATTAATTGGACATGCAATTTAAAAAAAATAAAAGAAAGAACAAATTAAAACTCCTCAATTAAACACTGGAAATCCTGAAAATGAAAGGAGAGATTAATAAAATTGAAAGTAAGAAAACCATTGAACTAATAAGAAAAATTAGGAGCTCATTTTATGGGGGGAAACCCTATAACATCGATGAATACTTGGTTAATTTGATTTAAAAAGAGAAAGAGAAAACCAAATCACCAGTATCAAAAATGGAAAAGGTGAATTGACCACCAAAGAAAAGGAAATTAAAGCAATTATTAGGAGCTATTTTGTCCAATTATATGCCAACACATCTGACAACCTAAGTGAAATGAATTAATATTTACAAAAATATAAATTGCTTAGATTAACACAAGTTGAAATGGAATACTTAAATAACCCTATCTTAGAAAAAGAAATTGAATAAGTCAAAAATGAGCTTTCTAAAGAAAAATCCTCAGGACCAGATGATTTTGCAAGTGAATTCTACCAAACATTTTTTACTGTTTTTTTTTAAACAAATGCTTTATTAACTTCTGTTTTACATCATTCATTTCCGCCAGATTTTGAGTTACAGTCATTCCCCCCCCCCCGTTATTCCCCTACGCAACCTCCCAGAATAGCAGTCCCACAAGATATCGCTTCCTCCAATCTGCTCTCTCCCATACCTTCTCCCATACCCCCTTCGACTTTTCCATTAGAGGAAGGTGAATCTTTGTGTCCCAATGCCTGCACATCTTATCTCCCAATTATAAGCAAAAGAGTATTAATAATAGTATTTATATATATTTGCAACATTTAATGTTAAGACCTCGAATTTCAGATCCATTTCCTTCCTCCCTTGTCACCCATTCCCTCTGGGGAGATAAGTAATTCAGTATATGTTGTACATGTCTAGTTATGCAAAATATTATAATAGTAGATATATTGTACAAGGCTGCTTATAATTCCCTCCCACTCATCCCACCCCCCACCTGGTCCATTCCCTACATGATCCTGTCCCTCTTCTATAGTGGGTACTTCCAACCTCCCCTCTCCCCAAGGATGCCCCCCCATCCATCATCCCTCCTCTCATCCCCCTTCCCCCTATTCTGCTGCGGGTTGAGATATCCCAGTTAGTATGTATGTCATTCTCTCCCTGAACCAAATTCAATGAGAATGTGGATTTGCCTTTTTTTTCCCTTCCTATTCTCCCCCTCCCTTGCAACCACTTCCCCTTGCTTCTTCTACATGAGATAGTTTACCCTACCCTGTCTTTCCCCACCTCCTCTTGCCACTTTCCTCTCTCACCTCATAATTTCATCCCTTGAGCATTCTCCCTTCCCAACAAATTCAACCTATGCCCTCTATCCATATACACACACATTCACATATGTATTCATACGATCACACACCCTTCTTCAATTATTTTCATAATGAGAAAGGTTTCATCAGACATAGTTATTGTTTTTCCATGTAGGAATGTAAATAGTTCAACTTTGATAAGTTCCTTTTGATTTCTTTTCCCTGATTACCTTCTCAGGCATCTCTTGCTTCTTGTGTCTGGATGTCAATTTTTCTATTCAGTTCTGGTTTTTTCCTCAAGAATGCTTGAAAGTCCTCTATTCCACTGAATGACCATATTTTCCCCTGAAACAAAATACTCAGTTTTGCTGGGTAGGTCACCCTTGGGTTCATTCTCAGTTCTTTTGCCCTCTGGAATATCATATTCCATGCCCTTCGATCCCTCAGTGTAGAAGCTGCCAGGTCCTAGGCTATTCTGATTGTGTTTCCACAATATTGAAATTGTTTCTTCCTGGCTGCCTGTAGTATTTTCTCCTTGATCTGGGGATTCTGGAACCTGGCTATAATATTCCTGGGAGTTTTCTTTTTGGGATCTTTTTCAGGAGGTGATCGGTGGATTCTTTCACCCCCTATTTTGCCCTCTGGATCTAAAACATCAGGGCAATTTTCCTCGAGAATTTCTTGAAGGGTGGTTTCTAGGTTCTTTCTCTGATCATGGCTTTCAGGTAGTCCAATAATGTTTAAATTGTCTCTCCTGGATCTATTTTCCAGGTCAGTGGTTTTTCCCATGAGATATTTCACATTGCCTTCTAATCTTTCATTTGTTTGGATCTGCTTAACAGCATCTTGATTTCTCATAAAGTCATTAGCTTCCATTTGCTCCAGTCTAACTCTGAAGGAATGAATCTCCTCAGTGAACTTTTGAGATTCTTTTTCCATCTGGCAAATTCGACTTTTTAAGGCATTCTTCTCCTCATTGCCCTTTTGGGCCTCCTTTGCCATTTGAGCTAGTCTATTTTTTAAGGTGTTGTTTTCCTCAGTCAGGCTGTTGACCCTCATTTCATACTTTTCCTGCATCCTTCTCATTTCTCTTTCCAATTTTTCCTCCACTTCTCTTATTTGATTTTTAAAGTCCTTTTTAAGGTCCTCTATGGCCTGCAACCCGCTCATGTTTTCCCCTGGGGCTTTTGGAGCAGGACTTCTGACCTCACAGTCCTTTCCCGCTCTATGCCCCCAAAATAGGAGTCTAGGGTTGCATTTTTCTGTTTCCTTTGCCTTGGCATGTTGCCACTTAATTGCTTGACTTTTGGGCTTGTTGCCACACTATGGCTTTAAGGCCAGATAGAGGAATTTTCGTCCCGAACGTGTGGGGGCAACTTCCGTTTCTGGCAAGCTGTAAACCCACCCACAACTTCCACCCTAGATCACAATCCAGATCCAGGGAGGTTAAAGCAAGAGCGATTACCCCCCAAGACTGATCACTGGATGTCCCTACAATTAATTGCAGGCCAGGAGCTGGAGCTGCCTCTGAAAACTACAAAATGGCATGTCTCCTCAGAGGCTTCTAGCCCCCAGGGAGGGAGCCGACACATTCCTCCAAATACAGGTCCCAAAGTCCATAGGACACTAACCTCTTACTTTGTCCTAGGCATGTCTGTGTTGATAATTCTGGAGTCGCCACAGCTGCTGGTGTTCTGGGGTTCCTCCAGCCGGCTGCTGGCCCTGCCGCCCTGGGGCTAAAACCTCGGCTCACGTGGACCTGGGCTCCGCTCGGCTCCGCATCCTGCGCTCTGCACATTGGGCTGCCGGTTCCCAGACCGCTGAGCTGGTCCTTCCTGCAGGGCTGCTGGGCTGTCCTCAGTGGGAGGTTAGCTTCTCTGTGTCGTTCTGTGGGTGCTGAGGCTCCAGAAGTTGTTCAGAGTCCCCTTTTACATAGTTTGGGGGGAATCTGGGGGCAGAGTGGCTTGGATGAGCTGTTTCTACTCTGCCATCTTGGCTCCCCAAACATTTAAAGAACACTTAATTCCAATCTTATATAAACTATTTAGAAAAGTAGACAGAGAAGGAGTTCTATATATGGCACTGATACCTAAACCAGGGAGAGCAAAAACAGAGAAAGAAAACTATGGACTAATTTTCCTAATAAATGTTGATGCAAAAATTTTAAATGAAATTCTAGCAAGGAGCTTGCAGCTATATATAGGGATCATTTGCTATGAGTAGGTGAGATTTGTACTAGGAATGTATGGCTGGTTCAGCATTAGGAAAATCATCAGCATAATTGGCCATACCAAAAACAAAACCAAGAAAAATCATGTTATTAGGGGTGGCTAGGTGCCGCAGTGAATAGAGTGCCGGCCCTGGAGTCAGAAGGACCTGAGTTCGGAGCCGGCCTCCGACACTTAATCCACACAAACAAAAACCTAGCCGTGTAACCTTGGGCAAGTTACTTAACCCCAATTGCCCTAAAGGGGCGGCTAGGTGGCGCAGTGAGTAAGAGCGCCGGCCTCGGAGTTGGGATGACCCGAGATCAGATCCGGCCTCAGAAAATGAGCACCCACACATAAATAATGACTAGCCATGTAACCTTGAGCAAGTTACTTAACCCCAATTGCTTTAAAAAAAAATCATGTTATTATCTCAATAGATTCAGGAAAAATATAGCACACATTCCTATTAGTTCCAAATTGCTCTCCATAATGGTTGGATTAGTTCACAATTCCACCAACAGTGCATTACTGCTCCAATTTTTCCACATCCCCTTTAATATTTGTTATTTTCTTTTTCTGCCATATTAGCCAATGTTATGAGGTGGCTCCTCAGAGATGTTTTAATTTTCATTTCTCTAATCAATTGTGATTTAAATAATTTTTCCACATAGCTATAAAGAGCTTTGATTTCTTCATCTGAGAGCTGTTCAGATCCTTTGACCACATCAGTTAATATCAATATCCATTGATATTCCATGCTCACCTAATTTACTTATATATAACCCTTTATGTCAAAATCATGTACCCATTTTGGCCTTATCTCGCAAGGTATATAGTGTGAGATATTGGTCTATGCCTAGTTTCTGCCAAACCTTTTTCCAGTTTTCTCAGCAGTTTTTGTCACATGATGAGTTTTATCTTAAAAACTTGGATCTTGGGGGCGGCTAGGTGGTGCAGTGAGTAGAGCGTCAGCCCTGGAGTCAGAAGCACCTGAGTTTGGATCTGGCCTCAGACACTTACCCAACACGCAAACAAAAACCTAGCCATGTGACCTTGGGCAAGTTACTTAAACCCAAATGCCCACCAAAAAGCAAAAAAAAAAACCCAAAAAACAAAAACTTGGATCTTTTAGTTTCTCAAATACTAACTCAATATGGTAATTTACCTCTGTGAATTATGTACCTAATCTTTTCCACTGGTCCAACATTGTATTTCTATTTCTCTTGGGGTTTTTTCTTGCACTATAAAATATTTTTTTGTAGTTTGGTATGGCACTGAGTTAGTATCTTAATTTAGGTAGAATAGTTATTTTTATTATATTGGTTCAGCCTACCCATGAACAATTAATATTTCTCCCAATGTTTAGATATATTTTCATTTCTCTAGAAAAGTGTTTTTAACATATAGTTCCTGGGTTTATCTTGGCAGGTAGGCTGACAAGTACTTTATATTGTCTATAGTGATATTTAATGGAATTTCTTTATCTCTTGCTGCTGGACTTTGTTGGTAATATACTGAAATTCTGATTATTTCTGTGAACTTATTTTATATTCTGAAATTTTGCTGCAATTGTTAGCTATTTCAATTAAATTTTTAGTTGATTCTCTAGGATTTTCTATACCATCAAATCATTTGAAAAGAGTAATAGTTTTGTTTCTCCATTGCCTATTCTAATTCTTCCAATTTCTTTTTCTTGTTTTATTGCTGTAGCTATCATTTCTAGTACAATACTGAATAATAATTGTGATAATGGACATCATTGCTTCATCCTTGATCTTATTGGGAAGGCTTCTAGCTAATCCCCATAACAGATAATGTTTGCTGATGGTTTTAGAAAGATACTACTTATCACTTTAAGGGAAGCTACTTTTATTCCTATACTTTCTTGTGTTTTTAACAGAAATGAGTGTTAGAGAAATTTTTAAAAACTTTAAACTATGAAGCACTATATAAGCATGAGTTTTTGTTGATATTATTGAGTTCTATTATTTCTGATTCTCCCTGTTGAGTCTGTTCTATCCATCTATACCTTTCAAATCAATAAAAATGGTTTTGATGATTGCTAACTTATAGACTGAGGTCCAGAAATGTTATTTTCCCTTATTTCCTATACTTTCACTATTTTTTCTTGATCTTTTGTTTCTCCAAATGAATTCTGTTGTTGAGTTCTAAAAGTATCCTTTTGATTGTTTCATAGAATAGAAAATATAAACTAACTTTGATAGTACTATCATCTTTATTATATTGGCAGGGCCCAGACAAAAACACTGACTATTTTTCCAGAGCTTTAAAGTTTTTTTTTTTTAATTTCTTTAAGGTTTAAGGAGCACTTTGTAATTGAATCTATAAAAGTATTGAGTGTGCTTTGATTGACCCCCAAATATTTTATGCCCTTAAGGTTATTTTAATTTGATTTATTCTTCTATTATTGCTTCCTGGATTTTTTTCTTCAGAATTTTTAAAATTAATCAATTTATTTTTAGTTTACAGCATTCAGTTCCACAAGATTTTGAGTTTTAAACTTTTTCCCCCTTCTCCTCCTCCCCCCACACCAAGGCTGCTTTCTGGATTTTGTTTTTTATTTTATGGAAATGCTTTTGATTTGTGTAGTTTTCTTTTGTGATTTGCAACTTTGCTGAAATTTTTATTTGTCTTCATTAATACCTTTGTTGATTCCTTAGGATTTTCTGAGTAAACATTACATCATCAGCAAATAAGGATAGTTTTATCCTTCTTTTGCCTAATTTCTTTCTTTTCTCTTACTGTTAATCTTACTGTTGCTAGCATTTCTAGAACCAAAGAATAGCTTTAATAGCTAAAAGCTTCACTTAGACTTTTGGGACACTTTGAATGTTGAATTAATTTCAGAGAGATCCTTGCTTTGCTCTTGTATTTATTAGAAAAGTGCAATTGACTCTTATTATTCACCCTGTCTCTAGACTCTCCCCTTCAAATTCCATTTACTACAGAACTTCTAAATTTATATCCTAAAGTTTACATCTGACCCTGTCATGGCCCTGCTCAAAGGGCTTCCATGGTCCCTAATTTCCTCTTGCAAAAAAAAATGCTCCTCAACTCAGTATTTACAAAGCCTATGATAATATGACCCTGATCTATTTTTTCTGGGTTGATTATACATTACTCTTCCTTACATAGTCTACATTTAACCAAATTGCCCAATTTAATTATTTCAATATGACAGTTCATCTCCAGCCTCTCTGCTTTTGAGATGATTCTCTCTACCTTTCATGCCTAGAACATAAAACTTTCTACCTTTTAGAATACTTAGCTTTTTTCAAAGCACATATACAATACCACATCCTACAAAAACCTTTCCTAATTTCTCCAGGTTCCAGTCATTGCTGCTCCATGCTTAAAATTTTGTTTTGATTGTTTTATTTTCTTATCTACAGTAAATGTTGTACCCTGCCCCAACCCCAAGTGTAAATGAAATGTCTCTAGCAGAAATTAAATCCTTAAATGCAGGAGCTATTTTCTGTTTGTCTTTGTATGTACAACAATTCAAGTAGGTCCTTGTGAATTATAGGTATTTAATAAATGATTGTTGAATTTAATTGAATTATCTAGGACTTTAAAAAAAAGTGAAGATTTCCTTCAACAGAGAGAAGGGAGAGCTTCCACACAGGAGAAGTGGGGTTCAATGCCATGTTTTAGGGACACTGAAGAGAGTCAAGGAAACCTTCCAGAAGAGAAGCTGTGATACTTGAGTAGGATTACACCCACCCAGCCCGGGAGAGATGGTATGGGGAAATAAATATTGGGCTGGATTGAGGATTAGAGGATTTATGTTGGAATCCTACATTTGATATTTACTATTTGTGTGACACAAGTCATTTTCCCCCTTGGGGCCTCAGTTTACTCTCCTATAGAAGATGGTGTTATATTAGATGAATGCAGAGATCCCCCCCCCCACCTCCAGTTCTAGATCTCTGATCCATTCCAGATCTAACTATTATGTGTCTTAAAATCTGGACCAGTTACCCTCATTTGTCTTGGCCTGGATTAACAGAGGCAGCTAATAATGGTGAAGGAGAGAACCAAAAGTTAGGGGTAGGAGGATGTCCATTGTGTTCCTTCAAAAACCAGAAGAGGTCTCACCAGTATCAGGGTGACCCCTACAAGCCCTAAGGAAGAGAGACTACTTCAGAAAGCCCAATCAAGGATATAGTTTTCTCCAACCTGGTTACATAGATCTATCACTTCCAAGTCCACTTGGTATTATCTGAGGGCAAGACCTTAGGCAGTCTAACCATAGAGTCTAGAATACAAGATTCTCTGGACAAGTATAACAATGCAAATATAAACACATAGGGGAAAGAGGCAAGGGAGACTCCATATCCACAGCCCCCCACTTCCATAGTTTCATTAATCCTAAGCCCCACATATCTCTCTCTCTCCCTTTCCCCCCACTCCCTTCTACCCTTCTCCCTTCTTCCCCCCCCCCCCCCCCGTCTCTCTCTCCTCCAAGGACAGGTGCATTTGGTAGAATGAGTGGCCAGCCTTAAAATACCAAAGAAGAAGCTCTACTTCTCTTAGATTTTTTGTGCTGGTTGCTCTAGTGTGGGAGAGAATCTAGGATACTTCTTGGGGTAAATGGCAGTAATTGCTGCCTTCCTACCCCTTTAACTCAATTTACTTGCTTTTCTTTTTTGTAATAACAGACATTCTGGATAGTCACTACACCTAGGTCCATGATGCCCTATCTCCTTCACGTATATTTTGTTCTGGGGCTTCAATTTCTCTTATTGGCGAGTCACATATTTTGAGTTATTACAGCAATAGGGACAGAGGGCACTAAATCATTCACACTCTACTGTGGTATATCCACCAGAATCCTTCTAGTCTGGTTTCCCATTATTACCCACATCACACACAAACTAGATTATTTACCACTCTGCAAATATAACTCATACTTTCAGTCTTTTGGACTTTCACCCACTCTCTGCTCTTCTCTCTTTAACCTTTCCACTGACAATCTAATTCAATCCCATGGCTTCAATTTCCTCTATGCAGATAACTCCAAAATATCTATCTCTAGTCTTGATCTCCAAAAGAGCTTCTGAGTTCCTAACTCACATTTTCCCACTACATATAAGTTATGTACATTGGCACTTTAAATTCATGATGTCAAAAATGAACTCATATTCCCCTATAAATCCACTCCTCATGTTCATAGCACTCTTTCCCTCTGGGGTACCAATATTCACCCAATCTTACACATCTATAACCCTGGAGATAGCTTTGATTCTTCTCTTTCCCTCATCTCTCCTATTCCATCATGTACTACAGGATTATAGATTTGGAGCTGCAGGAGATTTTAGAGGCCAAATTCACTTGTTCAACAGATGAGGAAACTGATGCAATGTAAGGTTAAATAACCTGACCACATCACAGCAAGGAAGTGACTAGAGTAGGATTTGTACTCAGACTCCAAGTTCTGCATGTTTTCCAGTATACCACCTAACAGGACCTGTCCCTTCCAATTCTTCAACATCTCTCACATTTTTCTTTCTTCTCTATTCCCTTGGCATCTCTCCTTTCACTCCACTTAATTATCATCTTTCATACTGCTCCAAGAATAATCTTTATTGTGCACAAATCTGATCATGTCACTCCTTTGATCAAGAGTCTCCAGTCACTCCTCTTGCCACCAAAGTAAAATTTGAATGTTCCAGACCCTCCATAATCGAGAGCTATTCTATTTTTCCAGTCTTATATCATGTTAAAGTATTGCATATATTTTATGTTCTATCCAAACTGGATGACTCTGACTCCCAGGCATTCATAACATGTTAGATAAAGAACCCAAATGCAACTTAAAGTTTTCCTAGTTCTAATCCTCATATGTTCATGATATAGACTTTCCCAGCCTCAGTTTCCTTGTCTGTAAAGTGAGGGGGTTGGACTAGATGACTGATGTCTCTTCTAGCTCACAATCTATAATTCAATAGTTATGTAAAGTGCTGAACTTGGCTTCTTTTTTATTTTTTTTAATTTGTTTTAAGTTTTCAGCATTCACTCTCCCTCTATGTGCTCCCCCTTCCCCAAGATGACATGCAATCTGATATAGGCTATACATATACATTCATATTAAACATATTTTCACTTTAGTCATATTGTAAAAAAGAATTAGAACCAATGGTACAAACTACAAGAAAGAAGAAAACAGAGAGAGAGAGAGAGAGAGAGAGAGAGAGAGAGAGAGAGAGAGAGAGAGAGAGCAAATAGTATGCTTTGATATCCATTCAGATTCCATAGATCTTTCTCTGGATGTGACTGGCATTTTCCATCATGAATCTTTGGAATTGTCTTAGATCTTTGCATTGCTGTGAAGAACCAAGTCTATCAAAGTTAGTTATTGTACATTGTGGCTATTAGTGTGTACAATGTTCTCCTGGTTTTGCTTACTTCATTCAGCATCTGTTCATGTAAGTCTTTCCAGGTATTTCAGAAATCCACCAGCTCTTCATTTTTTTTTTTATGAAACAGTAGTCTTCCATCACATTCATATACCACAACTTGTTCAGCCATTCCCCAAATGATGGACATACCTTTTTTTTTTTTTTTCGAATTCAGGAAGCGTTTATTAGCTGGCCAGCGGCAGTCCTAGGAAAAGTCCCAGGAGCTGCACTGAACCCCAGTAGACACACAGTTTAAATAGTCCAAAAGCTACCATCGTATCAGGGGCAGGTTGGTCGGGCAGGATATGGGGCGGGGGCACTCTTAGATAACGCAGGTTGTTCAATGACCAAAGGGAGGATTCTTGTGTTTGGTCGGATGAGATAAGAGTGGGCTGGGGCACACTGAGTTAAAGATGTTCGATAACCTAGAGGAATGGAGGATTCTTGGGTTTGGTCTGATGAGATAAGGGTGGGCTGGGGCACACTGAGTTAAAGATGTTCGATAACCTAGAGGAATGGAGGATTCTTGGGTTTGCAAGAATTCAGGATACAAAGATGGGCCCCTCCGATGGACATACCTTTAATTTCCAGTTCTTGGCCTCCACAAAAAGAGCTGCCATAAATATTTTTGTATATGTGGGTCCTTTCCCCATTTTTATGATCTCTTTGGGATACAGAAGTAGAAGTGGTATTGCTGGATCAAAGGGTGTGCACAGTTTTATAGCCCTTTGGGCATATGAATTTGGCTTCTAATCCTGTCTTTGACACTTATTTGATGTGTGACATTGGTCAGTCACTTAACTCTCTCAACCTGTTTCCTTATCAATAAAATGGCAATGATAATAATCCCTATCTCATAAGGTTATTGTGAAGAACAAATGAGCTATTTATGCACAGAACTTTGCAAACTTTAAAGTGCTGAATGAATGTCAGTTATTATTACTACTTGGCCATGTGTGGGCCAGAACATAAGATTTCTACCCAGTGTCAATAGCCATTTCCTACTTGGTTGAGGATGCAATTATTACTGTTAAACCTGACAATGGGCAAAACCAAGGAAAGCAGAATCTCTATGGAGTTAGGTTGACATGGAACTGTGAAAAGAAAAATGTGATAATACTGGGCAAGGAGCCATGGTGATGATGATGATGATGACGATAACTAAGGTTAAAATAGGTGAAGTAACTTCCTCAGGGTTACAGCTAATAAGTGTCTGTGGCAAAATTTGAATTCAGGTGTTTATAAATCCAAGTCTGGCTCTCCCAATCATTGTGCCATCTTGTTGCCTCTATTAGTTGCATATGCATAAGAGTATAAATGATTGTAATGCTAACGCAATACTCATTGCAATCTCTATGAAAAGGCATGGGTAGATTTCCAGGGTAGATTCACAAAATATAATAAACTCTCTTCCTCAAAGGCAAAACCAAAATATTTATTTGGAACATTTTATTAGGATACCAGGAGGTAAGATTTAACAAGGTACTCATCACTAATGCAGGGAGTACTGGCATCTTAAATCTTTTTTCTTGTTAGGACTACCCACAAAAACAAGTTCCCCTAGGCAAATTACTCCCTCCACCCACTCACACAGCTTCTCTCTCTGCTGTCTGCTTCTCTGAGTCAACTCCCCCCACTCTGAGCTCTATGTGACCCAGGCTCCATGGGTGGGGAAGATCTTCCTATTTCATTAACATTATAGTGGGTTGGCATGAGATATAATAGAAGCTAGATTTTCATAAAGCATGTACTGTTAAAAATCTGCTGTAGAATTTGAGCCACCTAGACTCTCTCTCCCTCCCTCTCTCCCCCTTTCCCTTTCTCTCCTTGTCCTCCTTTCTTTCCCCCTCCCTCCCACGGTCGGCCAGGCGTTTCAGGCAGTTGGCAGAGGTGTGTCCTCGTCTTTTCGTTGTTGAGGTGCAGTCCATCACTTAGGATTCCTGCCCTGCCGAGTATCTGTCTGAAGAGCTGGGTCCCATATTATTGGGTCATATAAGAGCATCCTGAAGTTAGCCTTTTATGTAGACAAATTTTTAAGAGATAAAGTGAAGAAGGTGAGAGAGAGCCAGCCAGTCTTGTTTTGAAGATACCTTGGCTGGAACAAGGCACAACTGTGCATCATCATGCCCAAGTTTTATTGTGATTACTGTGATACTTCCCTCACTCATGATTATCCATCTGTGAGGAAGACACACTGCATAGGGAGGAAGCAAAAGAGAATGTGAGAAACTATTATCAAAAATGGATGGAAGAACAAGCCCAGAGCCTGATTGATAAAACAACCACTGCATTTCAACAAGGAAGAATTCCTCCCAACCTGTTCTCTGCTCCTCCACTAGGAGGGCCTATGATCCCACCTCCTCACCCTAGCATGATGGGACCCCCCCCTCTTGGAATGATGCCCGTGGGGCCTCCTCCTGGCACGAGGATGCCCATGGGAGGCCATATGCCTATGATGCCTGGTCCTGCAATTATGAGGCCCCTTCCTTATCCCATGATGGTACCCACTCGCCCAGCAATGCCCAGACCAGAGAGATAAAATGGAAAGAATATAAAGAAACCCATTTCTCAGTTTTCTATTCTTTGTTCTATTCCACCAGAACATCATGGTGCTGAGTCTCAAACATGGGTTCCCCCCATCCCCTTTTAAAATGTTGGCAGCACTCTTTTACATCACTGTCACTTCCCCATGATTCCCCTCTCCCCCTCAGTATATCCCTCCCTCCCTCATTGTATCCTTCCCTTTTCAGTGTATCTCTCCCCTGTGATAAAGAAGCACAGTGAAAAAAAAAATCAACACATTGAAAAAAAATAATTTGAGCCACCTAGCTTCCCCCCAAAATTAAGGATAAGGTAGATACTTGTTGATGTTGTTGTTTATTTGACCCCATTTGGGGTTTTCTTGGCAGAAACTGAAGTGGTTTGTCATTTTCCTTTTCAGCTCATTTTGTAGGTGAGGAAACTGAGGCAAACAGGTTTAAGTGACTTGCCCAGGGTCACACAAGCTAGTAAGTGTCTGAAGCTGGGTTTGAAATCAGATTTTTCTGACTCCAGGCCTGGCATTCTATCCACTATGTGGATACAACAGTAACAACATATCTTGCTCTAGACCATGCTTTACTACCCATCTATCTATCCCAGCAATTATCTTGCCATTCTCACTCTTGTTCCTCTCATTCTCCTCTCTAACACCCATAGCCTTTCCTATTCCTCCCCCTTCCCACATTGCCCATCTCCTTCTTCTGAATTAAATCAATATTACCTTTGCTTCTGGAATTCATCACCCTTGTAACCCACCAGACCAAAGCACCCTTTCATCACCAGCATTCCCCTAAAGGTATTGTATAATCCTTTTAGAATGTAAGATCCATGAAGACAGCAGCTAGTTGGTTTTTGTATTTGTTTTGTATTTTGTTATTTGTACTTAGGTCTGTAGTTGGCACATAGTAAATGCAGAAAAAAATGCAATTCATTTATACATTTTTACCAGAATGTAAACTCCTTGAAGGCAGGTGATGTTTAGTTTTTGTCTTTATCCTTTTCACAGAACTTGGTATCCTGGAGAT
The DNA here is from genome assembly GCA_011680675.1 of Gymnobelideus leadbeateri. Taxonomy (NCBI): domain Eukaryota; kingdom Metazoa; phylum Chordata; class Mammalia; order Diprotodontia; family Petauridae; genus Gymnobelideus; species Gymnobelideus leadbeateri. The sequence continues at coordinate 15,270 of WOXC01002062.1, forward strand.
ATTAAATTAATTCTTATTGAATGAATGAATGCAGTCTGCTATGTGACGTTTGGTAAGTAAGAAGGATCTAATTATATTTGAGAAACTTAAGAGCTATTCAGTTGTGACCTGCAGCATTCTGTAAATGAATGCTCCTTCCTTTAAACTTAAAATTACTCAGATGTGGGAAAAAAAAGAAAGGGTAAGGAGGATGCTAGAGAAAGAGACAAGCAGGCAACGGCAATAGCTATTGGGGGAAATGGGGCATAGTACCAAGTCATATCTTTTGACCAGGATATGTCAGGCATCTGGTTAAAAACTGGTCAGGGAGAGAAGTCATTTTCTGTAGTAAAAAGAGAAACAGATCTAAACTCAAAGGTGGATCTGGGTTTGAATTCTATTTGTTTTGCCATTCACTCAATGTTGGGCAAACATCTTTATTTCTCTGAGCCTCAGTTTTCTTGTTTTCAAAATAGTGATAATGATATTTGTGAAATACCCCCCCCCAACTTAGGCTATTCTCCCATTTCTCATTCTATAGTTGGATCTCCAATGGATGGCTACTTCCCTTGGGTTTTAGCAGTAACTTTGCGGGTAGCTATTGCTATTACAGTAGCCATAAGCCCCTACCCATTTGCTTAACATTAAAAATTGGCCAGTAGACTTAATTAGCTTTTAGCAAAGGCATTTACTCAAATAGTATAGTAAAAACAGTTGGCTGAAAACATTCTGCCCATTCCCTAAAAAGCCTGGGGCACATTCAAGTACAAATATGCACAGAATCCAGGGGAGTAGTGAGATAAAACATAAGAGAACAATAGTAGTTAAGAACACATTTAGGATACATATGTGGAAAAGATAAATTCACAATTCTTTGTACTCCAGGGCCTAGAAATGCTTTTCTCATTTTGGAAGAGACTTCACACAATACTCATTATGAACAGTGTCTCTGTAGGGTGAACCCTCCAATGCACTCCCAGGTTCTGTTTCTTTCTCTAATCCATAGTTTCTCTTCTCAATTATGAGGAGCCATAATCCTTGAAGCTGATTACTCCCTTGGTTTCTCCATGGTCACGTCTGTCCTTGGATTTTTGTCTCTCTTCTCATATGGATGCATTTTCTCCTATTGTTTCATGAAGTTTGTTGACATGACCAATGGGGCAGAGGAGAAAGGAAATATCCTCCTTCCATTTCTTACTGAAGACACTAAGAGAAATTATTTCTGAATTGTATAATGTTTAGGATTAGCCACACCTCTATTGGCCTCCATTAAAGAAGATAATACCAAATGGTATTATCTGTAGGTTTGCTATGTTATTACCTGGTTCTAGGAACCTACCCCCATCTTGTCCCTATTTCCACTCCCAGTCACAGCAGATTAATGAAAGACATATGATCTAAAGGGGAGAATTACTGTTTTTAGAAAACAATGATTCAAACCCAGTTCTTGTACTTATTAACTTTGTGACCATGTGTAGCCCATGTCATCTCTTTGAGCCTTTAGTGTTGTCATCTTTAAAAGGAGAACATAGCTAATAACTACAATACAATACAATGTAGTGCTTTAAAGATTTGCAAAGCATTTTACAACTCTTATTTCATTTGAGCCTCACAACAATCCTGGGAGGTAGGTGTTGTTATTATCCTCATTTTACTGATGAGGAAACTGAGGCAGGTGGATGCTAATTAACTTGCCCAGGGTCACACAGCTAATTAATGTCTGTGGCTAGATTTGGACTCAGGTCTTCCTGATTCCAGGTCCAATACTCTGTCTTATTGTGCCTCCTGGCTGCCTTAATAATAATACTTGCATTAATTATCTCATAAGATGATTCTGGAGAAAGTGCTTCTAAATCTCTTTAAAGTACCATCATGTGCATCTGAGATATTATTACCATTGATGTGATCCTGGGCAAGTCATTTCCCTCTATGTGAGCCTTAGTCTTCTCAAGTATAAAAAGAGGTGGTTGAACAGGAGAATCCTGGAGATCTCTTTCAATTGCAAATCTTTATAACCTCTAATTATGTGGATAGTCCAGGACAGTGAGGTACACAAAGAGGAGGTAACAGGTATATTTTGGAGTGTATCTTAAGATCAGAGGACCATAGATTTAGAACGAGAAAGCACCTTTGGAAGCCATCCTTTTATTTTACAGATGAGGAAACTGAAGCTTGAAGATGCAAAGTGCCTTGTCCATAATCACATAGGCAAATGGTCTCCTAATAAATAAGCATATATATATATATATATATATATATATATATATATATATATATATATATGTACATATATATATATATATATATATATATATATATATATATTCAGGATGGAGTTCTGTCTCAGCTCTAGGTATAATTCTGGTTCTCTGGGTCACCTGGAAAAAATATTCAGGGAATGTTCAGGGGTTGAAGATATGAAAGGAGACCTGATTTCTCCTACCTAGGAAGCATACTAGAATGAATGAAGAAATAAATGAATGGAATTCTAGAATATCAAAGTTAAAAATTATCTACTCCAAAGCTTTATTATACACCTGAGTCTTGAGGTACCAGAGGGATTTAGATTTATATTATTATAAGGCAACACATTTGGTGCATTCTACACACATACCTACACATATGTGCACATGCACACACAAATACACATACACTCACAAACCCTAGTTCAACAAATTTTTACTAAATTTCTCTATGCTAATCAAGTTTAGGACTTTACTCACTCCCTCTCCAAACGTTGTGATAGAAGCAATCTATTTTAGCCTGTGAATATACATCCTGGGGATACAAAGAAAAAATTAAACAGTCCCTACCCTCAAGAAGTATATGTACTATTGGAATGAAAACAAATGAATAATTTAAAAAATGAAATCTCAAAGGACTGAGACCTGGCAGGCACAACAATCAGTCCATCAACAAGTATTTATCAGGAATGTAAGATTTACAACAAGTAAGTGGTAAATTATTGTTACAAAAGTGAAGCATTCTTTGGCCTCAAGGAATTTATATTCTATTAACAGGATGCAAGATATTAAAAAATAAATAAATATAAGATATGTACAAAAATATATGGTTGGCTAAGGGGTAGAGTGGATAGAGCGTTGGAGTCAGGAAAACCTAAACTCAAATCCAGCCTTAGACATTTTCTCAGCTGTGTGACTGCACCAGTTACTTAATCTATGTTGGCCTCAGTATTCTCATCTGCAGAAGTGGGATAATAACAGCATCTACCTTATGAGGATAAAATGAGACAATGTTTGCAAATCACTTTGCAAACCTTAAACTGCTATATAAATACTAGTTACTATTGTTATATAAAGAATCTATATCACAGGCACTGGGGTATGGAGATCCACCTTGCCCTACTGAAAAGTTGGAGGGGAAATGGGGGAGGATATAGGAGAGAGCATATTGGGGGAACGGGTATTCAGTGGGATCGCTGTTTTGGGGTGGTGTGTAGGGGAAAGACGGGGAGAAAATTTGTAACTCAAAATCTTATGGAAATGAATGTTGTAAACTAAAAATAAACACAAAATTAAAAAAATAAAAAATAAATAAATTTTTAAAAATAAAAGAAAAAAAGAATCTATATCAAAATTAAGGAACAAAATCCACATGCCTTCTGAATCTCATCTTGAAGTTTCTCCCTTCCATTTACTGAACTGTCCCACATAGGCAGCTGGAGAAGAAAGATGAAGTAAGTCAGAGGAGACCAAGAAACTTGGTTTAGACTGAAGGTCATAAGATCTTGAAAGTCAGATGCTATAAGGGACCTTAGAGTTCATCTAGTCCAACTATCTCATTTTACAGAAAAGGGAAACTGAAACTCAAAAAAGGGAAGTGACTTCTTCAGACTATTCCACAATTAGTGACTGAATGGGGATTAGAACCTATGTTTCCTGACTCAGTCTCATGCTCTAACCACTATATTCTGAAGCCACTTGATAGACTAGAAAGAGCACTGGAATAAGGACTTCACAAGATCTTTATTGAAGTCCTGGCTCTTAGGGGCCCATTCACTTTATCTCTCTGGGCATTAATTTCCTCATAAGAAAAACAAGAATAATAACAGCTAGTCTACCCTACCTTATAGGATGGTCATGAGTATTAAGTCAGAAAAATATGCAAAAAAAAAATCTATCATTGTTCAGTCATTTCTGACTCTGTGACTCCACTTGGGGTTTTCTTAACAAAGATACTAGAATGGTTTGACATTTCTTTTTCCATCTAATTCTACAGATGAAGAAACTGAAGCAAGCGGGGTTAAGAGATTTGTCCAAAGTCACATACCTGTAAGGGTCTGCAGACATATCTGAATTCATGAAAATGAATCTTCTTGACTTTTAGCCCAGCCCTCTATCTACCGCACCACCCTGTTGCCACAAAATGTCATATTAATTATAAGCTATTAGTATTATGGTACATTGCCACTCAGGCACCAATATAGGGTCATATACTGGCTGGGACAGAATCAGAGACAAACAAGTTTCTGGTTGAAAGCCAGAAAATCACTCCCCACCTCAACTCCCACTCCCTCCACCTATCACACACAAAACTCAAATGGAGCTCCTCCTACAGACCCAGGCCTTATTAAAATCAGTTAAAATCAACTACAACAACAAGAAGAAACAATACATCTTCCCAACTTGGTAGAAGATGTGGAGCTAAGAAAGGCATTTTATCACTTTGCTATTTGGGGGACTAGGTACTAAATATAGCCTGTGACAGGCATTCCAAATGCCATCATCTCAAATTAGGAAACATGTTTGCACCTCCTATCAACAAGCCCAAAGCAATCACATGAGTTGTGTGGTAGAGAGGTGGGGAAACGTTTTCTCTCTTCTTCGACACAGCCTTGCTTCAGGAAAGACATAGCTCAGATATGGGGTAGGGAGAACTGGGAAGGTCATTGGAGAAGGCAGGACAGAAAGAGAAAGCTAAAGGAAAGTGACAGGGCAGTTATATTGCAAAGTGAGAAAAGTTGTTGGTTTTTTCTATCTTTCTACCTCTCCTTTCAATGCTGCCATCTTAGCGACTTTCCCAAAGGTCCTATGTTATATCATTTCCCTGGGTGGCTGGGGCAGGGAGTGAGAACGGCTATCAGTGAATTAATCTCTAGTAAGGACACTTTTCTCTTGGACTCAGTCTCTTCCTCTGCATAATGATTTGGATTAGATGATCTTACTTTCATACATACTTGTTGATTGCTTGAAAAACTGATTGATTGCTAGCCCCTGGGGTACTACAAGTCAGCCTCATTCACTTGACTTCCTGATCCCCTACACGGACCTCTCCTAGCTTCTAGTGAACCACTCACAATGTGCCTGAAGGGCATCCTTCACATGGTGATTACAGGATCCATGGGGAGTACACAAAGTACAGTTGTTGCTGATGAGAAGTAGGACAAACTCTACCAGTCCCAAGCAGCTTTTCCAGCCTTACTTTGGAGTTGATTTGCATGATATTTAGGGTATTATGGGATTTGAAAAGAATCCCACAACTTTACCCAGAACCTTTGTAGCTTTGCTGAATGGAAGCTCCAGGGTTATTCCAAGTGACACGTGAGATGTAGAAGCATTAAAATGAATTTTTGAACCATCTGGTTTGGCAAGTAAAAGAAAATATAATAGAAGAGGTTCATTATCCAAGGCTTTGAATGGATGCCGATCCACAAAATGACTCAAACTTTGGATAACTTTCCAAGGCATTGAGGGGAGTGGAAAGAGACATAACTTTCCAGAGGAATATTTATGTATAGGGGAGATGAGGTACTATAAGATAATGGAGGTAAAACTTCTTTGAAAACTATGAAGTGTTCAGAACTCAGTTTTTAAAAAGGGATGTTAAAAATAAATAATTTTTATAAAGGAAAATTACAAAGGGCTTTTTAAGTACAAGATATTGTTCAGTTATTTTTCAGTCATGTCTGATCTTTTGTGACCCCATTTGGGGTTTTCTTGGCAAAGATAATGGAGTGGTTTGCCATTTCCTTCTCCTGCTCATTTTACAGACGAGAAAACTGAAGTAAAAAAGGTTAAGTGACATTCCCAGGATCACCCAGCTAGCAAGTAGTTGAGACCAGATTTTAATTCAGGAAGATGAGTCTTCCTGCTTCCGTGGCACTCTGTCCACTGTGCCACATAGCTGCCACAACGTGAAACATAACTAGCATTATTTTAATAATTAACAAGCACTTTAAGATTTGCAAAGCCCTTTACAAATGGTATCTCACTTGGTCCTCACCTCTCCCCTGGGAGTTAGGTGCTATTATTATTATTATTATTATTATTATTATTATAGATGGGATGAAAAAGATGGGATGGGATGGGGGTGAGGAGGATGAGGGAGAACCTTAGGGAGGCAGTCTGATTTGAGCTGGGTCTTGAAGGATGGGGAGGATTTAGATTAAAGAACTCTCTGCATTTTCTGTTCTTCCCTCATGGCAAAGATAATCAGGAATTACCTGTAACTGGGCTTTCAAAGAGCAGGGGCAGTGGTGCCTACCTCTAAACCAGTCCACCCCAGCTCCAGGCACTAACCTTAGGGCTGGCACTGGGTGGCTCCATCCACCCATATGAACCAGGGCAGCAGTAGTGGTGATGCTTGTGACGGTGTGGTGCTTGTTTTAACCTCTCTGGTCTGGGAATCTCAGGAGGACTGTGTAATTAACCGGGGTCAGGGCTGTGGGATCCCTCCCTCCCAGCTCAATGCCCAGACAGGCAGAGTGTGGTGTGAAGTCATCAGCAGCCAACACAAGGGGAAAATAATAATGAGATTTATGGGCTGTAGCCCTGGCAGCATTCATTCACAACGCCCTCTCTCACCCTTTCCACCCTGGCACCTCTAAGCTACATCTCTTGACTTACTGTCTTCCTTTTCTGCCCCCACCTCGGTCTTCTCCTGGTTTCTTGCTACTTGCCCAGTTTGACTGCTCTGATTTAAGGAAGAAAATCCCAGCTTGGGGGTGGGGAAAGGTTGACAAACATTTATTATGCACCTATTATGTGCCAAATGTTGCAATAAGCACTTCAGATATACAAACATGAAGCCACTCCCACCCTCAAGGGGCTTCTATTCTGTTGGGGTAACACAGATGACTTGCAGCTAAGTTGTAGTTTCAGCTGTGCCATTCATTGTGTGACATTGATTGACATCCTCTTTGCTCCTCAGTGCATTTACTTGAAAAATAAAGATAATGATACCTGCCCTGACTATTACCCACAGTGACTGTGAGGATCAAATGAGATAGTGCTGGCAAAAATACTCTGGAAGCAGTAAAGAGCTTTCCTTCTGTGAGGTATTACATTATTCTGTGTCTATGTCCTGTCAAACATTCTGTGACAGAACTCCCCAAGGACAAGGTCTATCTAGTTTTTCCATCAGCCTAGAAATTCTCTGAGGGCAGAGATTTTGTGTCACCCACTGGACTCAGTTGGAGCTTAGAATTACAGAGTATCAGAGATGAAAAGGATCTCAGAAGTTATCTAGTCCAACATGTGCCAATGTGAACAGAAATCCCTAATACGGTGATGTCCCTGACAAGTGGTCATCCAGTGCTCACACCAAGTCCTCTAGTGATGCAGAAGCTACTGCCTCCTAGGTCAGTCCATTCTATTACTGGGTAGTGCTAAGTGTTAGGATGTTTTACTTTAAATCTCTAGAACCTCCAAGACTCCTTGTTCTGTCTTCTGGTATCAATCAATCAATAAACATTTATTAAGCACCTACTATGTGTCACCTACTATTATGCTAATCTCTGAGGATACAAAAAGAGGCAACAGACAATCCCTGCCCTCAAGGGGCTTATGATATAATGGGGAGACAACAAGCAAACAAATAATATTATATAATATATATGATAAATTGGAAAATAGGAAATAATTAAAATTAATTAAATCATTAAAAGCAATAGAAAATAATTAAAAGAGGGAAGCCACTGGAATTAAGAGCAGTTGAGGAAGGCTTCCTATAAAAGACCGGATTTTGGTTGAGACTTAAAGGAAGCCTCAAGGAGGTCAGTAGTCAGGATGGAGGAGGGAGAACATTCCAGGAATGGGAGAAATCAAGAGAAAATGTTCAAAGTTGAGACATCGAGTATCTTGTTTGTGAAATAGCCAAGAGGCCAGTGTCACTGGATTGAAGAGTTCTTGTCAGGGAGTCAAATACAAGAAGACTGGAGAGGTAGGAGGAGGCTAGGTTATGAAGGGATTTGAATGCATTTTGTATTGTAATCCTAGAAGCAATAGGGCACCCCGGGAATTTATTGTGTATGGGGCAGGAGGGCTAGGGATGGGGGTCAGAGAAACATCATTGGACCAAGCTTTGGGAAAATCACTTTAGAGGATGAATATAGAGGATGTATTGGAGCGGGAAGAGACTTTAGGCAGGCAAACGCACCCACAGACTATTGGAATAATCCAGGTTTGAGATGATAAGAGCCTGCACTAGAGGGATGGCAATGTCAGAGGAGAGGAGGTATATATTAGAGATGCTGCAAAGGTGAAATCTACAGGGTTTGGCAAGAGATTGGATATAGGGAGTGAGAGAGAGGGAGGAGCTGTGAATAACTACTAGCCTTTAAACCTGTTGGATTGGGAGGATGGTGTTACCTTCTGCAAATAATGAAGGTAGGAGGTGAGAACAGTTTCGGGAGAAAGATAATGAGTTCTCTTTTGGACATATTGAGCAGATACTATCTAATTTATCTTCCACATGACAGCCTGAAAGAGCTCTTGCCTCTTCTCTAGGCCTTTCCAGCTTCTAGTTTTAGCTCCTTCAATCAGTTCTCATGAAATGGGCACCAGAATACTGGAACTCCATTCTTAGCATCCCCACTGCATTCTCTGTCTGCTAACTGAAGAAGAGGCTAAGGTCTCTCTGCTTCTAGAAAAACATGTTGATTTGTAAGGAGGCCCTGCTCCCCAATTTGGAGCATTCCAAGACATTCTGTGAGTGATTCCAGTCTGATAGTGATGTGGTGAAGAGATGGGTTATTGGTGGGCCACTGAGCTGGAAGTGGGGTGCATTCAAAACACACTAACATGCCAAAGCAAGCCTGTTCTGTTTCTCCTTTCCTGATGGCTGTGTTCAAGTGAGGAGACAAGCAAGGACTTTGGAAAGAGAGGCTTCAGGCTTTTATATGCTGACTAGGGCTGCTACGGGAGTGTGCTGGCAAATGTTCACCAACTGGTAATCCAAAACAAAAATGAATAAATGGCACACTTTTACATTTACTCAGTGTTAATAACATTTTCTCCATCATTTTCTTAAGTCTAAAAATCAGCAAAACAATCATAAATCAAGTCCTGATTTGTAGTATTTGACGGTGTCTGAGGTTTAAAATGCCTATGCTGAAAATTGAACTAGCTTCAGTGCATTACTGGGCTACTCTTGCTTCTGTTTCTGCCATAACTGTTCTTCCTTCTTTTTGGTGGACATAGAAGAGAGGGTTATAACCTTGTGGGCTTCAAAAGTTCAGAAAAGGATCAGAAGTCTGGGGGCTGCAGTCATGTTAAGATTTTCAGGAGGCTAATTAGAGGTGAGGCATTAAACAAAGATCTTGAAGAATGATTGGCTTGTTCCATCAGCTATGCTGCCCTTGATGGAGCAAATGCTTTGTAGCAAATGCCTGAATTTTAAACCCATTCTTCTAAGGGACTAAGGTGATAGAAGAGTATGGAAACACCTATCTTCTCTTCAATTTGAAGGAAGTGCTTTGCAATTTGAAATTCTTGCTATATCTTTGAAGTAAATGTTCCTCTTCTCCAACCACCATGTAAAAAGCTAATTGAAGTTCATTGGGAATAAGGGGCTCAAGCAACAAGGATATAATGCCATTGAGTTACTCTGGACTTGGCCCCCAACATCACCATGTAAATCTATATAGTCATCAGGGCAAGAGATGATGAAGGATATAGTGACTTTCATGGTCTTCAGAAATCCACCAAGTTTGAGAGGCCCCCAACCATACATGGCTGGGACTTTTTAGGCCTTTGGGTCACCAGAAAGCCACATTAGGGAGACACAAGTACATATTAGTCCTATCACAAAAGCCCTTCACAATCCATATCCCAGCTATTTTCTACACTTATTACACTTTAATCTCTTTCATGCATTCTATGTTCCAGCCAAACTAGTCTACTTTGTTCTCCTTGTATGATTTTTCTGACTCTTATTTTCATGTTTTTGCATAAGATTGTTTCCTACCTTTCTCCTACTCAGCATACTCTGGTGGTTCTCTGTTACCTCCAGAATCAACTATAAATTTCTCTCTTGGACATTTAAATTCTTTCATAACCTGGTTCCTTTCTACCTTACTAGTCTTCTTATACTTTCCTCCCCTTCACATGTTCCATGATCCAGCTAGATTTTCTTCCTTGCCATTCCCTGAACATAGACATTCCATTGCCCATGTCTTTGCCTTTGCATGGAATGTTTTCTCTCATCACTGCCTCTCTTCGCTTCCCTAGCTTGCTTCAAGATTTATTTATATATTTATTTGGACATCTTACCTTCTTCAGGTGAGCTCTTCTGGTCTTCCCCAGCTATTAGAATCTAATCCTTTGGGATGGCTTCTGTCAACTTCCAACCCTCTGTGAAATGTATGTATCCTGATTGTACCTACCTGTTTACAGGGTGTTTCTTCTGTTAGAAGGTAAGCTCCCTGAGGGAAGGGACTGGTTTGACCTTTCTTTGTATTCCTAGAGCTGGGCACAATGTATATCACAGAGTAAGTTTCTAAGGAGTTCAAAAAGTGTGTTCACTAACTTAACTCGCTGACAGACTATGCTGATTATTAAAGACATAAAGACAAAAATGAAATAGCCTCTGTCCTCGAGGTGCTTCTATTCTATCATAGATATAACACATGAATATACAAGCATGTTCAGAATAACTGCTGGGAGGTTCAAGGAGGGAGGTCAATAACACTTGGGAAAGGGGTGATCAGTAAAGACTTTATTTCAAAAGGAGCATTTGAGCTGAGATTTGAAGGAAGTAAAGGATTCCAGGAAATAGAAATAAAGAGCAGGACTCTTCTAGTTATGGGAGGAATTATTCAGTGGAAAGACAATAGAAATAGGATATGAAAAGTTATATGTGAGGAACATTAATAAGTACAGTTTGGCTAGACCAGGGATGGGGAACCTATGCCCTTGAGGCCACATGTGACTTTCTAGGTCCTTGAGTACAGGCTTTAGACTGAATCCAAGTTCAACAGAACAAATCCTTTTGTTAAGGGGATTTGTTCTATGAAGTTTGGATTCAGCCAAAGGGCCTCATTTGAGGACCTAAGGGGCCACATGTGGCCTGGAGGCTGCAGGTTCCTCATGCCTGGGCTAGACCAAAGAGGAAGTGAAGTAATACATAATAATCTGGGAAAAGATAGGCCAGAGACAGGTTACAAAGTACTTTAAATTTAAAACAGAGGAGCTTACAAATTATCCTAAAACCTGGGTCTTTCTCAAGACCACTTTAAGCTCTTAAAAAATGATTAAGGAGGGGGGACAGAGATAAGATGGCAGAGTAGAAACAGCACTTCCAAGGTGCTCTGCCCCACACAACTTCCAAATAATGTAAAAGGGGACTCTGAACAACTTCTGGAGCCCCAGCACCCATAGAACAACACAGAGAAGCTAACCTCCTGCTGAGGACAGCCCAGCAGCCCTGCAGGGAGAGGCCAGCACAGCGCTCTGAGAGCAGGCAGCACAGCTCGCTGGGAACCGAGAGCACAGTGCTCTGGGAGCTGAGCGTCGGTTTTAGCCCCAGGGCGGCTGGGCCAGCAGCCGGCTGGAGGGACCCCAGAACACTAGCAGCTGTGGCGATTCCAGAATTATCAGCACAGATATATGCCTAGGACAAAGTGAGAGGTTAGTGCCCTATGGACATTGGGACCAGTATTTGGGGAATGTGTCAGCTTCCTCCCCTGGGGCGAAAAGCCGCTGAAGAAACGCAGCACAGAAGCCATTTTGCAGCATCAGTGGCGGCTCTAGCTCCTGGTCTGCGAACTGTAGGGAGACTCAGCAATCAGTCTGGGGGTTAATCACTCTTGCTTTAAACTGCCTGGAACTGGATTGTGCTCTGGGGGGAAAGTTTGGGGTGTGTATCCAATTTGCCAGAGCGGGTAGAGGCTTTGCAGAGGCCACCCAAACTGTGGAAGTTGTGAAGGCCCCACGTTTGGGCGGAAGCTCTCCTTTCTGGTGCCAGAGTCTTACTGTGGCAGCAAGCCCAAAAGTCAAGTAATTAAGTGGCAACATGCCTAGGCAAATGAAATAAAATAAACAGAAAAGTTCAACATTGGACTCCAATTTTAGGGGCAAAGAGGCTCAAAGCATGGAGGAGGACTGTGAGGTCAGAACTCCTGCACCAAAAGCCCCAAATGAAAATACAAGCTGGCTACAGGCCATAGAGGACCTTAAGAAGCAGATAAGAGAAGTGGGGGAAAAATTGGGAAGAGAAATTATATAGATGCAAGAAAAGTATGAAATGACAGTCAACAGTCTGACTGAGGAAAATAACACCTTAAAAAATAGACTAACTCAAATGGCAAAAGAGGCTCAGAAAGGCGATGAGGAGAAGAATGCCTTAAAAAGCTGAATTTGCCAGATGGAAAAAGAATCTCAAAAGCTCACTGAGGAGATTCATTCCTTAAGAGTTAGACTGGAGCAAATGGAAGCTAGTGACTTTGTGAGAAATCAAGATGCTGTTAAACAGATCCAAACAAATGAAAGAATAGAAAGCAATGTGAAATATCTCATGGGAAAAACCACTGACCTGGAAAATAGATCCAGGAGAGACAATTTAAAAATTATTGGACTACCTGAAAGCCACGATCAAAAAAAGAACCTAGAAATCATCCTTAAAGAAATTCTCAAGGAAAATTGCCCTGATGTTTTAGACCCAGAGGGCAAAATAGGGGTTGAAAGAATCCACAGATCACCTCCTGAAAAAGATCCCAAAAAGAAAACTCCTAGGAATATTATAGCCAGGTTTCAGAACTCCCAGATCAAGGAGAAAATACTACAAGCAGCCAGGAAGAAACAATTTCAATATTGTGGAAACACAATCAGAATAGCCCAGGACCTGGCAGCTTCTACACTGAGGGATCAAAGGGCATGGAATATGATATTCCAGAGGGCAAAAGAGCTGGGAATGAACCCAAGGGTCACCTACCCAGCAAAACTGAGTATTTTGTTTCAGGGGAAAATATGGTCGTTCAGTGGAATAGAGGACTTTCAAGCATTCTTGAGGAAAAAACCAGAGTTGAATAGAAAATTTGACATCCAGACACAAGAAGCAAGAGATGCCTGAGAAGGTAATCAAGGAAAAGAAATCAAAAGGAACTTATCAAAGTTGAACTATTTACATTCCTACATGGAAAAACAATAACTGTGTCTGATGAAACCTTTCTCATTATGAAAATAATTGAAGAAGGGTATATGGTCATATGATTACAGGTATACATGGATAGAGGGCACAGGTTGAATTTGATGGGAAGGGATGATTCTTAAGGGGTGAAGTAAAGAGGTGAGAGAGGAAAGTGGCAAGAGGAGATGGGGAGAGACAGGGCAGGGTAAACTATCTCATGTAGAAGAGGCAAGGGGAAGTAGTTGTAGGGGAGGGGAAGAACAGGAATGCAAAAAGGCAAAACCATATTCTCATTGAAGTTGGCTCAAGGAGAGAATCACATACATACTAAATAGAATATCTCACCCTGCAGGAGAGTAGGGGAAAGGGGGGTGAGAGGAGGGATGATGGAAGGGAGGGCATTCTGGGATGAGGGGAGGTTGCAAGTACCTACTATCAAAGTGGGACAGGATCAAAGTAAGGAATGGACCAAGTGGGAGGTGAGATGGGTAGGAGGGAAATATAAGCAGTCTTTTACAATATATCTACTATGGTAATGTTTTGCATAGCTATACATGTACAACACATACTGAATTGCTTATCTTCTCAAAGGGAGTGGGTGACAAGGGAGGAAGGGAATGGATCTGAAAATCGAAGTTTTAAAATTAAATGTTTCATAAGATGTCTAGGCATTGGGGCTCAGAGATTCACCTTGCCCTAATGGCAAAGTCAAAGGGGGTATGGGAGAAGGTATGGGAGAGAACAGATTGGATGAGGGGATATCTAGTGGGACTGATACTCTGGGGTGGTGGGTAGGGAAAAAAATGGGGGAAAAATTGTAACTCAAAATCTGGTGGAAATGAATGATGTAAACCAGAAGTTAATAAAGCATTTGTTTAAAAAACAATGATTAAGGACCTCCCCGAAGACCTATTTTAAAAAAATGTGAATTATAGCTACAATATTTACCATTAAATTAAATCAGATAATTTTTTAAAATAATTATTAGTTCATTTAAAATAACAATAATAAATCCATTATGTATTCATATAAATAACTGCTTAAAATAAAAAATAGCTTTATTTTCCAAAACAAAACAAATCACATTGTTTTACATATTTTTGCAAATCTCTTTAATGTCTGACTTAATAGAAGACAGCTGGATTCTCATATATGCTTCTGTATTCAATCTGTTGTGATATGTTATTTTGGTTGAAGTATATGAAGTCAATTTGGACTTAACTATGTAGTTGGAAGAGGGGCGAGCATTTTGACAGGCAAAATATCTCAATGTCATTATGAAAATAGTTTTTAACAGAAGCCCCACTCCTAAAAAGGGCTATGACACCCCCCCCCCATCCCCAGTAGTCTTAAGACTACACTTTGAAAACTATTGTTCTAAAGGCTAATCTGGAGCTGCTGCAGTTTATGGAGTAGTGTCAGGAAATGGCATAGATTCTATCCTCAAGTTTCTTTGTCTCCTCTTCTGATAAGGAGACCAACTTATACTTTATAAACAAGTGATTGATTAGCATTAGAAGAAACACAAACAATTTAGTCCCTAAAGGCTACTACCAAATTCTCTTTGCATCACTTAATATAAACAAGATCCTGAGTTCTCATAGAGCGCCGGCCCCGGAGTCAGAAGGACCTGAGTTCGAAGCCGGCCTCTGACACTTAATCCACACAAACAAAAACCTAGCCATGTAACCTTGGGCAAGTTACTTAACCCCAATTGCCCTAAAGGGGCGGCTAGGTGGTGCAGTAAGAGCACCGGCCTCGGAGTCGGGATTACCCGAGATCAAATCCGGCCTCAGAAAATGAGCACCCACGCACAAATAATGACTAGCCGTGTAACCTGAGCAAGTTACTTAACCCCAATTGCTTAAAAAAAAAAAAAGGTCCTGAGTTCTCTGTTGTCCTTGTTGTAAAACCATGTGGCTAACTCACATAGCTCCCTGCCATGACTTGCCATGCCTGGGGCACAATCATTAGGGATGTCCCTGCTGTGGGTTCAGTCACTACGGATTGCCAAAATGAGACTTTATTTGTACTTTTTCCAACTTCTTTCATAATATGACATTGCTCAGTTCTCTGAGGCCAGGGACTATATCTCTTCTATCACACTGGAAGCCCATTGAGGTGAGAGACTTTGCTTCCCCATCAGACCCAGAACTTTCTAAAGGTGGGGACAATGCTTCCCAAACCAGTAGAATGTAAGCTTCTTTAAGATAGGGACTATTTTATTATTTATCTTCTAGTAGGTGCCAGTAAATATACACTGAACTGAAAAGAATCTGACTTGAAGTTCCTTAAGCTCAGAGATAGTGTGTTCCCATAAGACTGAGGTAAAACTTTCCCCCTAGCTTATCTCAACTTGACCTGTAATAATTATAATATCTTCTAGACTTTCCCTAGAACAAATTTATCATTTTAATTTTTGTTAATTTTGTCTTAGTTTCTCTCTTAGGGTGGGACCCCTCCAAAAATGAGGGGACATGTCTTCCCCATAAAGGGAAGGCCCCTGAGGTAGGGAATATGTCTGCCCTTTACCCTATATCTTAGACAACTGAGAATGCACACCAAATGTTCACATGGACTATATGTGCCTGACCTGTGGTAGAGAATTCTGAGCTTGTATTGGTCTGATCAGCCACAGTCAGACACACTATAATTGATTCTTACTTGGTGATGTCATTTCACTCTCTTTGAGAATGAAAGACAACCAATCAACCAATCAACCAACCAACAACCAATCTGAAACAACTCTCTGGTCTCAGTATAGATGTGGTCTTCAAGCAGAGGTTAGCTAACAACTTGTCAGGTATGATTTAGTATTCATTCCTTTCATTTAGGAGCAGGTAGGTGGGACAGTGGATAAAGTTCTGAGCTTGGAATCAGGAAGACCCAATACAATCTTAGACACTTACTAGCTGTGTGATCCTAGATAACTCACTTAATCTCTGTTTGCCTCAGTTTCCTCATCTGTAAATTGAGGATAATAATATTATCACTTATTTCCCAGGGCTGTGGTGAGCATGAAATGAGATAATAATTGTAGCCTGGCAAATAGTAAGCCCTATATAAATGATAGCTATTATTAGGTGGCTACTGAGTTTCCTTCTAATACTCAAAGCATGTAGTTCTTTTAATGAAGGAAGAAAACATCCCTGTCAGGTTTAATATAGTGCTTTTGTCAGTGATTTGGTTTTCTAATAGAATAAAAGAAGGATAATGAAATAAGCTGCCAGTCAGTCAACGACTATAAAGTACCTACTATGTTCTAAGTGCTGGGGATACAAAAAAGGCAAAAGTTCCTGCTCTAGAGGACCTCAAAGCCTATTGAGGGAGACAACATGAAAACAACTCTGAACAGAGAAAAGGTATACAAAATAAAATTGAGATAATCAACAGAGGGACAGCACTGGAATTGTGGGGTGGGGTTAGGGTAAGGGAATTGGGAAAGCCTTCTTGTAAAAGGTTTGCAATTTACTTCTCCATCTTATTTTCCAGATGAGGAAACTAAGGCAAAAAGACTTAAGTAATCTTGCCCAGAGCCAAACAGCCAGTACGTGTCTAAGGACAGATTTGAACTCATGAAGATGAATCTACTTGATTCCAGGCCCAGTACTCTATCTACTGAGTTACCTAGCTGTCCAATTAACAATAGATTAAAATAATAATTCATGTTTATATAAATATAACACTGAGTCTGTCTAGGACAGGGATTCTTAACTTTATTGTGTGTTATGGATCTCATTGACAGTCTGGTAAAATCTATGGACCTCTCTCAGAATTATGTTTCAAAGGAGTAAAATACAATGGACTGTAAAAGAAACCAATCACATTGAAACACAGTTATCAAAATATGAAAAAAAAACAGGTTCAAGGGGCAATTAAGTGGCACAGTGAATAGAGTACCAGCCCTGGGGTCAAGAGAACCTGAGTTCAAATCCAACAATAAGCACTTGACATTTACTAGGTGTATGACCTTGGCAAGTCATTTAACCCCAATTGCCCTGCTTTCCCCCTCCAAAAACAAAACAATCAATCAAACAAACAAAACAACAGTTTCAAAGAAGCCAGGGTAAGAACTTTTGATTTATGGGTATTTCTCCTTGGTGGACCCAGGTTATAGAATCAGAAATTTAGAACCAGAAAGAACTTCAGAAATGATGTAGTTTGACCCCCTTATTTTACAATTGTGGAACTTGAAACCCAGAAAGCGTAAGTGAAGAGCATAAGTCACACAGGATTCAAATCCAAGTCCTCTGACTCTGAAAGCATCACACTTTCCATTGTGTGATTCTGCCTTGTCTCTTGGCTTACCAAGGTTATCCCATCTATCCCTCATCTTCAGGCAGGATGGTACTCACACTATAGAATAATCTGACTTATTAGTTTCTACTCTATTTAATCAAGGCCTTTCTGTTACCCTTCACAAAGTCTCACACCCCCATGTACAGGTCAAATAGAGGTAATGAGGGCCCTGAAGTCTTTGATCAGATGGGCTATTAATGACTGTCATTAGAATAATTCCCAGAGAGAGAAAGAGAGCCAAATAATCTTTTTCTTGTGAGCTGGGCCTATAGACAGCTCAATGTCTCACTGGAGGGAAGCACTTATTACAATGGATTATTTGCTCTTAGCAAATTTAATTTCATTTCAACAGCAATAATAATAACTACATTAATATAATAAAGTATCAACAAAAATATCTTCCACAGAATATTGGTCAAGGGAAGGAAATGTAGGAAATGACTAGCCTTGTGCAAAAGTCACATCCCTGAAAAGTTCTGTGTAAAACCCATCTTGGTGAATTAAATCCCAATTTTATGGACTCAATAGAACTGGTTGTTTAAAGGGATTGTGTGGGAAGTCCTGTTATAAAGTACATACTAAGTAATCAGTATTTCTAGGATTACTTTCTGTGGTCACAGCCTTCTTAAATTTTTTTTTTGCCTTTTTTTTTTTTTTTGCTTTTTTGGAGAGAGGAGGGCAGGGGAATTGAGGTTAAGTGACTTGCCCAAGGTCACACAGCTAGTAAGTGTTAAGCGTCTGAGGTCACATTTGAACTCAGGTCCACCTGACTCCAGGGCCAGTGCTCTATTCACTGTGCCACCTAGATGCCCTTTCTTAAAATTATTTTTTAAAAATGTTGATTAATAACAAGTTTCCTTAAAAAGGCATTTCACCACAACTGAAAAGTCTTTGGTACCCCACCTACTTCTACTTTGATTCATTAACTATCAAGGGTTAGTGATGTCCTCTGGCCTGAGAATCAACTACTGACAATTCCATTCTCACCCTGTCAGTTATACTCCACAACCAATACCAGAGCGAACAGCCAAGGGAAATGCTAATCTCATTGTGCTCCTTAAAAAGCTGGTTACCTTTATCCCTTAATGCTATGCCTCTTTGAGATGACAATGAATATCTTCCTAGTCTAAAGATATGGGCATGTTCACTCACCCTCTGTTTACTGGTAAAACTCCACCCTCTTCACTTCAAATACCATTTCCATGAACCCCAACTACATGGACTTAAATAGATAGATAGACACACACATACATACACACACATATATACACATATGCATATACATATACCCACACAGATACATACATTTACGTGTATGTATATATGTATATTATGTGTGTGCATATATGTGTATATATGTGTGTGTATTAGATGTCATGCCAAACAGACATGGTTTAATTGCATGTAGTTCTTTACTTATAATCAAAAAAAGCAAAATGGAGGTTTCTGCATCCCCCCTCCCCTTTTAGTCTGAAATAATCCTGATTACATTTGTAAGACTCCAGGCAAATATTGTTTTCTTAGCCCTTGTTAAGTATGGTCCATCCCTTGCCAAGAGCCCAGCATTCCATTATTTTAAGCCATGGTCTAAAAATCTAAATCATATTTGGATATATTAGAGCTATTGCCATATGGGCTACACAACCACAGCTGCCCTAGGTAATCCAAAATCCATCTACAAGCAAAGCTTACTTGTCCAGAGAAGAAAGGGAGACAGAGGGAAACAAAGGACGGAAAGGAGCAAGTATTTATTAAACACCTAATATGTGCCAGTAGGCACTGTGCTAAGCCCTTTTATAAATATTATTTCATCTGTTCCTCACAAGAACCCTGGGAAGTAGGTGCTATGGTTATCTTCATTGTACAGTTGAGGAAACATAGACAGAAGTTAAGTAACCTTTTCAGGGTTACACAGCTAGTAAGTATCTGATTCTGGATTTGAACTCAGGTCTTCCTGACTCTAGTCTCTAATCCAATGCATTAGAACTAGCCACTTCTAAACACAGCACCGATTCCTCCTTTAGCTACTTTTCCTGATTCATCACACTCAGTTCATCACAATCAGGGACCTTTGACTGTGCTCTCCAACTGCTTCCCAGGCATAGGTGGATTATGACTTGGGTTATATGCAGCTCTGACTACTCCTTGCTACTGTCACATTGCTAGTGAAGCTATATGTCTCTTCTTGTAGAGATCGGGGCTGAATTATCTTCTGGAGTAAACAGATTCTAGTGCTCTGAAAAATGCTGATGTGAGTCCATAGGTGCTATTAGGTAACCTGACATAGAAAAATGGATGCCAAAAGAAGAATATGGTGGTTGTAGACTATCTGCTGAGGAAGACCAAGATGAATATTTGTCAGCTTGGGATTAATTAGCCTCAGAAAGGTCTCCCTTCTTCTTAGAGCAAGTATCTGGGGCACCATAGGGAGCCTCCTGAGAATTGTTAGACCTGACAACCACTGTCTGCTTCTGATGATTCATGTGGGGACAAAATGTACAGTAAAAGAAACCTTGGATGCATTGCTAAACATGAGGAAATCCTAGGGGAAAGTAAAAACAAAAACAATGGACCTTGGGGGCATGGGGATGGAGGTGGGGGTTAATCACTACTGCCAGTAGATAGGTGTCATAAGAAAAAGACAAATTTGGGAAGAGGGTATTAAGAAGAATGTGACTTAGATTTTTAGACCATGCCTTAAAATAATGGAATGGTGGGCTCTTGGCAAGGGATGGAGCACAGCTAACAAGGGCTAAGAAAATAATCTTTGCCTGGAGTCTTACAAATGTAATCAGGATTATTTCAGGCTAAAAGTAGAGGGGGATGCAGGAACCTCCATAGACATAGAGGATATGCATAGAGATAGATAGATAGACACAGAGATGGAGAGACAGACAGATAGATGGATAGACAGACAGGTAGGCGGGTAGATAGTGTGTGTGTGTGTGTATAGTACCACAAAGAATAGCAGATACAACACGAGACAAAGAGTGGGATAGAGTACCAATGATTCACTGGAAATATTATCCAGAAGGAAGGAGAGCAATAATGTCTTGAGATGTCTAAGACATTAACCTCTGGGGTATCATTTTCACACACACACACACACACACACACACACACACACACACACACACGAGTGATCACCTCTAGGTTCACAATGCTCTGTGAGTCTGTACTCTTAAAACTAAAGCCCATGAACCCTCACTGATATATTTACTTTGGCAATGGTCAGCCAGAGAACATAATTAGATGAAGGCAAAGACATTCATTAAAATGGCAGAGTAAGAACAATAGCAATAAAACATCTTCATTTTAGCCTGGCCCCCAATCTTCCACAAATACACATGGCATCAGTGGGAGGAGCAGACACATGTAGAGTTCATACAACAGGAAGCATGCACATAGAAAACACATGTGCCTAGTCATCTTCCCTATCCCCTAGACAGCAGAGCTACTAGGTTTCCAGATAATACAGTCAATAGAACCCAATTTCATTATAACTTTACAGCCCTCCCCACAACACCTACCTCACAGGCTTGTTGTGAAAATCAAATGGGATAACATTTGTAAAGCACTTAACAAAGTGTCTCCTGGCACACAGTAAGTGCTTAATAATTTTTCCCTTCTTTCCTTCCTTTCTTCCTTCCTTTTTTCTTTCTCTCCTTCCTTCCTTCTTCCTTCCTTCCTTCCTTCCTTTTCTTTCTTTTCTCCCTCCCTCTTTTCTTTCTTTTCTTCCTTCCTTCATTCTTTCCTTCCTTCCTCAACTCTACTTCCTAACTTCCTAGATTTCCTTCAAATCTCAACTGAAATCCTGCCTTTCCTAGCCCTCCTTAATCCTAGTGCCTTCACTGTGAAACTACCCCATTTATCTTATAGATAAACTTGTTTGTATGTAGTTTTTTTTTTCTCATTAGACTGTGAGTTCCTTGAAAGCACGGACTATCTTTTGTCTTTTTCCATATCCCCAGCCCTTAGCACAGTGTCTGGCACATAGTAGACTCTTAATAAGTACTAATTGGCAGACTGAATAGAGCGAAATGTAAATTTCTGCATTTAGGTTGTAGAAATTAACTGCATAAATACAGATGGAAGAGTCATGTCTAAGCAGCAACTTCTTGGAAGTGGGGAGAGAGAACTAGGGGTTTTATTGTACTTCACATTCAATACTTGAAAACAGTGTGATGTTGTTCAGTCGTTTTTAGTGATGTCTCTTTGTGACCCCATTTATGTTTTCTTGGCAAAGATACTGGAGTGATTTGCCATTTCCTTCTCCAGTTCATTTTACAGAAGAGGAAACTGAGGCAAGCAGGGTTAAATGATTTGCCCAGGGTCACACAATTAGTAAGTGTCTGAGGCTGAATTTAAACTCAGGAAAATGAGTGTTCCTGACTTCAGACCCCATACTCTATGCACTGTGGCACCATGTAGCTGCCCCCCAAAAGTTAATTTTATCCCTGGCTTCATTAGGATAGGCATAGTGTCCAGAATGAGAGTGAAAATTATTTTCTGCTCTGCCTCTGGTTAGGCAGGGCCACATCTAAATCTGATATATAGGGAAAGATGAAGATAAGCTGAATAGTGACCAGAAAGGGGTGACCTATGAGGACTGGTTAAAGGAAGTGGAGATGTTTAGCCCAAGAAGAGAAAACAGAGCATAACAGTGAAGAGTACCTGAAGGACTGTCCTATAGAGTAGTGATGATCCTTGTTTGACTTGGCCATGGAGGGTAGAGCCAGGAATGAGGTGCAGAATGTACAGATTATGGCTTAAAATAAATAAAATTTTTAAACAATTAGAGCAACCCTTAAATGCTTACTATGTTTGGAGGTAGCAGGTCTTCCTCCTTGGAGGTCTTCAAGCAGAAAATAGTTGATTGCTGAGGATGATACAGTGAATTTTTGTTCAGATATAAGGTTGACTAAAATGGCAGCTAGGTGGCACAGAAGATAGAGTACTGGGCCTGGAGTTAGGAAGAGCTGAGTTCAAATCCAGACTCAGACACAGCTGTTTGACCCTGGGCAAGACCCACTTTGCCTCGGTTTTTCATCTGTAAAATGAGCTGGAGAAGGAAATGGCAAACCACTCCAATATTTTCACCAAGAAAGCCCCAAAGGGGTCATGAAGAATCAAACAAGACTGCGCACCGGCAACCACAATAACAACCTATCTCTGAGGTAGATTCCAGGTTTGAGATGATAGGCTCTTATCTTCTGTCTAACTAACTCTAACACCTCTAGTCTTTTCATATTAAAACTTCACATTTCTGTCTCACCGTAGGCTTTCAAAGGGCTTTCCTAATAACAAAGGTAGCATATTACCTATTAATTTTTATTATGTTCTTCTTGAGAACTTAAGTCCCTGGACCATAGTAACAACCAATGACTATTAAAGCCAGGATCTGAATCCAGGTAGCCTTCCTTCCTCCCTTTCCAACTCCCCTATAGGTAGTCTTTCCCCACTAGAATGTAAGCTCCTTGAGGCTATGGATTGTCTTATTTGCTTATATCCTCAGCACATAGCATAATGCCCTCCCCCCGACCTAGGAAACAGATGATAAATACTCTATCTACTTATCCACATTTCCATCTGTCTGTCCATCTGTCTTTATTTTTATCTAATCTAAGCCGCTTGACTCGTACCAACTGCCCCACTCTAGTTTTTAGACATCCTCTTTATCTTATTTATTTTGGACCCTCTATCACTTCACCATTTTCATCTTTTCCTTCTTATAGAATCAAAGTGTCTTACAGTTGCCATGGAACTTAGTCCACCTTATCCGAGAATTGTTAATTATTTTTTTTCCTTCCACATATTGTTTACACTATTTCCCTAAGTATTTTATAACTAGTCAAGAAGACCTGAGTTCAAATCCATCCTCAGACATTTACTAACTGTGTGACCTTGGTTAAGTCACTTAACCTCTGTTAAGTACCAGCAGAACAATGTGTAGTGATTCCAACAATATAAATGGAAACTACAACAACAAAGGAAATTGATCACTACATAATTATCATAACTGATATTGACTTCAGAGATTGAAATAAAAAAGAACCGCCTTCAATTCTTTACAGAAGTAGAGGACTGATTATGGGTTTGGAATATTGCATGAACTGCCAGATTCAGTTGGTAAGTTGATTAGTCTTTACAAATTATCTTTTTTTTTCTTTTCCCATTTTGAAAATTATTATTTGCTAGAAAGAATAGGTTATCAGGGAAAAGGGGATGGATACATTTAGAGATAAAGAGAAAAAGGAATATATAAAAATATATATATAAATCAATCAACCAATAAATATGAATTTATTAAGTGCACTCTATATGTCAGAAATTATACTAAGTCCTGAGGATACCTAGAGAAAGCAAAAACAGATCTTTCTCTCAAAGAGTTTATCTTCTAAAAGATTAAAGATTCCATTCAAGGCTTCCTGAATCTTTGATCAAGAGATGATGTTAATTATTCTCAGGATGTTTTCTTCACAAATACAGATTAGGTAGAAGGGAAGGCCAAAATAGAGTAATGGGCCTTTATTGTTTCCTAGGGAAGTGGGGGTCTGGGTTGAGGAGTTGATGATCTGAGAATCTTCCTGTGTATATAGTTTAGGCTCAAAAACTCTGGAGATTGAACTATTTCCCTGTTCTATAATATGTAACAGGAGAGGGAAGAATGCCCTATCAAAGTAACTTGAGCTTAGAATAGCAAGTTGTTATGGGAATGGGAATTTAAGACCTTCCCTTTGATGGGCTTAAGTTACTCTGAGAATCTTCCTTGATTTGAAAATATACTCTGCCTCCAATAGGCTGAATGTGGTCACATGGAGCCTGTGGTGGGAGACATGTTTTTCAGCAATGTCCATGCCTTGGTGCTTTGTGATTAGGCAGTGGGTCAAGAGGGCTGTGACATTCTCTAAGCCAGGAGAAGGCTATATATACCCTGTTGTGAGATTTTGTTTTGGGACTCACTTTGAGAAGAGTTATGTGATTTGACCAGATGAGACTCTGGGCAGCCATTGAGCCCCTTGGCTTTGAAAACCCAGATGTTGGTGCTTCCCTCTCTGGTAACTAACTGGGTATGGATATAATGGTCAGACAGCTGGAAGCCTGTCTGCTGATGTTTCTCTGTATTTGTTGTCTGCTTGTAACTTGTTTGTATTCTCTGAAGTTCGGGGTGCTGACCTTTTTCCCCTGAACTAAGAAAATGACATATATTTGATTAAAGCAAGATTGTTAACCCATTTTGAGTTGCTTTCCTTTAGAAAAGCAGATCTAAGAACCTGTGTTGGCAGCCACCCTGGGTATGCTGGGGTGCTTGCTGCTACACAAATATATAGCAATTGGCTTGTTTTTATCACCTTTCTTTCTGATGGCTTTTGGTGTGGTCAAGCCCAGGACCAAAGACACATAGAGCATGGAGTGAAAAAGAGACTTCCTCTATATCCCCTGTTCTTCCCCTAAGGACCCACACTCAACCATACAGAGAATTGAAACAAGACTTTCTCTAATCCCTGTAAATACCTGAACTATAGGCCTTAAGATCAGAGTCAGGTATAGAAAAAGTTTTCCCAGTAATCATCCTGGGGTGTGTAAGGGAGGAGGGGGATAAATGGGAACAGTTGATTGGGAAGGACTCCTGGGTCTGCACTATTTCTATGATACCAATAATAATAGTTAGAATCCAGATATGAGAATTGTGAGACCTGATTTCTGGTTCTGGATCTGTCATTTACTGTGTGATCTTGGGCAAGACTATAGGATTTAGAACTAGGGTGGGATTTATAGATTATCTAATGCAACCCCTTTGTTTTACAGAGAAAGAAATCAAGGCTCAGAAAGGGAAACTGATTTGCCCAAGGTCACCCAGTGGGTTGGAGCCCCCCCCCCAAGTTCTAAGTTTATATGGACCAGATCCATTCATGAGATTTTCCTCTCAAAATTACTTTCTCTTTGGTTCACTATACCCCCACTCAAACAAACTCCAAATATAAAATTGTGTCTAGATTTCATCAATATGGGCAAAAATATCCTCCCTACCCTAGATCCATTATAAACATTCGATGTAACAAATGCTTTTATAAGGTATAAGATAGGCTTTATTTTATCCTCTGAAAATAAAGCAAATTTGAAGAATAATGGGAAACCATAAACAAATAAAGAAAAAACATAAAAGGAGCCACAAGAACTCATAAACAATCAATACAATTCTTTTCCCTCTCTGGCATTCCAATTTCCCCCAAGGTCCTAAAGTCCTCTGGATTCAATGCCATCCTGTGGTTTGGATGGACCTTGAAAGAAAACCAGATCTGAGATTGCTAGACGTAGAAGATCCCAACAGCTCTCTTTGATCTCATAGATACCCACTCAGACATTTAGCATGTATGGCTATTACTTTGAACTCTTGGACTCCCACAGAAAATGCATGTGGGGCAGCTAGATAGGCAACCTCTTTTCTCAATGAACCCACTCATTGAATAAGGGAGTGGAAAGTACAGATCCCTTGCTCTTCTATATCTTGACTTTAGTCCCTTGCTACTGCCCTTCTCATCCTTGTAGGTCAAGAGTGTGATCCTTTACTCAAACTAAAAGTTATTCTGCTTGGGGAATTCCATTTCTCTAGAGAGGTCAGAATCCCCAAACACTTGAGTTTGGGATTTCTTATGAGAAAAACCCTGAGATGAGTGATATCCAGAAAGACCAAAAAAAATCACAAAAATAACAACAACCCCAAAAGAAAACTCCAAAACTTTCTTTCAGTAGAAGGCTTTCTCCAAACTTTCGGATTTGGTGTTACCTATAGAACAACTCCAAAGGCTAACAACGCTCTTCAGGATATCTTCACTCTGCATAGGAAGCTTAGGTTCAGAAAGAACATTTTTCAAGAACTCCCTTCTTAGGACATTTGGCCGAACACACATCAATTAGCTTCCACCATATGCTTCTGCCAAAAGGAAAATATTAACAGTTCTTAGGAGAATAGGCCCTTTTAGTCTACTGGACTCTTTGGACTTCTCTTCAGAAGAAAGGTAAAAAAAAAAAGAAAAATGTAACAAGAGACTAGAGTCCATCCCTCCTAAAGAATTTGAGCAACCAATGCCTAATCCGTGAAAGCAATCCTTCAGAAAGCACCCATAATGTGTTTCTCCTTTGGAAGACAAAGCAAAAGGCTTACCAACCCTATAAACTCATCAAGTTGATTATGGAACTCCCTTCATCAAACTCTTCTGTAAGTATCAGAACTGTGCTTCAAATGTCGGTTCCTCCTCACCCCTCAACTCAAATTCCAGTCTTTTTCTCACTATGCCATACTGCTTCCTCTCCAAGATATGAGAAACACAGTCATCTTTGTGGCTAAAAAAATGTTTGAGAGGATTCAAGAGTTACTCATCATAGGAATATTTGTAGCCTATCTTAAAGAAGTAGGGTCTTGGAGCACTGCCAGAACTGGTGGTAGATGAGGTAGATAGCCTACAAGAGCATAATATCAACAAGGGCTGGAGATGGGGGAAGGGGACCCAACACTCCTCAGTATTCTTTTTTTCTAAATGCATTTATTTTTAAAGCCAGAAAATTCTTTTCTGTGTGGCCTGGAGTTATTGATTTTGTGATGTCAAATCCTATATGTTACAGGGGAGACTTAGAAATTCTGTTGGACTTTTACAACAGCAATTTTCAAAACTCAACCTGGGTACACAAATGATTTGGCCAGACACTGATTCAGTGACTCCTGCAGAGAAGAAGTTGGATGTTCTAGGGGTTGGCAAGGAATGGTGTTTTCATCTTGGCCTGGGTGAAAGCTTCACCTGTGAGATTCATCTGCAAACCTTTCCAGGAAAATTATAACAGCTTTTATTTATATAGCAATTTGTAGAATTCGAAGAATAGGGACAGTATGTAGGAAAAGCAATAGATTATGAGTCAGGGACCTGACTTTGAATGTCTGCTCTGCTATTTACTGCCTAATGTAATCTTGGAGGAAAAGATATCAGAAAACCTGAGTTCTAATCCTGCATCTGATGCTTAGTATTCATATGACTTTCGACAAAGAGCACAATCTTTTCTGGGCCTCATTTACTTTATTTGTAAAATGAAGGGGATAAGCTCAATGATCAGATCAGAGCTTGAGAGCTAGAGGTCTCATCTCTAAGGTCCCTTCAAGCCTTGAATCCTATGAGTCTTAGCCTTGCCATTAACTAGTTGTTTTTTTTTTTTTTACCTACTGTACATCTCTGACCCTAAGGTTCTGTGCCTGTAAAGTATAAATGGTTAGGATAAATTGTCTCTGAGGTCCCCTTATGCCTTAATATTCTGTGACTTTCTCTTTTCTCCATAATCCATTTTTTAAAATTGTTTATTTTAAAGTCATTTACACCATGACTTTGTAAGGGATTGGTTCCAACAGCTCAGGTTCTTTGCCATTGGTTCTCCCAAAGTGAGCTTCTCTGGGTGGAGCAGGTTGGCATTTCAGTTGTACCCAAGTGCCTTTTTCTTTGACTTCCTTCTTCTTCAGATCATTTCCCTTCACATACTTCAGGAAGCTATCTCTGCTCTTAGAATCCTTAATATGCTCAATACGCACATTAATTCTCTTGGCTAGAATCTTGCCCTTAACCTGTTTGTTTACAACAATGCCTATAGCATTTTGAGTAACATTATAGACACATCCAGTCTTGCCATGGTAGCATTTGTGGGGCATTCCTTGCTGTACTGTGCCCCTACCCTTAATATCTATAATATCACCGTTCTTGTATATTCACACATATGCAGCCAAAGGGACAACACCACGTTTTCAAAAGGGCCTAGAAAACATGGATCGTCTCCCTCTCTCTTTTCTTTTTATGTTCGTCATTTTAGTAACTCGCTGGAATATGGCAGAGTCGGTAGAAAGCGGTGACTTTCTTAAAATGTTGGTGAGGGGGGAAAAAGTCTGTAAGTTGACTAGCACAAGTATTATTATCCCCATTTCACAGGGAAGAAAACTGAGGCTTCAAATAGGGGGTGAATTGCACAAGTTTCTGCAGCTAGTGAGTGGCAGGCCAATTTGGCAGGTAATAGTGGCACAAGAAGCAGCACTGACATCCGTGAAGGGGGAGGGAATAGACCCTGGGGCAAAAAAGTCCAATTCCAGTTACCTGTTAGTAAAGGGATGAAGGAAAGATGAGTTTGAGAGAAGACCTGAAAAGGAGGAGGGATGCAAGGAGACTTATGTGCCAGCAGGCAGCCTTCCCCCAGGGACCGTGACTAATAAACAGCATGGTTTTTGCTCTGTTCTGTAGTATGACATGTGCTGTACAGATGGAAAGCTGTCCATGACACCTGGGGAAATAGTACATGAAAAAAAAATCAGAGCAACAGACTTGAGGAGGGCATCAGGCCCCCAGAGAGCAACAGCCACCTGCCCCCGCTGCAGCAGCAGCATGAACTGATTCCTGGGATGAGACATTTTCATGGCTAGACCTTCATCCTGCCCACGCCCCTTTTCCTATTGCAGCCTTCCCAGAAGAATGTAAATGGCTTAGGGCTAGAGACTGTCATTTTTATCTTTGTCTTCTCAGTGCCTGGCATAGCATCTCACAGGTAATAAGCACTTTAATAAATACTTGTTGAACTTGAACTCTAGGGAGGAGGAAAATGAGATCCAAAAAAGGGAAGTGACTTTGCAAAGGTCACTCAACCAGTGAATGGCCAGAGGGTAGTTCAATACTCTTTTCACTCGCCCAGGAACCAATGTAGATGCCATCCTCAGAGCACATTCTACAGCTTTCTGTCCGGTGGTGGGCCCCCCAGTAGTTTGCTCTCCTGAAGCCTACAGTTCATAATTGTACAATACATGATTGTGTGTTCAGTGTGTTTGCTGTCCTGGAGTGTATTATCATGTTACATATTGCTCTGGTGCAGGTCACTTTTAATTGGCTTGTCCTGAACTGATGGGTTGTGCAGAATTCTCTTCTATATTGGTCTGTATGCTCCAGTCTTAGCCCTCCCAGTTCTGTCCTGGAACATTCTCTCCCTGTGAGCTCCCTGCCACACTGTTCTGTCTTCCCTGTGCATTATTCAGCTTTAGGCTGCTTACAAATGATCCTGGCACTGAGTTAGTGACCCCTTTGTGGGCACGTAGTTCCATTTTCTAATGGATTCTTCTGTTTAGAGTGAGTATGTATGCAGAAAGAATATTAAAGCATAACATATTGCAAAGAAATTTAATATAATGCTATATATAATATTATGCTAAATTTGCATATTCACATTTGAAATTCATTTCTTTTAGAGATAACCCATGGGTCCATGTCATTAAGCCTGTTCTTTTCTAAACAGGACTTCTGGTTATGCATCAAGCATTTAATTAATGCTCATTGATTTGTGAGTTTGGATAGGACTTCAAAAGGTCATCTTGTCCATCCCCCTGCTTTTGGAAGATGGTAATATTTAAGTGCTGACCATCAACCCTACTCTTAATACTAAAGATAAGAGAGTGTATGTTGGGGGAAGGGAGGTAACAGAAAAGAGGTTGAGATAGATATTGAGCAGATCACAACCTCTTTTGGCCCAAGTTTCCTTATTTTTGAAAGGACGGAGATAGTCTAGATGACTTCTGAGGACTGTACCAGCTCCAAAGTGATGACCCTATGATGTATATTCTGCATCTAGTTTGACTTTTTTGTATTTCTACCCTTAGATGCATAACTGGTCCTCTCTGCTGAGCATCTTTGAATTTTGTATTACCACAAGGCAGTTCCTAATGTTCCTGTTTGGGACTAACTGGCTTCTCAACTTCTATCCCACCCTATGCCCCAGTCCCTCCTCTGCCTCCTTCTCAGTCCTGGCAATAAACCCCACCTCTTATCCCTTCATTAACATTCTGCTGACCTCATGGGAATGGAGAGCTCACAAGAAATAATGTGAGATAAATGGAAGAGCCTTCAAATGGCGGGTAGGACAGGTACTGTAGAAAAAGAACTCAGATCCTTGAAAAGAATGATAGTCAAAGAATCCCATTTAATTTGACAGCAGTGCAATGAATATTTAAAGTTTTATAAAGAAATACAGGAAGGCAATCAGGCTTATTCAACCATGTGCTCCGGGGAGCAGAGAACGCTCCCCATGTGTTGTCAAGGCTGAGAATGGGAGATGAGGGTGCAGGTGGAGGGAGGGATGTGAGTGTGTATGGGGGGAAGGGGGAACAACATAGAAATAATCCCCATTCTCCCCATTCTTGGCATTCAAGAGAAAAATAACTTCCTATTGCAGCTCAAGAAGAAGCAGCAGTGAAGGGGAGGGGGGAACCACACAGATAATTATCATAACATGCTGACACCCTAAACAGTTCCTTCTTTCAAAATTGAATTTCTAATATCATAGCTTTAGAGATTATAATATTGAGACATGAATCCCCTGGCAAGTGATTTGGGAACTGCACACACTATGTGATAAAGGTAAAACAGGAGGGAACATAAATCTCTTGACATGTGCAGGGAATGCCTGATAGGATAGCCCCCCTTCACCCTGAAAAGAGCAAGGTTGCCTATAGCTCCTCCACCAGCCTATGAGCCCCACCTGTGGACACCATGAACATTCACTGTCAGTGTTAGCAGTGAGGGCTCGTAGCCTCACTACAAGGAATCCTCACATGCCCCTGACGGGGTCTCACCTGCACTTCTGGGATAGCCAAGGGAGAGAGGAAGGAGCAAAGGATCAGCTATTGGCCAAAGTCAACAGAGTCCATCCCTACCCATTGGAAAGCAGGGATCAAGGTGATCCAAAGTGCAGGGGAGGGGCTCAGATCAGATAGCTCATACTGAAGGGTCAGAAGACCCAGTAAGTTATCAACCTAACTATTCTTGGTCTGAGCTCTCCTCTCTGTCAAATG
The DNA here is from genome assembly GCA_011680675.1 of Gymnobelideus leadbeateri. Taxonomy (NCBI): domain Eukaryota; kingdom Metazoa; phylum Chordata; class Mammalia; order Diprotodontia; family Petauridae; genus Gymnobelideus; species Gymnobelideus leadbeateri. The sequence continues at coordinate 46,774 of WOXC01002062.1, forward strand.
AGAAGGTTGGATTAGATCACCTTTAAGGTTGATTCCAATTCTAATTTTATGGTCCTATGATCCTAAGTCTTGCTAAAGTCCAGGGTGAGGAACCTGCGACCTTGAGGCCACATGTAGCTTTCTAGATCCTCAAGTGCAGCCCTTTGACTGAATCCAAACCTCATAGAACAAATTCTTTTATTAAGGGGATTTGTTCTGTTAAGTTTGGGGATTTGTTTTATTAAGGAAATTTATTCTATGAAGTTTAGGGATTTGTTCTGTGAATTTTGGATTCAGTCAAAGGACCACACTTGAGGACCTAGAGGGCCACATGTGGCCTCAAGGCTGCAGGTTCCCCAACCCTATATTATGGCTTTATATCCAACATCTGTTATTTGATGTGTTAGCTATCCCTCCCAGTTTTCTGATATCTACAAATCTGATAAGCATGACATCTATGACTTTATTGAAGTCACTGATAAAAATTTGACACAGCCCAGGATGTTGTATACTTGAGGCACTCCTCTGAGACTTGAGACAAGCTGACATGGGAGCATTAATGACTCTTTTTTTGGGACGGGCCACTCAACAGGCTCCAAAACTATTGATAGATACTCCAGAAAATGTGCAACTAGGTGGTTTAGTGGACAAAATGCTGGACCTAGAGTCAGGAAACCTCATCTTCCTGAGTTCAAATCTGAACTCAGACACTTACTAGTTATATGACCCCAGGCAAGCCACTTAACTCTGTTTGCCTCAGTTTCCTCATTTGTAAAATGAGTTGGAGAAGGAAATGGCAAACCACTAGAGTATCTTTGCCAAGAAAACCCCAAATGAGATCCAAAAAGACTCAGACACCACTGAAATGCCTGAACAACAACTCAACGGCTTCAACACTATTGACAGCTACTGCAGAAAACAGGTCTTCTATATCATGTATAATCACAGACTCATAGAATGTCAGAGTTAGAAGGGCCCTGGGAGATTATCTAGCCTAACCCTCTCATTTTTCAGAGAGGATTTACACCTCTGCAGTACACAAGGTTAATGGCAGGCATTATAATAGCTTCCATTTACATAGTGTTGTCTCATTGAGGCCCTTCCTGAACACCGACCCCCCAGTCAGGCTGGGCATCCCCCATCCTGCAGACCCTGCAGACCCTGCAGAGGAAGAAACCAAAGACCCAATGGGGAAAATGATTTCCCAAGGATATGCATTTATAGAAAATGGCAGAGCCAGTACTCCTACCTAGTCAAAAGTGAGAGAGCAGCTGCATAGATAGAGTGAATAAATACTGTGGAAGCATTTGAAGGGCATCTGGAAAGCTCACCTGCCATCCAAAAATCTCTAATTCTATCATTAGAAATTCAACTTTGCTGTGCTTAAATGTTTCTGTTTTAAAATGCAAATACCTCTAGGAGGGGTAAACTCATTAAGGTTCTTCCTCACTAGAGTGGTGGTGGTGTATGAGTCATCAAATATTTGAGTTCTAAGGGCTTTAGGGACCATGCAGTCCAACATTTTCTCTCTCCCAGAACATATATCAATTTTATAAGTGAGGCTTAAATAGGCTTAAGTCATTTGCCCCAAGCTCATATGATTAGTTAGTGATAGAACCTGGTTTCAAATGTTCCCTCAACTTAAAAAATAAAATAAAATAAAACAAAGAGGCTAGAGTCTGCAAAATACAGCCCAGTGAATTCAACTTCTATTCCTAGTAAATCTTCAAAGTATGTTATTAAAGGGATGGCTTGAGAGCATATAGAAAGCGAAGCAGTAACAAGGAATAGCAACATAGATTCATCAAGAGCATGCCATGCCAGAATAAACTCACTTCACTTTTGGACAGTCTCCCCATACTGGTAGACCAAGGGAGTGCTGTTGGTATGGTGTACCTCAATTTCAGGGTAGCATTTCACAAAGTCCTCCATGCTCCTGATGTAAAGAGGACAGAATAAACAGGAAAAGCCTCCTACTTAGTAGTCTTTAAAAGGAAAAAGTGGGGCAGCTGGGTGATGCAGTGAATAGAGCACCGGCCCTGGCTTCAAGAGGACCTGAGTTCAAATCCGGTCTCGGACACTTAACACAAAAACTAGCCACATGACCTTGGGCAAGTCACTTAACCCCAATTGCCCTCTAAAAAGCAAAAAAAAAAAAAAAAAAAAAAGGAAAAAGGACTTCCACTGTTATTCTCTTTTCATCTCTTCAATGTGTAACTTGAGACTGACATGTCTCTAAGTGTTTCCTCCCCAGCCCAAAGTTGGAAAATCCTAGCCATTAGAGTCCCAAGTCCAGTGTTCAAAAGAGAGAACTAGAGTTCCAGAGTAGAAGTTATTTCCCCTTTTGAAGTCTATAGTATGAGTAACTCTTCCTGCTTAGTGAGAAATGTTATCATCATAATCATTATAGTACCCTGAACCTGTTCAGCAGACCCATTGAGGTAAGTAGTACAAGTTTGACTCTTCCCATTTTACAGATGAGGAAACTGTTTCCAAATCTTTGCTATCACAAAAAGTGCAGCTATAAAATATGGTGTATGTAGGCCCTGAAAAGCTAACTGACTTGTCCTTCATCACACAACTAGAAAAAGACTAAAGTGGTCTTCCAACCCAACTCCCCTGACTTGAATCATAGCACTTGGGTCCTCTCTACCAAATTTCCTTTCTTAGAATGTGAATGAACATAGCCATATTAAGTTAGACTCCTGGTCAACCTGCTACAGTCTAGACAAAGGCCCTGGTAAGTTGTAAAATCTCCTGAGGAGAGCAAAGAACAGGACAGGATTCTGAAGTCATCCCAGACTGGGGCTAATACAAGGAAACAAAGCACTTGGGATCAATGAAGTTCTTTTTAGCAAAGTTATAGGGCAACATTCACCACCAAGATATGGCTCTTTTTTTTCTTTAATGTTTTATTGATGTCTTTTGTTTTTAACATCATCGCGTTTATCCCCTGTATCCTTCTCTGTCCTCCTTCTAGAGAGTTGTCCCATAGGACACGTGGGGCAAGCAGGGAGTGCGGTGGATAAAGCACTAGATCTGAAGTCAAGAAAACCTGAACATCCCACCTTAGAGAACAGCTGGGTGACCTGGGCAAGTCACTTAAGCTTGTTTGCCTCAGTTTCCTTATCTGTAAAATGAGCTGGAAAAGTAAATGGCAAACTACTCTGGTGTCTTTGTCAAGAAAACCCCCCCAAAGGGTCATAAAGAGTTGGACGTGACTCAGACAGCACAATTTTTGTTTTTAAAGAAGGTGGGGGGATCAGCACAATTAGTTGATACATAGAAAAAGTCTGAAATCATATGCAAGGTGAAACAACTGTGGGCCTCCTACCTCCATGAGGGGAGGGCTGGGGCTATTTTCTCATATTTCTTCATTTGAATCATGCTTGATCTTTATAATTTTGTTCCATTTACTTTTGATTTTTTGGTATGTGATTGATATTTCCATTTACAGTGTTACAATTATTGTCTATACTGTTTTCTTGACTGCTTACTTTACCCTGCATTAGTTTCTATAAATCTTTCCACACTTCTCTGTATTCATCACCTATATCACAATTTGTTTAGACATTACCCAATTGAAGGGCATCATTTGTTTCCAAATCTTTGCTATCACATAAAGTACAGCTATAAATATTTGGGGTATGTAGGGACTTTCTTTTTCACTGATAATATTCTTGGGGTATAATATGGAATCCCTGGTTCAAAAGGTATAGACATTTTAGTCACTTTATTTACCTGATTCCAAACTGCTTTCCAAAATGGTTGTACCACTTCACAGCTCCACCAATAATGTATTAGTGTGCTTCCCCTTCCACTCTCCCTCTGATATTGAGAATTGCCATTTTTTGTCATCTTTGCCAACTTGCAGAGTGTGTGGTAAAACTTCAGGATTGTTCCTGTGTGTATTTCTCTTATTATTAGGGAACTGAAGAATCCTTTCATGTGGATATGAATGCTTTGCAATTCTTTTGAGAACTATTTTTCATATCCTTCAATCACTTATGGATTGGGAAATGGCAGAAATATAAATATAAAATAGATAGATAGATTATATATATATACATATATATATATATATATATATATATATATATATATATATAATTGTTTGTATAGCTTGAATCCTCATCAGAGAAGTTTGATACAAAGATTTTTTTTCCCATTCAACCTCAAGGGCTCAGACATGTATACAGACAGTTCTCTCTTTATTTACATAGACCATTCCATAGACCTCTGTATAAAACAATGTTTACATAATCTGAATTTGCTCATGGATCTGGGGAAATGAGGGAGGGAGGTAGGAAGGGTACTGTGTGCCAGTGTTGGGGGGTGGGACTGGGACATTGTTCAAGGATATGTGGGGGCGGGGGGAGACAGAGAATCAAAAGCAGGAGGAGAAAAATGTAAGGCCAGGGCCATCCACATGGCAGCCTCACCAGAACCAAGTAGAAGAACATAGGGGAGGAGCAGACACCTGGGGGCTGACCATGAACACAGCAGAAGATGTGTAACAATACCCAAAAGGTGCCAGCTGATCCATGTAAGTTCCTCTGCTTTCACTTGGAAGGTTTTTTGGGGGGGAAGGTGGGAGACCTTGGAGTGTGGGCTGAAGGGTAGGAGAAGAGAGGGATAGAGAGTACTGTACTGTACACTAAAGTTAACACGGGTGGGGTTTTTTAAATGAGGATTTCTTTCAGAATTATTTACATAAATCAAATTTGCATAATATAACTTTAAGTAAAGTGAGACCTGTCTGTATCAGGCAGAACCTTACTGATGGAGTTTCTCTCTCATCTTTAACAAGTTTTCATGAAAGTATCCCCAGAACTCCTAGAGCCAGGAAAAGATCTACAAGTGGGTTGAGTTAGGTTTTCACAGCTGGTTTCCAGAACAGAGCATGAAAATCAGAAAAAGAATTCAAACCAATCTTAGTGCATAGGCAAGAATTCCAGGTCAGATATTTGGGTTATGGGGCCATGAAATTGGCAAATTTCCATCCTAGAATTACAGAATGACAAAAGCAGAAGGATCCTGAGAGATGCTCTTGTTCAATACCCTCATTTTATAGATGACAAAAATGAGGTAAAGTGCAGCATATAATAATAGGAAAAACACTGGATAAAGAAGCCTGGGGTCATTTTTTTTGTCATTTGCAAGCCTAACTATAATACCATCTATAACTTTTCCCAAGTCACTGATAAAAACAAAATGTTGTATATCACAGGGCAATGAATGGATCCCTAGGATACTCTACTAAAAAACCTCCCTCCAAGTTGAAATCCACCCATTAATGACTCTTCTTTGGGTTCAGTAACTCACCTAGTTCTTAATTCAGCTAACCACTATTTATTCTATAGCTCTCTTTCTTATCCCAAAGCAAAGTGTAATGGTGGCAATCAGGGAAGCCTACTTGCTTTGTTGACTGGGGACTTTGCTCCTGGACCAAGCTGTAGTTTAAATCCTTCTCAATTATGTTTGCTGATTTATGAATCAGTTTTTTTCAGACCCAGGCCTTAAGCTCCTGGCCTTAGTTTAAACCCTAGCTCTGCCACTAATTAACTGTATGACTGAAAAAGCCACCTTTCAGGGCCCTTGGTTCCTTATTTGTAAAATAAGAAATGTTGAAAGGATAATTATTTTAACTCAACATTCTATCCTCTATGCTTTAATATTCTATGTTCTGAATTCCTTTCTAGGTCTGTTGTTCTATGTTATATGTTCCAATATGAACTTTTTGATTGATTAGATACATACATTGGAAAGAGTCAGGATTGGAGTCTGGAAGACCCACATTCAAATCTAGTCTCAGAAATGCACGTAACTGCAGGACCCTGGGCAAGTCACTTAACCTCTCTTTCTCATTTTTTTTTATTTATAAAATGGGGGTAATACTAACACCCTTACAGGGTGGTTTTGTGGAGCAAATAAGATCTCTGATTGGTTTTGATTACAGGGAATATCATGGCCCTCTACGGGGTACTCTTTGCTGGCCTTAATCCATCCCTGGCCCCTAGACCAGCCATTTTCAGCTTCCTTTCATGCATTGAGTTCTCCCCATTAGATTGTAAGCTCCTTGAAGGAAGGAACTGTCTTTTTTTCTCCTCTTATTTGACACATAGGAGGTGCTTAATAAATGTTTATTAAATTAAAATATAAATGCTAAAGTTATTATTATTATTATTAAAGGATCCTAAGATTTAGAGCTGGATGATTTAATCCATTTCCTTCATTTTACAGATGAGGAAATAGAGGTCTAAAGAGTTATATTGAAGGAAGACCTGAGATTCAAACTTGGGTTTGAACTTTGTGTTCTGTCCATCGGTATGGGATCAGGCACTTCTGGGAATACAGGATAGTTTCTATGGGAAGAATATCTGGTTTAGTGGAAAGAGCCCTGGATTTAGAAGTAAGAGGGTATGACTATGGACTCCTCTTCTTCAATTAGTTGATCAATGAAGACAATTAATTAAATGCTTACTATATACCAAGCACTGTGTTTGTCTCAAAGACAAAAATGAGACAGTTCCTCTTCTCCAGGAAGTTTATAGGGATAGTAGTTTGTATTTGTGTATGTCTCTGTGTGCATGTATGTGTACACACACGTATAAATAGATAGACACACTTATATACATATAGGCACATTTTATAATCTACATATATTTTAAAATATATACAAAGCAATTCCCTTAGTACAATATGGTCTTATTTAAGTTACTTATTCTCAATAGGTCTGTTTATTTATCTGTAAAATGGGAATGGGATGGAGAGATGGAAAAGATCATTCTGGAGGTTGCTTCTAACTCCAAATTCTATGATCTTTCAATTCTGAGTCAATCAATCCATGAGCATTTATTAAGCACCTACTATATACCAGATACTCTTCCAAGTGTTAGGGATAGAAAGATAAGAACAAAAAAAGCCTATACCCTCATGGAGTTTGCAACACATATACATATAAGTATATATTGAATATATATGTATGTATATATGTATGCATATATGTATGTGTATATGTATGTACATACATATGTATATATGTGTGTGTATGATGTATATAAGATAGCTTTGACAGGAGGGAACTGGCAAGTAAAGGGATGGGGTATAGGAGAAATCTGGAAGATCTTCCTGTAGGAGGTAACCCTTGAGTTGCATCTTGAAGGAAACTAGGGATTCCATGAGGTGGAAAAAAGAACAGAGTGAATTCTAGGAGGGGGGAATGGTCAAGGGATGGAGAGGGGAGATGGAGCATCATATGTGTAGAATGGCCAGTAAGTTAGTACAGCTTGACTGGAGAGTGCATTGAGGGGAATAATGTGTAATAAGATTGGAAAGGTATAAGTTGAACTTGATGCTCAGTCATTTTGGTCATGTCTAACTCTTCATGACCCCATTTGGGGTTTTCTTGGCAAAGATACTGGAGTGGTTTGTCATTTCCTTCTCTAGCTCATTTTACAGAAGAGGAACTGAGGTTAAGTGACTTACCCAGAGTCACACAGTTAGTAAGTATCTGAGACCAGATTTGAACTCACTCTGACTCCAGGGACAGCACTCTAACTACTGTACCACCTAGCTTCAAAAGACATAAATAATATATGTTAAATGGCTAGTAACTTAACATATGTATATAAGCTTAATTTTAAGTACACCAAAAGAGGAGTTTATAGACTAAAGATATAAGGTAAGCACTGATTGGCCAAAAACTTCATTTACCCAAGGGAATTTGGACCTAAGACTGATTAAGGAGGACTGGATCTGACTAGGGTCTATTTGGGCCAAAAGAGAGTAGCAGGGAAAACATAAGGCAATCCTTATAAGTGGTATTTGATGCAATATGGAACTTCTCAAGAATCAATCAGACCAAGCAGGACTTGATGCCCATGCTGACCCTCCACAGTAAACTGAGTCATGTTTGAAACATTTTCATCAAAAAGTCTCTCAATTACTCAGCCTCCAGAAAATCATGTCTATAGAAGGAGTCAAGGACAAACTAATAATTTCTAAGCTACTATGCTACATTCTCTCCCTGGAACTTCTAAAACCCCAACCTAAATGATACCTAAATACTCTTATTTCTGATGGACTCATGCAATTTGAAGGAGGATCTGTTCCATGGTGCTACCTATATATATTTGGACCTATATATCTATGGCATCAGAACTGAATGGAAGAATACAAGTAGATGGTATAATGTGAGCATTGGATCTAAAGTCAAGAAGCTGCTGCTATTCAGTCATTTCAGTCATATCCAATTTTTTGTCACCCCATTGGAGTTTCCTTGGCAAAGGTACTAGAATGGTTTGCCGTTTCCATCTCCAGCTCATTTTATAGATGAGGAACTGAGACAGAATTAAGTGATTTGCACTATCTCATTTTCTCTGTATCTGAGACCAGATTTGAACTAATGAAGATGGGTCTTCCTGATTCCAAGCCCAAGGTTCTATCCACTATGCCACCTATCTGTTAGACCTCAGATACTCACTAGGTGTATGACCCTGAGCATATCACTTAATCTCTGTTTGCCATTGTTGACTCAGCTACAAAATGAAGATGATTAATAATAATACCTTCTTCTCAAGGATTACTGTGAGGATCAAGTGGAATATTTATGAAATGCTTTGCATAGTGCCTAGGACAGAGTATATACTTAATAAATGCTTCCCCCCCCACTTGATTATTATAATTATTTTCCAATTTTACAGATCGAAGGAAAAGAAGAAAAAGAAATTCTATCTGTTGCCTCTGGTGAGATGGTCACTGAAGGCCTTTTCTGTTTTAACATCCTTATGTGTTTCTCCATCTGAGATCAGAGGAGAGGGAGAGCCATAAACAAAGATCTAGAAGATGAAATGTAAACTGGATTTTAGAAAACAAACTCCTTGTTAATGACTGTAGGTGGTGTTAGTCATTCTGTTTAGGAATTTGGGAATACATATGCATACTAATAGGAATTCATTTTGACTGCTGCTTACACTGGCATATTTTTGGAGGATGGGTGTGGGGAGACAAGAATGGGAGAGCACAGGAGAAGGGGGGAAAATCTCAAAGGCCTTGACCAGCATTAAATGGCACAAAATCTGTATGGCCAAAAATTGAAGTAAGCATGGTTTGTCTGCTGCTTCTGTCTCTTAATGAATGGCCTTGGGGGTCACAGAAGTACTTGGCTCAGAGAAGTTAGTGAAAGTCCATGTTCATTGCTTTTTGTGGATGGATCCAGGAAGGGAGAAGTTCCATGGTATGGTTCCTAGGTACATGCTTCTCCTCGAGTTCAGGGCCGAGAAAGACTTTGAGTTAGAAGATTTGGGTTTGAGTTAAAAGTTCTGTCACCAACTTGCTGTATGACCATAGGCAAGTTACTTCAGATTAACTTGTATTCATGTATCTATGTTTATGCTGTTTCATTGAGATACTCAAAGTCATTAAACTTTGCAGTCTAGACTGTCTCCTTTTTCTGTTTGATTCTGATAGCACCTCATTGTCTATTCACAGATGTATAAGTCCATGATATATAGGTAGCACCCTGGAACAGACCCTCCTTCAAATTGCATGAGTTCATCAGAAAGCCATCTCAGGTTTAAGGTACAGACAGTTCTCACTCTATATAAGTGGGCCATTCCATAGACCTCTACATAAAGCAGTTTTAATATAATACAAATTTGTCCTTACCCACTCACATCACTTAGCCCACATAACAAAGGCATACACAAAATAAAACCTTTACACAAGTCATAAGATGTATTAAAATCCAGATATATTAAGTACTGCACCATAATAATATAACCATATATATGTATATATGTATATATGTATATTTACACACACACACACGTGGTTAGGTTATATAACCAATATATTATATAACCTATATACATAACACATATATGTATAAAACCAATAATAAAACCATAATAAATAGAATTACAAAGTGAAAGGTAAAGATATTGATAAAATATGCCCAGTACTGTACAGTAAAGGTAACAAAGGTGGGTGACATGTTACCCATTCCCCACCCACTGTATCTAGCCTTTATCACTGGTGCTTGGTTGCACAACTATTTTGATGAAGCCATTGAGAGATGTTTGGACAGGGGCTTTCTTTTATTCCTTGTATATCTGACAATAGCAAGAAATATTATCCTCAAGTAGTCTTTGAACTTTTAAAAATCTTGAAGTATTTGGGTCCATCTTTTTAATATAAGAAAAAAATATTACTCAAATGATGAAATGCTTCTGCCAACTCTTTTATTGTGAACCTTTTTGGTTAGACCTCAGGTTCTGAAGCTTTTCTTTCTTCTTCTAATCTTTGTAGCTCAATCAAATACTCATTAAGGATCCTCATTTGGATTTATTTCAGAATTTTTTACATAAAGTCTAATTTCTGTAATATGAATTTACATAAATTGTCTGTACTTTATATCCACTCAAAATCTGTAACTCATCACCAGTCCCTCTCTCCCACCACATTCATTCATTCTTTGCTTTAGTCAGCCACAGGATATGGTTAACTTAATATAAATGCATTTAAGGAAATGCCATGGTAAGAAAATAACAAAAAATATTATTTCTTCCATAATCTTTTTATTAATTAATTTTTTATTTTTAATTTTTTAAAATTTCTTCCATAATCTTAAAGTATACTCTTCTACAAATACTTAGACTACAAGCCAAAAAAGTGGAAACCTCTAGGGAACATTTTGGAGAAGTGTAGATGTCAGGAAACATGCCTAGCAAGGGCCCAAGGGTGGAGAAGTAACCTCCATCTCCATAGTATCAGGACCCTTAATGTTTTCAGGTGATGTCATCATGCTGTTTCTGATAACCTTTCTTTCCCTGGCCTCTTACAGCATGCATGTTCTGCCAAGCATTACTTCCTACTTGTCTCCATGGCCGTGGCTTCTACTAATCCTGGTCTTTGCATGCAAGGATGGTTCCACAGGGTAGGAGCTTATAAAGTTTCTATCTGGACTTTACCTCTAGTTGACATCCTTCAGTGAGTTGCTACCTCTTCCTCATAAGAAGAGGAAGAGACTGTGCCATCTATCTCCAGCTCTTTTGGACAGGAGAAGCTATCCCATATCCTATTATCAATCTAAGGAAATAGCTGCCTTTCCCTGACATAAAAATAGACTCAGTCTCTGGATCCTTGGCAGTGACAGACATTTCATCTCTAAAAAGAAAGTTCTTGCTCCTAGGTGTCAAGCTTTTTTGGAACACAGGATAGGTATCAAGTTAAGTACTACTTGCAGACACTGTCTATGTTTTAACCTTAATTCAATTCAATTAATTCAACAAACATTTATGCCAAGCGCTGTGATAAGCACTAAAGCTACAAAGGCAGAATGAATCAATTACTCCCTTTAAGAAGCTTACATTCTATTAAGGCAAAATAATATGTACACATATAAATTAAGTACCTAAGATATAAAAAATAATTTCTGAGAGGAGAGAATAGGCCTTATATGAAAGACCACTTGTTAATAATAGAGCAAGAATTCCAGAGGGCACAAAAGAATGTTAGGAAAGAGTGAGATATAAATACCAAAGGGATGGGATGGAGATTATTACACCCTTCAAATAATAAAAGTAATATGATGTGATGAGCCTCCTACTCAATTAGGGCAGTGTCTCTGACCCACGGGCCTCTCTGACCAAGGACAAAAAAGTCCTAGTAACTTCTAGTTAATGTCCAATTACCAAAATGTATGTCTTTCAGAAATATTGTAGGGGCTTCTCCTTCAAACAAACTACTAAAGGCTGTTGGAAACCTGTAGGATTTTTTCAACATAGCACATATATGTACAACAATAGCACATACACTATATATCAGATATAATATGTGGTATATTACATATAGTATATATCAGTTATATAGTAGAATGAATTCTGACACATACATCAATAGTAAATACAGAATATTTCATACCCTCATAGAAATCATATGGACATTCAGCCAGTGAAAATCGACTGCTATAACAAGGAGAAAGCATCAAAACTGTCTTAGTCAGCAAACACTTGACTTACTTGTTAAATGCTAAGATATGACAGCCAAGGGAAACTCCAGTCTAGAAATTAAACTCATTTGTAAAATTTCTTGAAGAAGGATAGTGGGAAGATTATAAGCATCATTGCTTCATAAAGCTGTGAAAAGCAGTGGAGGGGAAAAACACTTTCAAGAAATCAATTGGTGAGAGACCCTAGTAAGCAAAGTCATCCTGGGGGCATTTAAGGATGAAACTGGAAGAAGGCCAACAAATAGAAAAAATGAAAAATATCTGAAAATATTTTGATAATAATTTTTTTCACCTCAAGAGTCATAAACCCCCCACCTTTGGATTATAACATTACAGTACAGAATATTCTAAGAGGGAGTAGAAATAATGCTGAACAAAGGATAGGGAAAGTAGTCAAATTAGACCTTGTAAACACAGAGGTCAATACTCGAGGCATTCTAAGAGAATTATAAGATTTATTCTCAAGGTATCTGAAAGAAGGAAGTTACCAAATGCATTAAAAATGTTAGATTTTGTCATTATCAAGAAAGTAATGTTTTTGCCTTTGCCAATAATTACTGACCTATATGCCTACTTTTCCCTGTATATAAATATTTTTCTGAAAATAATCTATAAATGTATCAAAGACATCAGGTAGGTTAGCAAGTGAAATTTCACAGTAGGTCACATCTTTGCCATCACACCAAAGACTAAAAGATATAGTGAATACATATCCCACTGTGCTTATGTGTTGACTATAAAAAAAAAGCATTTAATTTGGTAGAGAAAATTGCTACCTTAAAGCCTTTTCTCCAAAAAGGTGCTTCCCAGGCATATGTAAAAATTATACATGATTCTTTGCAAGAATTAACAACAGAGATAACCTTGTTTGACAATGATCTGAACATTTATATCAAGCAAAGTTTAGAATAGAGAAACATGTTCACCACGTGTGTTTCTACTATTGTGGAAGAAATTCCATACAGAATCCAAATCAAGAATGGATTCCCTATAAATGGTAAGGTACTCTAGCTACTCACCTTTGACATTATTTTGGTGGCATCAAGTCCTAGAATATCATAGAGCCTCCCAAATAAGATAATAAGATCCATAAGCACTCTAGTTTGACCTAGCTATTCAAATAGGAAAAAAAAAAACAAAGTAAATGAAGACTGCTTATTGCCTAGATTGTGATATTCAATTGAATGGATAACCCATAGAACTCCTTCATCATAACCATAATAATAGCTAGCATTTATATAATGCTTTAGTGGTTGCAAAAAGCTTTGCAATATTAGTTCGTTTGATCCTCACAACAACCTTGGAAGGTAAGTATTGTTATTATTATCCTCATTTTACAGAGGAAACTAAGGAAAATAAAAGTCACATGCTAGAGGTCACACAACTAGTAAGGATCCAAGGCTGCATTTGAACTCAGTTCTTTCCTGAATCCAAGTTCAGTGTTCTATCCACTGTGGAATATAGTTGTCATCAGTGTGTGTATCTGCGGCACCATAAATGGAAACTGAGAGGACCCCAGAGGTAAATAAGAAGAAGAAAGAAAGTTTGACAAGACATTAGGAAATTATGAAGTTTTTTTTTTAATGACTACTAGCTTCCCCACAAAACAAAGTCCCAACTTTTAAATATTAATATCCTTCCAGAGTTGAGAGACTGTTAATCATAGAATATCAGAGTCTCTAAATAACTTGAAAATGGTAATCAACTGGCTAGGTGGTACAATGGATAGAGTGCCATACCTGGATTGAGGAAGGCTTCATCTTCCTTAGTTCAAACCTGGCCTCAGATACTGAGTAGCTATGTGACCCTGGGCAAGTCGCTTAACCTTTTTTGCCTCAGTTTTCTCATCTATAAAAATGAGCTGGAGAAGAAAATGGCAAAGCACTCTAGTCTTTTCCCCAAGAAAATACCAAATGGGGTCACTAAGAGTCAGACACAACTGAAATAACTGAACAACAAATCACCTAGAAGACAATGGAGAGGAGAAAGTGGGGGTAAGCATGCTGTAAAACACTACAAAAATTACACAAAAGAGGTGATAAAAAAGATTTTATCAATAGAATATGTGAGTGAAAAAGAAGATGTGCTCTTCACAAAGCAAGAGTGACACTGGGTTTGTATCTGAATCTCAGGTGGGTTATTTACTACCCTTTTGAATATGGATAAATCCTAACTTCTCTCAGATTTTCTTTTCTATGTAGACTAAGAAAGTTATATTAGATGATCTCTAGGGTCCTGCCAAGTTCTGACATTCTAAAAACATATGCCCTCTATCCTGGCTGTTGGCAGAATATCTGGCTAATTCCCTTGTCTCCTGATGGGACTTCCTCTAAATCTATCCTTGTTAAAAAAAAAAAAAAAAGAGGAAACTCCCTAACAGGTTTAATTCTTCTGTCATGGTTCTACCACACCCTCCTCTGGTCACTTACGTTGATGTTTTTCGTTCTGTGTAGCTGGGGAACACAGAATCACAGAATTGGAAATCTGGAAGGGACTTCAGCAGCCATCTAGTATAACCCATACATGAAAGGAATTTCGATTATATTCTACCTAATAAATGTCCATCTACCCTCTGCTTGAAGGCCTCCAAGATGGGGAACTTACTCTCTCTGGCGGAGGACTATTTCAGATTGAACAGCTATAACTTCTGTGGGTTTTTTTTAATTTTACTGACAAATTTTGGTTTTATATTACCAGCATCTCCCTGAGAGTTCTCTTGTAACAAAATAAAACAATTAAGCAAAACTAACAGTACAGTGACCTCATTTAAAAGTGAATGCAGAGGTGGAACCAAGATGGCAGAGTAAAGGCAGGGACTTGCCTGAGCTGTCCCCCAAACTCCTCCAAATACCTTTAAATCACATCTCTAAAAAAATTCTAGAGCAGGAAGATCCACAACAAGATGGTGTGAAAGAGGGGCCATTAGGTGGCGCAGTAAGAGCACTGGCTCTGGCTCCAGAGTCAGGAGGACCTGGGATTGGTTCTGCCCTCAGATACTTAACACCCACACAAAAATAACTGGCCATGTAACCTTGGGCAAGTTACATAACTCCAATTGCTTAAAAAAAAATTTGGTGTGAAACAATTTTCCAGCCCAAGACAATTTAGAAGGTCAACAGGAAAGGCCCGTTGCACTGTGGTGAGAAGATAGTACAGTCCAGTGCAGGCTATGCCAGCATAGACCAGGCCCCAGCAAACTAGGAGCAGGGCTTGGGGTGACTGAATCAGTGGCAACAGTGGTGGATTCCAGATCTTTCAATCCTTAGACGCTAAGGGGATTTACAGGAGTCCCTTCACTGGCACCAGGGGCAGGAGTCTGTTTCATTGCCTTTATTTGGATCTGGGTTACAGTCCTGGTTCTTAGTCCCAGTAAGAAAAGGAGCACTAGCACAGCAGTGCTTGTGGCCACAAGGGAGCAGGGACTCTGGTCACAGTTTCATGGTTGAAAAGAGTGCTTGTGGTCACTCACGAACCAATGCACAGTACAGGAGAGTAGTAAGCACACCTGTCTTCTAGGTCACACCATCTTGAAAGAGCTAAAACCTTACAGATCCCCGGAATTACCTATGAAAACAATTGCACAAACTGAAGCTTGGGACAGTACCCCCCTCAACTTGAGAAGTCAAGAAATAGCTTGTAAAATTAGTAAATGACAGGAAAAAAAATTCTGACCATAGAAAGTTACTATGCAAAAAAAAAAAAAATAATAAGTTACTATGGTCACAAGGAAGATCAAGATACACACTTAGCACACTCAGAAGACAACAAAGTCAAAACTGCTATATCCAAAGCCTCAAAGAAAAATGTGAATGAATTGGTCTCAGTCCATGAAAGAGCTCAAAAAAGATTTTTAAAATCAAGTTAGAGATGGGGCGGCTAGGTGGCACAGTGAGTAGAGCGTCGGCCCTGGAGTCAGAAGGACCTGAGTTCAGATCTGGCCTCAGACACTCAACACACACAAAACAAAAACTTAGCCATGTGACCTTGGGCAAGTTACTTAACCCCAATTGCCCTCCAAAAAGGCAAAAAAAAAATCAAGTTAGAGAGATAGAGGAAAAATTGGGAAGAGAAATGAGAATAATGCAAGAAAATCATGAAAAAATGATTCAACAGCGTGGTAAAGGGACACAAAAAATACTGAAGAAAACAACAGCTTGCAAAACAGAATAGGCCAGTTTGTAAAAGAAGCACAAAAATCCAATGAAGAAAATGTCTTGAAAAGCAGAATTGATCAAATGGAAAAAAGATATGCAAAAATTCACTGAAGAGCAAAACATGGGGGAAAATAGACATTTAATGAAATAGAGGACTTTCAAGAATTTCTAATGAAAAGCCCAGAGCTGAATAGAAAATTTCACTTTCAAATACTATTTGAAATATCTATTCCTACATGGGAAAATGATATATGCTATTCCTAAAAAAGCTCTCATTATAGAGGAAGTTAGAAGGAATTTACATCGACAGAAAGTAGAGGTTGAATGTAATGGTATGATTATCTAAGAAAATAAAATTAAGGGATGAGAAAGAATGCACTGGGAGAAGAGGAAAGGGAGAGGTAGAATAAGATAAATTATCTGACATAAAAGAGACCTGAAAGAGATTTTACAGTGTAGGGAAAAATGGAGGAAGCATAGAGGAAAGCACATAAACCTTACTCTCATTGGAATTGGCTCAAAAAGGGAATAATATACACACTCATTTGGGTGTAGAAATCTATCTTACTATACAGGAAAGTAAGAAGGAAAGGAGACAAGAAAAAGGGGGGAGCTAATAGAAAGTAAAACTGTTTAGGGGGATAAAAGGTAAAAGGAAAGACAGTGGGAGGAGGGAAATACATAGTTGGTAATCATCACTGTGAAAAATATTTTACAGTGAATTTCTCTGATAAAGACTTTATTTTTTCAAACATATAAAAAAGCTAAGTCAAGTTTGTAGAAATAAGAACCACTTCTCAATTGATAAATGGTCAAAGATATGAATAGGCAAGTAATCTAAGTTATCTATAGTCATATAACAATTCTTTAAATCGTTATTGATGAGAGAAATACAAATTAATACAACTTTATCATCTCATCTCTGTCAGATTGGCTAATACGAGAGAGAAGGAAAATATCAAATGTTGGAGGGGACATGGGAAAATTAAACACTAATGTTCTATTGGTGAAATTGTATACTTATTCAACAATTCTGGAGAGCAATTTGGAACTGTACCCAAAGAACTATAAAACTGTGCATACCTTTTGACCAAGCAATACCACTACTAGGTCTGTATCCCAAAGAGATAAAAAAGAAAAAGGAAACAGACTTATGTGTACAAAGAGTATTTATAGCAAAGAATTGGAAATTGAGGAGATGTCTATCAGTTGGGGGAATTATCAAACAAGTTGTTGTATATGATTGTGGTGGAATACTATTGTGCTTTAAGAAATGATGAACAGGATGCTCTCAGAAAAACATGGGAAGACTTACATGACCTGATGTAAAGTGAAATGAGCAGAAGTAGAAGAACATTGTACACAGTAAGAGCAACATTGTATAATGAAGAACTGTGAATGACTTAGCTATTCTTAGTAATACAATGATCCAATTACAATTCTGTATGCCTTAGGATGAAAGGGGCTGTCCATCTCCAGAGGAAGAAATGGTACAGCCTAAATGCAGATCAAAGATGCTTTTTGTTTACTTTATTTTTCTTGGGTTTTTTTGTCTGTGTTTTCTTTCACAGGATGACTTATGTGGACATGTGTTTTGTATAACTATACATGTACAATCTATGTCAAATTGCTTGTCTTCTCAATGGGGGGGAGAGAGAATTTGTAACTCAAAACTTGAAAGGGAAAAGAAAGTTAAATTTGTTTTTACATGTTATTGGGAAAAATAATATTAAATAAGATTTTTTAATGAATATTTTTTAAAAAGTGAATGCCACATTCTACCCCTGTAGTCTGACTCCCAGTCTCTCTAATCTTTAAAGTGTCTTTTTTAATCAACAGAAATCTATTTTCTGTTCTTCTCACAACCTCTCCTACACTATTGGAGAGACAGACAGATAGATAGAGACAGAGAGACAGAAATTGCTTGTAACAAATATGCATAGATAAGAAAAAAATGCTACCATTGGATGTATTGGCACTTAGTACAGTGCCTAGGAAATAGTAGATGCTTATTGATTAATTTATTATATGGATAATTTATATGATATGGTATATGATATAACACACATGATATGATAAATATGAAAATTAGATAGCTACATATTGACCCATTTATATATTATGTACTTATATATTTATGTGTGTATACATATATACACATACATAAATACGTGTGTGTATGCATGTGGGTGGGTGTGGGAGTGTCTGTGTATGAAACAGTATGCCCTAAATTTATGACCTTACTGTAATGTAATGTAATGTAAATAACATGCTTTGTCATCAGTCTTCTGGAATCTTGGTTCATCATTGATCTATTCAGAATTCTTGTAGTTTTTAGTGTTGAACTCTTCCGAGTTCTTATAGCTTTAAAGTGTTGTTAATAGATAATTTTTTTCCTGATTCTGCTCACTTTATTCTTCATCAGTTCATAGAAGTCTTTCTATGGGTCTTTGAAATCATCTAATTCCTCGTTTCTTACAGCCCCTAGCCCTCTTGGACCCATACTCCAAAGAGATCAAAGAAAGAAGAAAAGGTCCTATATGTACAAAAATATGTATAGCTGCTCTTTTTGTGTTAGATAAAAGCACGGACTGGAAACTAAAGGGATGCCTATCAAAGAATAGCTGAATAAATTGTTATATATGAATGTGACAGATATAGTTATTAGGAAATGTGTTCATTTTTAGCCTTGTTTTTTGTTTTGTTTTTTCCTGAAATAAAGCCTAAATCTGTCTCACCGCAGCCTCCTGATTCTGCCTTTGAGGGCCAGAAAGAACATCTAATCCCTCTTCTACTTGACAGTTCTTCAGATACTTGAGGCCAGCCATGATGTTCCCCCTGAGTCTTCTTTTCTCCAGGCTAAACTTGCCCAGCTCCTTCAATGCATCAACATGTGACATGGACATAAATGCCTTCTCTGTCCTGTTTGACCTCCTATGGACATTTTCAGTTTAAAAGTGTCCTTCTTAAGCATGGTGCCCAGAACTGAGAACAATCCTCCTGATGAGGCAGCTAGATGAATTAGCACTGGGTCTGGAAACAGAAAGACCTGAATTCAAATCCTGACGCATACACCTACTGTGTGATCCTGGGCAAGTTACTTAACCTTTGTTTGCTTCATTTTCCTCCATTGTAAAATGGGGGATAATAACAACATCAACCTTGCAGGGTTTTTGTGAGAATTCAGTGAGAAAATATTTGTAAAGTTCTTGGTATAGTACCCAGCACATAGTAGGTACTATATAAATATGTATTTAATATTTAAATATACATTTATATTTCTATATAAATAAATATATATTATATGATAAGCATATATAAATAAATATAAAATATATTTAATATTTATATATAAATATATGTAAATACACATCATGGGTACTATATAAATTCCTATTCCCTTCCTCTTCCCTGAGTACAGTGGGACTATCACCTCCCTATTCCTGGAGGCTATGTCTCCTTCCCATTTAATGTGACCCAAGATCATGGTAGCTTTTTTGTTTTGACTGCCATATCCCTGTACTGCTTCATGTTATGTTTGCTGTCCACTAAAACCCCTAGAGCCTTCTCAGAACCAATTGCTGTCTAACCTCCCTCTTCCCCTCTTTTTATACTTGTGAATTTGATTGCTATAGGTATGCATGTGCAAATGCCAAGTGTAAGGCTTTACATTTATCCCTATTGAAGTCCAGCTTATAAGAGTAAGCCTATTGTTCTGTGGTCTACCAGGTGGTCCTTAAGGTCAAAACTATTTTCCATAATAATACTAAGATAGTATGTGCCTATTTGAAATACCCCCTTTTCCAACTACTTAACTATGTGAGATTGGATTTTCTTCATATGCTTCAACCAAAACAATACATCTTAACAGACTGAATGCAAAACAGATGTGAAAATCCAACTGTATTTTAGTAAGCCACACATTAAAAAAGATTTGCGAAAATATGTAAAACAATGCCGCTCCTTCTTAATTTTGTTTTGTTTTAGAAGATACATTTATTTTTCATAAAACTGTTATGTGTATTAATATCTAATTTGTTTATTATTTTTGTTTAAATGAACTAATATATATTTTAAATTATATTAATTTTAATGTCTAATACAGTAAATGTATGTGTATATACATATGTGTGTATATATGCATGCATTGTGTATACATATACACAGATGTGTGCATACGCACATGCACATATACATACACATATGCATATGTGCATATACACATACACATATGCGTATATACACATACACATATGTATATGTATGTATATACACATACACATATATGCACATATACAGAGACACAGAGATACACATACATTGTGTGTATATGTATGTGTATGTGTACATGTATGTGCATGTGTATGTGTATATACACTTTCCATAAAGTTTTTTGGAGTTCTTAGCAATTTTTAAGAGTATAAAGGCAGTCCTAAGACCAAAATAATGAGAACCACTATTCTAATTCATCAAGGTTCTTTAGGATTTTTTCTATCATTCTGTCACATGCAAATTTGAGCTTATGACTAATGCCTTTATCCAAGTTATTAATAAAATATTAATTTAATAGTACAGGTCTAAGAATAGATCCCTGGGCTACTACACTGAAGACATTCTGCCACACTCACAGTTAAAACATAGGGTAAGATTATCCCATCTGACCTGAATCCCTCTTAGTGCAGCATAAATAGGGAGTTCCTTTTGTTTATCAAACTTAGGGGACACAAAGAGCCCTCTGACACTGGCTTCAGGGAAGTTAGTAGGAGACATAACATGATTATTAAGGTCTTCCTTTATCAGCTTTCCCTTCTCCGAGCTGAGGGATCTTCCCCTCCCCTAGCACCTCTTCACCTTTCAGCCTTTTTCATTATGCTCAATTTCATTCAAAACCATTCAGATCAATGTAAAAAAAAACAACCTTCCCTGCTCTCAAATTATGTTTTCTTATTGATGAAATAAAGAGATGGATATAGGGATTCTTATGTCTTCCAACTTTGCCATTTTATTAATCTGTTTGTCTGCTGTTTATGTTTTCTATGCACCCAACAGTTTGCTAGGCATGCAAAGGAAAGGAGAGAATAAGAAGTTTGCAGTCTAGTTAGGGTGACAATGAAAACATTCTAGATAAAATATAAGAATAATATATAAAGGCCAAAACAAGTGGTACTGACAGTAAGTTGGATAGGAGGTCAAACAAGGGGGAGGCTGGTAAGGACTTAGGTCATGAAAGTCTTCTTGGAGGAAGTGGGTCTTCTTAGTGATGTGCTTCTAAATGTTTAACAATTGATTTTCAAAGAAAAAAAAAAGTATGCCAGACACATTTTTAAGGTTAACTGCATCACTAACATTTTTCCATCACTTTCTTAAGTCTAGGCAATCAATAAAACAATAAACCACACACTAATTTGTTGCATTTACTGATTTTCAAGATGTAAATGTTCACATTGAAAATTTGACAATCAATTGTCTCATGGTTTGAGCTGGTTCCAGCACACCCATAGCCTTGACCTTTATGTCATGGGTTCATAACACTCACCTTCGGCCTCTTTGTTAGAAAGATTGTAAAAGAGTTGGAAATCATAGAACACATGCTCATAGAATGTCAAAACTATAAGGGGACTTGGGTTCTTCTAGTTCAACTCCATTACTTTATAGATAAGGAAATGAAGTCTTATAGAAGGGAGGTGACTTACTCAAGTTCACACATCAACTTAATGGAAGAGCTAGTGCTAGAGCCCAGGGCTTTGGATTTCAAGTCAAGTTCTTTTCAACCACACACCATTGCTTCCCTGACTGCCTGCTTCTTAATTTTTAGTAATCGATTCCTCCTTTCTGTGTCCTAGTTTCTCCACTTCTACATCAAAACCAAAACAATCTGGCCCCTTCTGCCTTCACAGCAATGTAGGGAGAGGGAAATCAATTAGGATGGTCTTTGGCAATTCCCCTGGGGAAACTGATTCTGAACCCCTGTCCCATCATTTGCCAAACCTGTCTGGTGCTCCAGTCTGTCAAAATGTTTATAGGATTATGAAAGTGAAAGAACCTCTCCCAGCCAAGGTGGCTAGCCCAAGAATATCTTGCTACAATGGTCTGCATCTAAAAGCTCTGCTACATGCCAGGTCCTTGGGGGCAGAAGTCATTAACTCCAGCAGTCAGCATAGCACCTGGCACCCCTCAATTCCCGGTAACTGAGCTCCCTCAGGGGATTAGCAGAACCCCTGAATTTCCAGGCATGGGATGCATGACTCCTAGGGGTGCATGACTCAGCCTCAGTTCCTCCATCTGTCAAATGAAAATAACCTTACTTGCTCCATTTACCCTGCAGGACTATTATAAGGAAAGCACTTTGTAAGCCTTTGAGCTCAATATAAAGGAGAGCTGCAACTATCAGTACTTTGCCACAGAGCTAAATACCAAAATGATCGTATAATCAGCTATTGATTCTATCCATGTGTGGATTAGCTGCTCCTCTGAATCATCCATCTAAAAGTATGGTTTTACTATACCTCCGAAGGATCATATATTTGGAGCTAGAAAGGAACATAGAGGTCATTTAGTCCAAAACCATATTTCTAAAATAAGGAAACTGATGCCTACAGAGGGAACTTAAACCTACAGGCTCATACAGGAAACTAGTGACAGATCCAGGATGGGCTCCCAGGACTTCTGAGCCCAGAACTGGCTCTTTCACTTTGTCTATATTGCTTCCTACTGACTGACCTCTTACCAGCAAGCCACTGAGTTCCAGCCTAAGATACATTGTTGTTGTTGTTGTTGTTGTTGTTGTTGTTGTTGTTGTTGTTGTTGTTTTTGTTGTTGTTGTTGTTTGACTCATTATGACAATATTTGGGGTTTTCTTGGCAAAGATACTGGAATGGTTGCCATTTCCTTTTCTGGCTCATTTTACAGATGAGGAAACTGAGGCTAACAAGGTTAAGTGACTTGCCCAGGGCCACATAGTTAGTAGGTATCTGAGGCCAGATTTGAGTTCAGAAAGTTGAGTCTGACTCTAAGACTGGCACTTTATCCACTGTGCCACCTAGTGTGAGATTAGTCAATATTCCCGAGAACCTCACACAGTGCCTGGACACAGTAGGTATTTTATCAATAATTGTTGATTTTGTTGATCTAAACCTGGATCTGGGGAGAAGCTGCTTTGACTGAAACTAGATAATAAAAGAGTCAACCACATCTTAGCCCTCCATAAGGATAGAAGGTTCTCACACCAAACCTTTCACCCAATTGACTCTCCAATCCCAACTCAACCAAGGATCAGAGCCTTCAGTGCCTAGTTGCTGTCAACATCATGAGCTGGTTGCCTGGGACAGAGCTACAGGGTGTGACAATCTACCATCCTATGATTTTCAACTCATTTCAGTATCCTATGCTTTAGTGTCAAAAGCTACCTTCCCCTGAAACATTTTATGTTTCTTTGTCCTCATCTACTTCAGGGCTGAACTGCCCTCCCCTTATATTGTGCCTTCCAGAAGCCCCATTCTAGAAATCTCGAAATGATTCACAAGATCTCTCATTAACACATTCCTTCCATCTTCTTGCACTCATGTTAACTTGGCTGCCCACAAAAGACAGGTTGCCTAATATCCCTCTCCAACAGTGAATGCATTTTCTGGACCCTTCTTCTCTCTACCACTCCCATTTCCCAGAAAGAATAAACATACTCCTTGGTTTTCAAAGTTACTACCAGACTCTACCACCTCATCTACTGTTACTCAACAACTTCTCCTCCTTTGAGTTTTACTCAGTCCACCTATATCACCCATCCAAATTCTAGTTACACTTACATGCTCCCCTCCTCTTTCTTTTCTCAAGGAATTTAGGATCTGGTACATAGATTCTTCCTTTTCACCACAACCTCTAGTCCCCATACTTGGGGATTAAGTGGGGCCAAAGAGTGAAGGCCAAACTCACTGGTCTCCCAATTCACTAACTTTCTCAGCTCTCATGATTTGTACATTTATTCCACCTTAGCCACAAATGGAAGGGGGAGGGTGGTCAGTCATACTTTTGACCCTGACATAATTGATAAGCAGTCAACCTCTATAATCTAGAACTCTTAAATCCTCCTCCTCCTCCTCCTCCTCCTCCTCCTCCTTCTTCTTCTTCTTCTCCTTCTTCTTCTCCTTCTTCTTCTTCTTCTTCTTCTTCTTCTTCTTCTTCTTCTTCTTCTTCTTCTTCTTCTTCTCCTCTTTCTTCTTCTCCTCCTCTCTGTGTCTGTATGTCTCTTTCTCTCTGTCTCCCTCTCTCTGTCTCTTTGTCTCTCTCTGTCTCTGGCTCTGTGTCTCTGTCTCTGTCTGTCTCTGTCTCTGTTTGTCTCTCTGTCCTTTACTCCTCCTAAAACTCTTTCATTCTTATCATAATTTCCCATCATTCCTTATTTTATCATCCGCTTCTTTGGTCTTACTCCTTTCACTTTTCAATTTTGACCCTATAGTTAACCTGTTCAATTTTAACTTCCATTCTGGTCAACAAGTCAATAAGTATTTATTAAGCATATTTATTTATTAAGGTGCTTTATAAGTGTGCCAGGTACTATGCTAAGCTCTGGAGATACATTGAAAGACAAAAACAGTCCTTTCCTTCAAGGAGCTCACAGTCCAAAGAGAGAGATAGACAACATGCAAACATACAACATTCAAACAAACTAGATATGAGATACATAGAAAATAATCACAAAGGGAAGGTAATAGTATTTGGGGGAACCAAACAGGGCTTTTTTCTGAAGGGAAATTTTGAGTTGAGACTCAGGAGAAGTCAGGGAAACAAGGGGCTGGAGATGAGTGAGGAGAGCACTCCAGGAAAGGGGGACATCCAGTGAAGATGCATGGAGTAGAGAGATGGGCTATCTTGTTCAAGGAACAGCAAGGAGGTAAATGCCAGTATCTCAGAGTACCCTTAGTGGAGTAGGGGAGCAAAAAAGAAAATAAAAAAGGAAATTTATTGATAACTTTATGTTTAAACTTTATTTTATGTTAAAAGGAACAGTAAGTTATATATAATAGATTTGCAGTTTTGTGTGCAATAATTTTTTAAATTTTGCTATGTCATGGAAATTATTATTTTACTATAGAAAATAAAATAAAGAAAATTTAAAAAATAAAAAAGGCAAACAGAGATCCTGGAAGTAATAGAAAGATTCTGGGATTTATTTAATTGGGGAGGTGGGGGTGGAAATGTTATAGTTAGACTTGTACTTTAGGAAGATTAATTGTTAGCTGAAAGGAAAAGAAACTGCATAAGGGAGAGACCTGAGGCAGGAAGACTAACCAGCAGGTTTTTATAATAGTCCAATGTGAGATGATGAGAGTCTGCACCAGTATGGGAGCTGTGTGCCTGGAGAGAAGGGAGTTACAAGGTGAGATGTTGCAGTGGTAGAAACAACAGGACTTGGCAAAATATTGGATATGAAAGGATAAAAGAGAGTGAGGGTTGGAGGTTGAGAACCAGGGTAACTGGGAAGACTATGGTGCCCTTGAGAGGAAAAGGAAAGTTAAGGAAAAGTGGAAGGTGTAGGAGGAAAGATGAGTTCAGTTTTGGACTATTGCATTTAAGACATCTAAGGGACATTCCACTTCAAGATCGACAGTAAACAATGTGAAACTGAAGGCTAGGAGAGAGGGGAGGACTGGATTGGAAAATTATCTGCATAGATATGATAATTGAATCCATGGGAGATGATAAGATCACTAAGTGAAATGGTTTTAAAGGTCTAAGGATGCCTGGGTGTTCCCAAGATCCTTTCAGGGGATCTGAGAAGTAGAAACTCTTTTAGCAGTAATACTAAAGTGTTTTAATTTTTAACATACTGAATATGAATAGATATAACTCACAAAACCAGAAATTTGGGGGGAATCCTCAATGATGTTTAAGATTATGAAGGAGATGGAGATCAAATAATTTGAGAACCCCTGGTAGAGAGGGAGAAGAGAAGGGTATTAAGGATGGACCCTTGGAGTCAGACATGGTTAGAATGCATGACCCAGATTAAGATGTGGCAAAAACAAAAGACTGAGAGGGTGTGATCAAACAGGTAAGAGGAAAACCAGAAGGGAAAATCCATAGAGAACTCTACTGCCTATCCCTTGCCCCTTGCCTAGCTAGCCCTAACCCAGGCTTACCCTACAATCCAACTTCTCAGTTCCTACTCAAATGCAGTTGAATGTTGCTAGAAGTCACACAATCATCTTCATACATCTAATTTCAAATGGGCACCCATTATTTCATAGAAATCTTTTGATTTCTAATTGACTCTATCTTTCACAGAATCCTTTCCAAATTTACTTTTTTTCTTTATTCTACATACACCAACTCTCCCTCATCCTTCTCAACTGAGCATCTTAGCTCTCATCTCTGTATTCCTTTCTCATGCCAAGGCCAACCCTTTTTACTTATGCTCTTAATTCCACCCCATTCTATATTCTCTAAGATCTTAACCCTTAAATTTTTCCCCTCTCTCTAACTAATCTTCAATATCTCTTTATTCACTGGTGCCTTCATTACTTTCTACAAACGTCCCTACAGTTCTCCCATCCTTAAAAAGCCTCATTTGACCCTGCCGTTCCTTCAAGCTATCATTTAATATCTCTTCTCGCATTCACAGCCAATTTCTTAGGGGGGAAAATATCAAATAGCTTTCAAATTTCTCTGCTTTAACTTCCTCACCTCCTACTTCTCAGTCCTTTGCAATCTGGTTTCCAAAAGCACCATTCAATTGAATCTACTCTATAGAGGTTACCAGGGATCTTTAAATCACTAAATCCAATGACCTTGTCTTGTTCCTCATACTTCTCTGTCCCCTCAGAAGCATTCAACACTATTGACCATTCCTTTTGTGTACTCTCTGTATCTTGGGTTTTCATGACTATAGCCTTTCTTGGTTCTCTTCCCTATCAGACCTCTCCTCAGCCACTTTTTCTGGATTCTGGCCCTCTTTGTTCAGATGTACCTTCCAGATCTGTGTTTTGAGATCTCTTTTCTTTCCACATTCTCTAAGTGATCTCATCAGTTCCCATGGATTCAGTGAGCATTTTTCTGAAGATGACTACTAAACATCTCTCTCCTGTATTCTATTCCAAATCACCAACTGCAAAGAGATGAGGGTGAGATCACCAAGTGCAATAGTATAGAGTTTTAAAGTGTGATCCAAGGATACCTGGGTAGTCCCAACATCTTTGCGTGGGATTTGTGGAATCAAAACTCAGTAATAATACTAAGATACCCCCTGTGTTTCATATTCAAATCAGAACTCGGTATCTCTCTTTCCCTCACCCCACACTCATCCTGTATTCTAAAATTTTACTTTCTATCATGGGAAACAATGTGTACATATATAAGTATACATTAAACATATAAAAATATATAAATACAACAGGGAAGGCCCTGGTGGATATAGTGTGGGGGAGGGTACCAGGAAAGGTGTAGTGAGACAACTAGGTAGTGTAATGCAGAAAGGTTTTTAAGTGAAGTCAGGAACACCTGAGTTCAAACCCAGCCTCAGACATTTTACTAGCTGTGGGACTCTAGTCAAGTTGCATAACCTTTGCCTCAACTCATTTTTCTCATCTATAAAATGGGGATAATAATAGCACTAACCTCCCAGTGTTATTGTGAGGTTATTGTAATATTCATAAAGCTCTCTTGTAAAACCGTAAAGCACTATGTAAAATGCTAATTATGAAGATGTGGAAGAGGAGAAGGATAAGGATGAGGAAGGCCTTATTGTGAGTTTTGAAAGAGAATAGGGATTTTAAGTGTTGAAGTTAAGGAGGGTATGCTTTCCAGGTAGGTGGGATAGACAGTGGAAAGGCATGAAAATAGGGAATAGAAAGTTGTGGATGAGGAACAGTGAGAAGACTAGTTTGGCCAGACTATAAAATCTGTGAAAGAGGGTAAGACATATATATAGGAAGGGAGGGGAAGGGAAGGGAAGGGAAGGGAGGGAAGGGAGGGGGAGGGAAAGGGAAAGTGAAGGGGAGGGGAAGGGAAAGGAGGGGGAGAGAAGGGAAGGGAAAGGAGGGGGAGGGAAGGGAAGGGAAAGGAGGGGAGGGAAGGGAAGGGGAGGGGAGGAGAGGGGGAAGAGAAGGGAAGGGGAAAGGGAAGGAGAAGGTGGGGGAAGGAGAAGGGAAGGGAAGGGGAAGGGAAAGGAAGGGGAAGGGAAAGGGAAAGTGAAGGGGAGGGGAAGGGGAGGGAAAGGAGAAGAGAAGGGAAGGGAAGGGGAAAGAGAAGGGAAGGGAAAGGGAGGGGAAGGGGAGAATAAGAGGGGAGGAAGGAAGGTCAAGGACAAAACCTTAGGGCAAACTCAAATTTATATGACAGAAAGAGGATGACAAGTCAATGGAGGAAATAAAGATCACTCAAAGAAGTGGTCATGGGAAATAAAAGAACCACAAGAATGCTACTTCATGGAAACCAAATGAGGGGAGTATATCAAAAAGGAGAGATTGGCCATTGATGGCATACAGAATAGCCCTTTGATTTATTGATAAGCAGATTATTAAAAGACTTGAAGAAGGCTATTTTAGCAGAAAGATAGGGATATAAACCAGATTCAAGGGGGCTAAGTGGTGAGAAATAGTGATGATGTAGGAACTGGGACCCATTGCAGGCCATTGGTAGCATGTACCAGCTGGAAGGTATACTTTGCTGTATAATAGAAGGAAAACTAGAAAAAAAATCAGAAAAAAACCCTTATCCAGGTCTAACTCCCCATATACTACCCAGTAAGTCAGCCAGATGGTATCATAATCTTTGTTGAGGTTTTTCAATGACCTTGACAGTAGTATAAGCTAAATAGATAAACTCAATGAGATTGCAGAACAGGGATATAGCCAAATGTGAGATGGAGGCCTAAGAATGCAATGTAACCTGTGACCAGGTCATGCATTTGGAATCTTGGTATTTCCTCTAGATACCCCAGGATGTTGGTGACAAAATTTTTCTGCTTCATAAACTGCTGGAAGCATTGCCTCATTCTGTCCATGAGCCTTGGGGAAGGGGAAGGTGGCAAAGAATGACTGGACCTGGGTTTGAAGTAAACCTACAGGGTTTCTCTTTGACCCTATTGCAATAAGGTAGAATACTGTAATCTCCTTCTTTCAGTTCCTATGGCCTCCAATCCTCTCTCCAACACATGGTCTCTGCCTTTCTCTCATACACACACACACACACACACACACACACACACACACACACACACGTACATATATATGTAGCAGGGGTTAAAATAAAGTAGTCCCTGTGGATCTGAGTTCCTTTTAGTAAGACATGTGCTCAGACCCTTGCTCAAGGACATAAGAGATCTCTGGTGATTTCCTTGGTCCCAGTGAGGGGAACAAGGCTATGCTGAAGTCATGATTTCCAACTGAGCCAGAAA
Source organism: Gymnobelideus leadbeateri (assembly GCA_011680675.1). NCBI lineage: Eukaryota > Metazoa > Chordata > Mammalia > Diprotodontia > Petauridae > Gymnobelideus > Gymnobelideus leadbeateri. The sequence continues at coordinate 76,310 of WOXC01002062.1, forward strand.
GAGCTGCTGACTTAGTAGCCTTTAAAAGTGAGGCCAGAAGCATGGCTCCTCTCTCCTTTCTTTCAAGTTCATCCCTTGGGACTTCCAGCAAGGGAGATGAGGAGGAGAATCTCTTTTACCTTTTCCTTCCCCAGGAGTGATATTCAGGGCTATCTGCACACTACAGTAAGGCACATGATTTTGCACACAGCTGAGCCTGAGACCAGATCTTAAGCCCCTAGCTGCCTCTTACTCCTTGTGTTTCCTTCTCTGGGTTCCCAGCTAACTGAACATCTGTTCTGAAATGGGTATTTCAAGATGTCCAGAGTCATTGAATTGGATTGCCCAATGGGAAGTGTCACCTGTAACTACACACTTTTTTTTTTCTTTTTGTGGGGGGAGGGCAGGGCAATTGGGATTAAGTGACTTGCCCAAGATCATATGTCTAGTAAGTGTTAAGTGCCTGAGGTTGGATTTGAACTTGGGTCCTCCTGACTCCAGGGCTGGTGCTCTATTCACTGCACCACCTAGTCTTCCCCCAACTACACTCTTTTCTGGAGAAAAGATGGCCATTGCCAGTTGGTTGATCCATACATGCCTGACTGGCCAGAAGATAGATCTTGAATGAATTTCTGCTTGGACAATGAAGCCTGAAACAAAAGTGAAATATTTTAAACAGCCTTGAAAATCTGCTGGGAATCTTTATCTCCCAGGAGAATATAACACGAGTGATACATTATTTTTTTCTATTTTACATATTTGTCAAAGTGTGCTAATAAGTCTTGTTTTTTTCAGCATTCCCTTTGTCGTAGATGAAATAAATATCTATTCTATATATAATACCTACTACTTTTGTACATCAAGTAGTTTTTCTATAAGGGAACACTATATTTAAAAAAAATTGAACTTAAACACTGTTAGGGCCCTTTAAGACTTCACCTGAACTCTGAGAACTCACAGAGAACTCAGGATGGCAGCACAACTCAGGCTGGGTTAGAGGCACCTGTGTGTGTGTTTTTGCCGCCCCCCCCCCCCAACCAACACAGGTTCAAGGATTATGGGTATTGAGCACGAGCTGCTAACAGGGGAGCACTCCCCTCCCGTGAGGAGCCTATTGCTGAGGCACGTGGGGGACCAGAGTCTGGGGAAAAGGAGATAAAAGGAGGGAGGTAACGTGAAAGAGGAGAGAGAGAAGAGGGGGCTGTGAATGAGAAAGAGAGAATAAATGGCAAGATACATTACATCTTGTCTGTTCAGGAGGAGCAGGCTCTCCCGAGGGGCTCGTGGGGGTGAACCAGAGGTTGTAGTGGGGTGACCAGAGATGTGGGGTGACTGGAAAGGAACTCTCTGAGGGGTAGTAGTGGGGTGACCAGAATTGTGGAGGTGATTAGAGAGTTGTAGAGGCGACTGGAGAGTTAAGTTTGGCATCAGTCCAGTAAGGCGGGATCCTTACAAAACACCAAATAAAATGATAAAATGAGCATTTCTATATAAAAACAGAACAGAAAAAAAGAACTATATATGCAATAATGACTCTATTACAATTTGTTTTGCCTTTTTTAAGTATACCAAAAGTTCAAAATATAACTTTCAAAGTCCTGCTTATCTGTTTCCTCTAAATTTTCTTTTATTTCCTCTGACTTATTTGCTAAAAAAAAGTTTCAATGACTTTCTTTTATTTCTTTTCCTCTTCCATTTTTTCCTCTTTTTCTCAACCTTTTTATCAGCCCCTTTGTCCCTCCTATCCTCCTAATTAAAAAAAAAAGAAAAAGAAACCCTTTGTAACAAATAGTTATAGCAAAATCAGTTCCCATTTAGCCCATATCCAAAGCTGTATGTTTCATTCTGCCTCTTGAGTCCATCACCTTTTTGTCAGGAGGTGAATAGCTTGCTTTATCACTGTTCTTCTGGAATCATAGTTGATAATTTTATTAATTACCCTTTTTAAGTTTTTCAAAGTCATTTTTCTTTTATTTTACAATGTTGCTGGCAATTTTTTTCTCTCGATTCCACTCACTTTATTCTACATTAGTTCATATGATTCTTTCCAGTTTCTCTGAAACTGTCCCTTTTGTGGTTTTTGATGATGTGATAATATGCCATTACATTCATATACTATAAATTGTAGCCACTTCTCAACTGATGGATACCTCCTTAGTTTCTAGTTCTTTGCTATAACAAAAAGAATAACTATAAATGTTCTTGCACATATGGGTTCCATATCCCTCTCTTCAATCTCTTTGGTGTTTATACCTAGTATTGGTATCACTGGGTCAGAAAATGTACACAAACTAATGACTTTGTGGAATTAGTTTCAAATTGATTTCCAGAACAGTTAGACTAATCCACTAACCCTGCCAACAGGGCTATCATGTCTGCTCACAACCCTTTGAACAATTGACACTTTCTATTTTTGCCATTTTTGCCATCCAATATGATAGGTGTGAGGTATAACCTCAGAGTTATTTAATTTTCATTTCTCTAATTATTAATGTGTGGAATTTCTTCATATTCTTTATCTACTGGGGAATGACTCTTCTTCTTACATGTTTAATTCAAATTCCTTATATGTTTTGAATATTAGGCTGTTATCACAGAATAATTATCGGAGAAGAATGTTAGGCTTTTATCTCTAACTGCAAAGATACCCCTACTCCCACCCCTTTAGTAACTGTTTTCCTAGAAGGAGCCCTATTCATCCTTTTGGAAGAGATATTAAAGATAAGTTAAACCTAAGCTTTATTTAGGAGAGTTTTCCTCAGAAGTTTGTTCCTTGGTAGGGTCATAATGAAACTGAGAATGCAAGAAAAAGCCTGGATCTCCTCCTCTCTTTGGAGTCAGCCTCTCCTAGGACTGAACCTAACTCTGATTAAGCTGAGAGCTCTTCCCTATTTGGGGAGAGGTATGCTCCCATGGGCCAGTCATTACACACACACACACACACACACACACACACACACACACACACACATGATTATTAGGTTTCAAATGAAAGTACATGGAATCCAAAGACCAGAATATGGAAAACTATATTGACTTCCTATGTACAAATATCCCTTCTTTCTTTCCTTTCTTCCTCCTTTTTAAAAAATTTCCTTACGGGGCAGCTAGGTGGCGCAGTGAACAGAGCGCCGGCCCTGGAGTCAGAAGGACCTGAGTTCTGAGCCGGCCTCAGACACTTAATCCACACAAACAAACAAAAAAAACCTAGCCGTGTGACTTTGGGCAAGTTACTTAACCCCAATTGCCCTAAAGGGGCAGCTAGGTGGCGCAGTAAGAGCGCTGGCCTCGGAGTTGGGATGACCCGAGATCGAATCCGGCCTCAGAAAATGAGCACCCACGCATAAATCAAATGACTAGCCGTGTAACCTTGAGCAAGTTACTTAACCCCAATTGCTTAAAAAAATAAAATAAAATAAAAAAATGTCCTTCCTTTACCCACTCAATAAACCTTCATTAAGTGTATTCTGTATATTAGGCACTGGAGAAGATAGAAAGAACAGACACAATTACTACTTTTAAAAAGCTTAGAAAGCAGTAGAAGAAATTGTGTGTATGAGTATCAATCTTATACACTATTACATGTAATAAATTAGGATATGAGTAGTTGAATAAAAGGACTACATAGTGTCATGAGGTCATTAGAGAAAAATCATCATCACTATAGGCTAATGGATTAGGAAAGGCTTCAAAGAAGAGGGAGCAGCTAAGTGGTGCCGTAGATAGATCACAGGAAGTCTCATCTTTCTGAGTTGAAATCTGCCCTCAGACACTTACTAGCTGTGTGACCCTGGGAAAATCACCTAGTCCTGTTTGCCTCAGTTTATTCTTTTGTAAAATGAGCAGGAAATGGCAAACTACTCCAGTATCTTTGCCAAGAAAACCCAAAACGGGGTCACAAAAATTGGAAATGACTGATCAACAACCAAAGCATTTGAATCAGGTCTTGAAGGATGAGTAAGTTGTCAGTATCTAGAGATGGGAAGAGGAAGGTGCAGAAAATGAAGCAAGTAAAAAAAAATGGAGGCAGGATAATTGTATTTAATCTGGTTGGAGCAAATAGAATACATTAGGGAGAGTAGTGAGAGATAAAGCTAGAAAAGTAGGTTAGCCAGATTATGGAGGGCTTTGATAATGAAAACAAGAAGTTTGGACTTTATCCTTTTGGTAGCAGGGATCCACTGAATACTTTTGATTTGGAGGAATAATAAGGTCAGAATGGTGCACTATGAAAATTATTGTTTTCAGTTTCATGAAGGAAGCACTGGAAAGGAATGACGAGTTAGGGAGACAAGTTATCAAGTTGTTATAGAAGTCCGGTGGGATAGTGGTGAGGTTGGGGATGGCCTGGCTAGTGCAGAATGCTATGGTGGGGTTGGTAAGGAAAAACTGGTTAAGGAAAAGGGTGGTCAACAGAAAGATTTTAGTGGGAATAAAAAGGACTTGAAGACTGATTACTTGAGGGAGTCTGAAGGAGATAGAGGAGTAACAGATTATCTTAAGGACTCCCTAGAAAGAGGGACTTCAAAGAAGGAAAAATAATTTGCTCTATTGGGGCTGGGAAATCAGGCTTCCAGATTTTTCTTATTCCTTCTTAGTTACTCCCAGAAACACAATCCAGTCTTTGACACTAGTTTCCATTTTCTCCACCCCCCCCAAAGAGTTCCAGCAAAATGTTTTCCACTTTGTACTTTCCTGAGAACCCTCCCCCCAAGATTTCATGTAGAAGAGAATAGATAAATTCCTAAGAGGATGATATGACTTAGCCCAGGTCTACTGCCTGATTTCTGACCTCCTCCTTCCTCTTCCTTTCATCTTTTCCCCTCCCTTTCCTTTTCTGTCTTTCTTACACTATTTCCCCCATCACTTTTCACTCCCCCCCCTTTCCTTCACAATTTTCTGCCTATTTTGTCCCTCTCCTCTCTCCCTCTCATCCCACATCCCTCTTTCCAGGTCACCCACACCCACACATAAAGACTCAGTCAACCCAGCACAATGCAGTGTCCCCTAACTCCCCTTCCACTGCATCCTTTCCCCCAACACACAGACACACAAACACACTCACAGACACACACACACATACACACACACACACACACACACACACACACACACACACACACACACTCCAGGCCTGGAGCTGACTCTGGACTTCATCCATCTAAGACAAAAATATTCTGGCTGAGTAGCCCATGAATGAATGTTTCTTCCACAGTATCATGTGTAGGAACCAGACGTGTTCAAGTACATACATGTTCAACTATGTATGGATACTTTCATTCTACATGTGACATGCATGTTACAACTGCATTGTCACAAACTTGATGATGAAGACACATAACATATTTTACCTATATGTAAAAATACCTACTGCATCCCTACATATCTGCATCGTGTGATCGTCCCCTTGCATATATGTGGCCTGAGCATGGGATGGACTCTTCATGCTGGTAGAAGGCTGTACGGGGGTGTGCATGTAGGCTAGTCTGTATGTATGCCAGGCTGAACACGGGGTATCTATGTGACCCGTAACAGCATGGGTGTATTTCCACCTCGACAGTCAAGGCAGCAGGGGTTGCTACCCACTGCCAGCGTCCCTCTTCCCCTCACACCGGCCCAGCACGCCCGCGGGAGGCGGGTGGAGGGGAGTGGGGGGGGGGGGGTGGAGACTGACTTGTTTCCCTCCAGCAGGTGCTGAGATGCCGGGCTGCATGGCAGCCCCTTGCACGTGAGGCAGCAGCAGCCACGACTACGCAGCAGCTTCGGCTGCTGTTCTTACGCAATGGCTTGTCCTGTCCTGTCCGCCCCGCAGTTCCCAGAGCCCGGACTCCCCACCACCGCGCTTGGTGCCAAGGGTCCCACTCCCTGCCCGGGCGCCAGCCTGGAGGCCCCCATCCCCCTCCAGCTTGACTTCCACCTCCACCCCGGATTTAATCCCTTTCATATATATAATATATTATATATGTATATTATATATATATGTATATTATATATATATATATATATATATATATATATATATATATTTAACCATTGTTAGGGGGTAGGGGAAGAAGGAGGAGGAGGAGGAGGGCGAGGAAGAGGAGCTGGAGGAGGGGGAGGAGGATTGCCGCTCCTCTGCCGGGCAGGCTGGAAGGCAGGCACTGAGCCTCCTGCAGCACAAAGCGGCCGCCACTGGAGGGAGGCTGCAGTGTCAGAGAAGCAGGCTGGGAGAAGGGTCTGTCTGCCTGCTGGTCTGCCTGCCCACCCGCCTGCCTGCTCCAATCTCTGTCGTACTGGGCTTGAGTGCGGGTGGATGCTGAGGGGTGGGGGGTGGGGCGGGGGGAGAGGGGTGGGGTAAAGAGGGGCTCCTTTCTCATTCCCACGCTAGCGCATCGCTGCTTCCTGAGCCAGGGAGACTCCTGGTCATCTTGGAAGAGCGCTGATCCAGGAGACCTCGGTAGTTCGCTAGGTTCCACACCTCCCGAATCTCCGCGGCGTGTATCTGCGTGTGCGTGTGTGTGTGTGTGTGTGTGTGTGTGTGTGTGTGTGTGTGTGTGTGTGTGTGTGAGAGAGAGAGAGAGACAGAGAGAGAGAGAGAGAGAGAGAGAGAGAGAGAGAGAGAGAGGGAGAGGGCGCGCGCTCGCACGCGCGCGGCTGTGAGTGTGTGGCTGCTTGCTTGTGTCTGTGTATATGCGTGTCTGTGAGGGTGTGCGGCTCTCTCTCTCTCTCTCTCTCTCTCTCTCTCTCTCTCTCTCTCTCTCTCTCTCACACACACACACACACACACACACACACACACACACAACCGGCTTGCCCATCTGAACTTGGGGACTTGCAAATTCCGAAATGACCGTGGTCTCTGGGAAGACTTGGGACTCGGCACTCCGGTCAATCCAACCGGCGTCTTCCTAAGCTTCCCAGGGAGGGATTTTGGTGGAGTCTGAAAGAGAAAAGAACAAGTTCTTTTTTTAAAAACCATTTTGCTTTTTTTTTAATGCCATGGATATAACTGAATAAGCCGTCTCAGGGATTTGGACTTGACGGAGGCAGAGTCCATCTGCCTGCAAATTCTCCTCGGCGTTTGGGGGGAGCTGGAGGATTTTTCCCTGAGTCGGTCTTTGGCGAGGAAGGATGCACAGCAGAGCTGAGAGCTTGGCGGAGACTGTTCCCCCCACCCAGGGATAAATGGTGCCTCTCGGAGGTGAGTGTTAGGATCATTTTTTTTTCCTTTCCGTTGTTTTTTCCACTCCTGGACTGTTGTCGATGCTGTCCCGGGGAGCCGTCGCTGGGGGTTGGGGGTGAAGGAAACGGGTGGACTAAAGCGGTAAGAGGAAAACGACAACTTTATATCCCCTTTTCTCTGGCTGCGGGGCTTAGGATACTGGGTGGGGAACGAGACCCCCCCCTCACTCCTAGCAGACATGTTGATCCCCCTCCCCCCGACCGTGTCCCCCGGGCTTGCTCCACTCCTCAATAGGGAGGGATTTTATAGGGGGGGAAAGGGTACGGAACTGCTAAGAATAGGAGTGCAAGGATCGTTAGTGGGTTTTCTGCGCTGTCAGATCGGGAGCAAGAGAGATGGGAGAGTCGAAGAAGAGGCAGAATATGGGAATCGGGTGGGAGCCAGAGAAGAACTTTGCTGGCCAGAACCACTCTGTTGCATCTCCAAATCTTTCAGGTCATGATCCTGTCTGGCCAGGGTGGCTTATGGCAAAGGGGTGGAGATGGGGGATGAGAGAGAAGATAGCAGAAGAAGGAGGCAGGTGAAGGGGCTTGGGCTATCCCTTAGATTTAGGGCCTGGAGGGGTAGGATATGGGACTGGGTGTGGGAGGGGTGTGTTTGGAGGTGGGAGGGAGGAGGTGTTGATTTTATTTAGGGACGCATATGGGGGCGGGGGTTAGCCGTTCTATGTAGGAGGGTAAGCAGGGCACCTGGGGACAGTTAGGGGCAGTCAAGTAGCATGATGAAGCAGTTGTGGACATTGGCATAAGTGGTACCCCCAGTCCCTGCCCCTCACCCTCCTGCCAGTCCAGCCCTGCCCTCTTTCTCTATCTGGTAGGGACCAGTTCTAAAGCTAGCAATTCTAACCCTGCGCAGAGCAGTGCTGTCAGAGGAGGCCCATCTCTCCACTTTCCCTGCCCAGGGGTGCAAAGGAGGCAGTCATGAGACTGAAACGGATGGAGAGAGACACAAAAAGAGTGAGACAGTGGGACAAATACTCGGAAAGGCAGAGACAGGCAAAGGCACAGAGAGAGATGGAGAAAACAAGGAGACAGAAATTGAAAGAGTCAGAAAGGGAGCCCCCAATCTTGACATCATATTATCTTTGGAAATTAGATATATATATATACACATTCAGTAGTTCAAAATGGTACATGTCATATGTACATTCCATAGTAATGCCCCCTATATGCTGGGAATTGTAGGATAGGGCTGCAGACACATCGCTATTCGCAACAGCTCCGGGGTGTGTGTGTGTGTGTGTGTGTGTGTGTGTGTGTGTGTGTGTGTGTGTGTGTGTGTGTGTGTATGTTGGGGTAGGGGACTAAGGGGGAAAGAAAAAGTGGTACAGAGTAGGAAAGTGAATCACAAGCCCCTTGTTGCTTGAAGTGGGGGGTGGGGGCTCCAGCAATAGGCGAGGAAGGGTAAAGCCTTGAGAAAATTGCTCCTTTCCGTGAAAGAAGTTCACCCTGACTGGGAGCTCCCCAGAAGGGTTTGTTTGTTCATTTCTGGCTGTCTCAGTGGCCTTAGAACCAGTGTATGCCTTGGAAGAGATAATTTGATGGCAAAGCTGGGGGCCATGAGCTGGGGGGGGGGGGGGGCATTGCCTTTAATGATTCTGATTGTGGCTTTGGGTGGTCATTCATTCCTTTTGGAGGTGCAGTCCTCTTTAATACTGTAGCTGGTAGTGCTTAAATGTTCACAGCAGGATATGGGGCTTGACAGGGGTTGGGTTGGGCTGGGCTGGGCTGAAGGAGATCTGTATTCCGATGCAATTAAAAAGCAGAAACCATTCACAAAACCCTGGTAGCCAAAGGAGGAAGTTTCCCATGGCTTTGCCATGGATCATGTCCCTTCCTTTTGACAATAAGCTACTGTATTTCTCTCTGGACCAAGGCTGGGAGTTGTGAGTTACATGTCACCTGGCCCTGCTTCCTGGTCAGCCCTTGTCCCTAAGCAAGCCCTTGTGAGACTCCATCCCATACCTCTACCCAGCCCCCTCATGGTTTTCCTGTCTTGAGTGCTTCTTGTCTAAATTCTGATGAGGAACACGATCACTTAGCTTCCTCTCCTGCCCCAGGGAATACAAACAGCGGACTTGGCATTTCTGCACCAGTTATAGGCACTGCTTCTCCAGATCAGACTGACAGGTTTGTCTGCTGCCAGGCTTCTGTAGCAGCCTGGGGCTCCTCTCTGGCCCTGGTCTCTTCCTTCCCCTAAATGCCTAATCTGTTCCCTGAGCCTGAACACCCTCTCACCCCACCATGGTCCTTGGAGCATGGGCCCAAAGATAACTGTGGAAAGGAAAGAGTCGCCGGAGAGGTAGCAAGGGAAGGCAGAGATGTCGTATTAGTAGGCAGGAGGGTGGGAGCTGGGGGCTTTCTAGGGACAAAACTGAGAAACAGGAGATGAGGGGCTGGGGGAAACAACTAAAATTCCCCTAGGTGTTTAGCACTTTTTCTCCTCATGTTATCCTATATTTACTTGTCTGTTTGCATGTTGTATTTCCTGGTAGAATGTAAGCCCCTTGAGGGCAGGAGTACTTTTCATGTTTGTATTTGTATACCCAGTGCCCAAAACAGCGTCTTGCACATAGTGAGTATTTAGTAGCTGTTTGTTGAATCAAATTGAATTGAATAATCCTCCACCTCCCCCCAAAGCCCTAGGTTTAGGTAACCTTGAGCTAGAGGCTAGTTCTATTACAGAACAGAGCTGGTAGTGGGGAAAACCAGGTGTCTAACAAGTACATAGATTTCTCAAGCTCCACCCTTCAGCCAGCCATCATTGGAGCACAAGGAGCCACCCACTCCCATCTGTTTTCCTTTTCAGGAGCCCCCAAGGCCTTTCTTGCCCAGAACCCCTCAGCTGAAAGGCAGCTGGGAATTTGAGTCAATTAGGCTTACCTGCTTCCTGAACTGGGTGGAAGGCCTGACACTAGCCCATTCTTGGGGCTTGCCCAGTCTGATAAAGGAATCACAGTTCTTCACCTCAGGAGACTTCTCCTCTGACTTGGGAAACTAAGAAAGCCTCTTCATGTAACCAAATGGTGAAGGGAAACACAGACTACATTTTTCAGTATTTAGTGATTTTATTTGGAGGATAGGAGGACAAGACTGGAGTTTTATATTCAAACTTCCAAATTTAGGCCTGAGATAGAGTAGTTTTTAGAAACTACTGGAGTCAGAATAACCTTTTCCCTACTTGCTGCCATGAGAACTGGTTGGACAAGATGTCCTGCAAAAAGAGGACCACCATCTCCATAGGATCCCTAGGACAATAGGTGGTTACACTACTAGCCAGTCCATACCATCTGAAGCCAATAAGCTGTGAGGAAGGGCTTTCTCCCTGTGGATTGCCCAATTGGATATCCATGCCCTTGTGAAAAGCCCTGTTGAGCCCCTGCTGGTTTTGACTCTGGCCTGGGATAGTGTTCAATCATTTTCAGTTGTGTCCTTCTTTTTGTGACCCTTCTTGACTGAGATACTGGAGTGATTTGCCATTTCCTTCTCCAGATCATTTTACAGATCAGGAAACTGAGGCAAAGTGTTAAGTGACTTATACAACTATTAGTTACACAACTATTACTTATTAGTTACTTAGTTACACAACTATTAAGTACCTGAGGCCACATTTGAACTCAGGGCCTCCACTGCACCAAGGTAACAATAATTGAATGAAGGAGGGAAGACAAAGTGAGAAAGAAGTGACAGGGACTTGGAGACTTGAGAGTAAAAAAGTGAACATGGTTGTCAGGTGGTTGCTTCCATTAGTCGAAGCCCTACTTTCTTCTAATGCTGTGAGCTACAGATGATCTCATTGTCACTTATCTGGGGAGAGGTAGTCGTGAAAATAATAACAATAACACATTACTAATAATATCAGTATGTCATATCAATATAATAATAGCAATAATAATAACAATAAATGACTTACATTTGGTAGTGCTTTGCTATTTTCATGCATTATTTCATTTGATTTTCACAACAATTCTGTGATATAGGTAGAGAAGGGATTTTTCCTGTTTTGGGGGGGATTTTTTGTTTGTTTTAGAAGTAAGGAAACTGAGACTCAAGAGAGCGTGACTTGCCCAAGGTTTTATAGCTAATAAATAGAGGAATTGGGGCTTGCACATAAAACTTCTTCTTGTTAATCCAATGCTCCATTTGCCCCTTGGACTCTGAAATCAGTGTATGGGGGCCATGTACCTTTCCTTCTTTAGAGAGGGGACTCAGACAACATCAATGCTATTTTCTTTTTAGATCCCATCTAGCTTTTCCAGACTTCTCTCATATTTTAAGAAGCACCAACTTCTTTCCTAATCCAAGGGGTAATGAATTTGTTCCCCAGAAGGTAACTAGAGGCAGGGAGAGACAAGCCTGTCTGGATTTCCCCAGGGGGACAAAGAAAGCTGCAGTACCCCATCTGGATGCTGTGCTCTTTAGCTTGGCCTTTGGTGGTAGGAAAGATTGGGAGGGCCCTGGCTAGCTCTGATGGTGCTAAGTGAGAAGTCTCATTCTACTTGGGCCCAATTGGTCCCCAGTAATATCTTTATTAGACTGGAGGAGGGAATAGAGTGGAAATATGGGGACTGGGTGAGGGGAGTAAAAGAAACATGACCTTTCAGTTTCTTAAAAGAATGATCTTCTGTCGGGGGTCTGCCAGAAGTGTTTGAAGCAAACAGATGTAAACAGGTCATTAAGACCTCCCTAGGAGCCCTCCTGAAAACTTTGAAAATTATTCTTCTGAGAGTTAGTTCTGCCTCTTTTGTAGAAGCTCTACTCCCTTGCCTTTCTGATGTCCCTTTTTGAATTCTTATCTCCTGAGGACATTTGTTGGGAAACAGTCACTCTACCTTTTACAAGCTTCATTGGTTTCTTATTAATACATGGGATTGGAAAGCAACCCCTTCCTCCATCTCTGGCCCCACCCTTTACCCAATCTCCTAGCAACAACTCACAGGATCCTGGTGTAGGGGAGATGGGGAAGGGGCAGGGGAGCAGTTTAGTAATGATGGCAAGAGAAATATCATTTTTGTAATTTATTTCATTCCTATTATAGAACCTCATAGTTGTTTACCAATGTGGGCAATGTGAACAGAGAGCTGGAGTTGCAATCTGAGGACATATATTCAAATTCAGCTTCTGATTTTACACCACCTGTGTGACCCTGGACAAATCATTTATCCTCTTAGGGTCTCTGAGATTCCTTACCCTCAAAACAAAGACATTGGATTAGTTGATCTCTACATATGAATCTATGATCCTACTTTGACTTGTTATTTACCTGCTTGTCTGTGGTTGAACTCTTATTTCGGGGCTATTGCCAACACAGTTATAGAATTTAACTCAGTTGTTTAGCAAAGATGAAAATGGACAGGGATATGTTTACACCATGAACAGCTCCAGACCCTGAAGGATGGTCAGCATTTTAAGGGAGGGAAAAGACAAAAATAGAGGCTGGGATCAGGGAGAAGACCAATCAGGATTGGTTCTTGGGTCTTGGACCAATTGGGGGGTAACTTCATGGGGAAAGTGTACATTTAGTTGGTTGTCTGTTCACTTGTTTTCAAGTGTTAAAGGTCATTGGGATGGAGATAGAAGGCAAAAAGAACTGGTGGGTGGGGGGCAAGCTAGAGAATTTTGTAGGGTACCAGACTAAGACCTGTTATCTCACTTATGAATAGTGTTTTCTCTCAGGCTAGAGAAAGCAGGTATATTTTGGTTTCCCCTTATGTTGTAGTAAAAAAGAGTGCTAAGCTTGGAGTCAATCAACCAACCAACCAACCAATCAATCCCCAAGCATTTATTAAACAACTGCTACTGGTTATGTGCTTGGTGCCAGGGATATGAATGTAAACATTATATCATCCTCACCTTTAAGAAACTTAAATTCCATGATATCTAAAAAATAAAATTAATAGGTGAGAGAGGAATATATTGGGAGAAGGAAAAAGGGAGAGATAGAATAAGGTAAATTATCTCACATAAAAGAGGCAAAAGAAAGCTGTTACAATGGTGGGGAAAAGCAGGGAGGTGAAAGGGAATGAGTCAACATTACTCTCATTGGATTTGGCTTAAGGAGGGAATAACATACACACTCAATTGGGTATCCTACCCTATAGGAAAGGAGGGGGGAAGGGGATGAGAGGGGGGATGATAGAGGGGAGGGCAGATTAAGGGAGAGGGTAGTTAGAAGGAAAAGGGTCAAAGGAGAAAATATAATAAATGGGGGGCAGAATAGGATGGAGGGAAATATAGTTAATCTTTCACAGCATGACTACTATGGAAATGTTTTGCATAACTACACATGTATAACCTATATTGAATTGCTTGTCTTCTCCATGGGGGTGAGTGAGGAGGGAAGAAGGGAGAGAATCTGGAACTCAAAGTTTTAAAAACAAATGTTTAAAAAATCATTTTTACATGTAACTGGGAAATAAGATATACAGGCAGTGGGGTATAGAAATCCATCTTACCCTAGAAAAAAGTAAGAGGGAAGGGATAAAGAGGAGGATAGGGGGGAATGGGAGAGAGGCCAGAGTGGGGGAAGGGGTAATCAGTGTGCTTGCCATCTTGGGGTGGGGAGTAGGGAAGAGAGGGGAGAAAATTTGGAACTCAAAATCTTGAGGAAATGAATGTTGAAAACTAAAAATAAATAAATACCCCCCAAAAGAAAGAAACTTAAATCCCACCAAGGTAACAAATATATACATGTATAAAGGTTAACTAGGACTCATGATCAATTCTTTGTTACATAAGTAAATACAAATTATAAACAAAGTATATTCAAGGCAGTTTGTAGGGGGTGGGAAAACAGAAGGAATAAGGTACCAGCATTTGGAAGGAATCAGGAAAAAAAAAACAAACAAAACAAAAACACATCATGTAGGCAGTTTCAATTGTAGGGAGCTAGGGATTTTAAGAGGTGGAAGTGAAGTGAGAACATATTCTAGGCATGAAGATAGCCCGTGTAAAGGCATGGAGACAGAGAAATATCAGAGGAAGCAAGTTTGTTTGGAAACAAAAGCAGAGGGGAAGCGATGTGAAAAGCCTAGAAAGCTAGGGTAGAACCAGACTGTGAAAGACTTTAAATCCTATACTGAGAAATCTGTATTTGATCCTAGAGGAAATAGGGAGCCAGTGAAGCCTTCTGAGCAGGAGAGCAGCACAATAACATGTGCTTGAAGAATAACGAGCCAGACAAGCCATGGATTCAAATCCTACCTCTTAGACTTATTAGCTTGGTGACCCAGGGTAGACCAGGAGTCTGAAGCATCAAATTCACCACTACTGGCTGTACCTTTCCTTTATTAGAAATTTTCATAGCTGCTTCCCTCTGTGCTCACCAGTCTAGTCTGATCCTTCTGTGATGAAATTCCTCCCCAATTTTCCCTCACAACTCTTTCCCTCTGGAGACTAAAAGTATCCTACAGAAAGTCAGCTTTTAACTTTCTAGCTTCATGCTGGACCCTGTCTGATTTGTTGACTGGCCAAAGGACAATAGATTAGCAAGAGTGGGTGATGTTCCTTAGTGGAAGATAAGGTGAGATCTAGAATTAAAAAGGGTTTCAGAAAAATATGTGGTAGGGGGAAACATTGAGCATGGGCAGCCAGGATGGAGTAGAGACTTTTTTGAACATACAGACAAGCCAGCAAGAATAAAAAAAAAAAAAAAAAAAAAACTTGAAGGCAGACTTTATTCTTAGTGGATAGAAAGTTTCTGGATCTCTTTTTTCTATACCAGATCTGAGACATCTTGAATTTCAAGCAACAGTATTTATTTAGAGGGCAAGAATAAATTCATCTGATATAGAAAATACAATAATACCAACAAATAACTTTTCAGTACTGCTTTAAGGTTCACAAAGTCCCTTCTTCACAAAAACTGGTCAAAAGATAAGAATTCTTATCCATTTTTTTCAGTAATAAGGAAACTGAGGCCCAGAGTAACTTGCTGAGATTTAAATCCAACTTTTCTGACTTATAATATAATGTTTTATTTTTCCACCACACCAAGATCTTTCTAAGAGAGCTGTCCAAAAGTACAATGGGCTTCCTTCCAGTGGCAATGAGTTTCCCATCATTGGAGGTCTTTGGGTCAAGTCTGGATGACAACTTGTCAGAGATATGGTAAAGGAGGTTCCTGTTCAGGTAGGGATTGGACTAGATAGAATTCTAATGTTCATTTCCAATTTTAAGATACAAGGATGCTGTGAAAATTACCTGATAGGTAGAAGGGACTGGTCCTCTAACTTGTTAAATCTATCTTGTTTTCCCCAGGCCTGCCTAGTTGCTTTTGGCTGTTCACCATTATGTTACCAGAACCTGAAGCTCATCCCATGTGTCTTCACTTCCTTGTTTTCTGACCCAGAATTGCTATCCTTCTGCTGAAGACCCACCCTGTGCAAAGTCTTGGTTCTGCCCAGTATCTAGACCCCTCGGTTTTAATCTGTTGGCTGATTTAAAATTCTGCATCACAGCCTCAGCCAATCAGAAAACTACTCTAGGGGCGGCTAGGTGGCACAGTAAATAGAGCACGGCCCCTGAAGTCAGGAGGACCTGAGTTCAAATCTGGCCTCAGACACTTAACACACACACACACACACACACACACACACACACACACACACACACACACGCAAAACTATCGATGTGATCTTGGGCAAGTCACTTAACCCCAATTGTCCCTCCAAAAAGCAAAAAACAAAACAAAACAAAACAAAAACAAGAAAGCTACTCTAACACTAGCTTGATTGCCAGTGTTTCACTTATAACCTGAACCTATGGTCACACATATGTTTTTTAATAGATTTTTATTGATATCTTTTGTTTTTACTTCATATAGATTTCCCCCTCTATTCCTCCCAAGCCCCCAGTCATCCCTCATAACAAAGATGCTTAAAAAAAGAAATGAAAGAAGAAAGGATTTTTTTTAGTAAAACTGATCAATACATTGAAAAGAAAATTGATGTTATACATAATGCTACTCTATATCCAGGGACATCTCCCCCCCGCCACCACTTCTGCAAAGGAGTGGGGTGAGATACCTTCTCATATCTCTTCTTTGGGGGCCAAGCTTGACTATTATAATTTCACAGTACCCATGTGGCCACACAGATTTTCATTTATGTGTGAGGTTGTGTTAACGAAGGCATCCCACAATTTACAATGATATCCCATTCCTTGAGAACGTGAAAGCTGAATTTATGTTCCAAATGGTTAAGTAAGTATGTGATGTACTAATGGCCCACTGCTGAGGACCTGGAGTATAGCAGATAAGAGTGGAACAAAACCTGTGTTAGAGTCCTGATTCCTGTCCATTTCCTTGCTCATTGCCTGGGGAAAGAGAAAAATGTTGCTGCTGTTCAGTTTTTCAGTCATTTCCTACTCTTCATGACCCCATTTGGGGTTTTCTTGGCAAAGATACTAGAAAAGTTTGCCATTTCTTTCTCCATCTCATTTTACAGGTGAGGAAACTGAGGCAAATAGTATTAAGTGCTCAGGGTCAGTATTTGAAGTCAGATTTGAACTAAGGTGCTCCTGACTCTTGACCTGGCAATCTAGCTACTGTGCAAACTAGCTGACCGAAAGGAAGATATGGACATGTCTGATGAGGAAGAAGATGCCACATCTGACCAGTATTCCTATGGTCTAACTCCTCTGAACATTCTGAGGACATGGGAGCCTATGACAAGCCCCTTGACAGGCCCGAATCTGTAACCCCTTAGTCTACTGTGGACACTTGAAATGTTGTAAATGATTATGAGCTCATACTCTTGGATGTCTGTAGGAGTGTGGGGATGGTGATGATGATGATGATGATGGTGATAGTAGTGATGATGATGGTGGTGGTGGTGGTGATGATGATGATGGTGGTGGTGGTGGTGGTGATAATGATGATGATGGTGGTGGAGGTGGTGGTGATGATGATGATGACGACGACGATGACTACAACAAATTCTTCTATAGCTGTTTCAAATTTGCACAATGCCTTACAGGAGATATTTGAAAAGCACTTAGCACAGTGCCTGGTACATAGTATGCATTTGATACATGCTTATTCACACCTTCCCTATCTTATATCTTGCAACCACCCTATGATAGAGATACTGCAGATGTTATTACCTGAATTTTACAGATGAGGAAACTGAGTCCCAGAGACATTAAGCAACTTGCCCAAGACCACACAGCTACGAAGTGTGAGAGTCAGGATTTGAACCCAAATAGATCCTTCTAACTCCAGGTCCAACCCTCTACCCAGCATGGCATACTTGCCCCTTTGACAAGAGATGAGTCCAGTGGACAGTCCTGGATCTTTTTTCAAATAGTAATGCTTTTTAATTAAAAAAAAAAAAACCTGGGGGGGGCGGAGCCAAGATGGAGGAGTAGAAACAGCTCATCCAAGCCACTCTGCCCCCAGATTCCCCCCAAACTATGTAAAAGGGGACTCTGAACAACTTCTGGAGCCCCAGCACCCACAGAACGACTCAGAGAAGCTAACCTCCTGCTGAGGACAGCCCAGCAGCCCTGCAGGAAGGACCAGCGCAGAGGTCTGGGAGCTGGCAGCACTTAACATGCAGAGCGCAGGAGCTGAGCAGAGCCCAGGACCTGAGCAGAGCCCAGGTCCCTGTGAGCAGAGGTTTTAGCCCCAGGGCGGCAGGGCCAGCAGCCGGCTGGAGGAACCCCAGAACACCAGCACCCGTGGCGACTCCAGAATTATCAACATAGATATGCCTAGGACAAAGTAAGAGGTTAGTGTCCTATAGACTTTGGGACCTGTTTTGGGGGGAATGCATCAGCCCCCTCCCCTTGGGGCTAGAAGCCACTGAGAAGACACGCCATTTTGTAGTTTTCAGAGGCAGCTCCAGCTCTTGGCCTGAAATTAATTGTAGGGAGATCCAGTGGTCAGTCGTGGGGGGGGGTAATTGCTCTTGCTTTAACCTCCCTGGATCTGGATTGTGATCTAGGGTGGAAGTCGTGGGTGGGTTTACAGCTTGCCAGAAACGGAAGCTGTCCCCCACACGTTCGGGACGAAAATTCCTCTATCTGGCCTTAAAGCCATAGTGTGGCAACAAGCCCAAAAGTCAGGTAATCAAGTGGCAACATGCCAAGGCAAAGGAAACAGAAAAATGCAAACCTAAACTCCTATTTTGGGGGCATAGAGCAGGGAAAGGACTGTGAGGTCAGAAGTCCTGCTCCAAAAGCCCCAGGGGAAAACATGAGCGGGGTGCAGGCCATAGAGGACCTTAAGAAGGACTTTAAAAATCAAATAAGAGAAGTGGAGGAAAAATTGGAAAGAGAAATGAGAAGGATGCAGGAAAAGTATGAAATGAGGGTCAACAGCCTGACTGAGGAAAACAACACCTTAAAAAATAGACTAACTCAAATGGCAAAGGAGGCCCAAAAGGGCAATGAGGAGAAGAATGCCTTAAAAAGTCGAATTTGCCAGATGGAAAAAGAATCTCAAAAGTTCACTGAGGAGATTCATTCCTTCAGAGTTAGACTGGAGCAAATGGAAGCTCATGACTTTATGAGAAATCAAGATGCTGTTAAGCAGATGCAAACAAATGAAAGATTAGAAGGCAATGTGAAATATCTCATGGGAAAAACCACTGACCTGGAAAATAGATTCAGGAAAGACAATTTAAAAATTATTGGACTACCTGAAAGCCATGATCAAAGAAAGAACCTAGAAATCACCTTTTAAGAAATTCTCAAGGAAAATTGCCCTGATGCTTTAGATCCAGAGGGCAAAATAGAGGTTGAAAGAATCCACCGATCACCTCCTGAAAAAGATCCCCAAAAGAAAACTCCCAGGAATATTATAGCCAGGTTCCAGAATCCCCAGATCAAGGAGAAAATACTACAAGCAGCCAGGAAGAAACAATTTCAATATTGTGGAAACACAATCAGAATAGCCTAGGACCTGGCAGCTTCTACACTGAGGGATTGAAGGGCATGGAATATGATATTCCAGAGGGCAAAAGAACTGAGAATGAACCCAAGGGTCACCTACCCAGCAAAACTGAGTATTTTGTTTCAGGGGAAAATATGGTCATTCAGTGGAACAGAAGACTTTCAAGCATTCTTGAGGAAAAAACCAGAATTGAATAGAAAATTTGATATCCAGACAGAAGAAGCAAGAGATGCCTGAGAAGGTAATCAGGGAAAAGAAATCAAAAGGAACTTATCAAAGTTGAACTATTTACATTCCTATATGGAAAAACAATAACTGTGAGTGATGATATCTTTCTCACTATGAAAATAATGGAAGAAGGGTTGTGTGGTGATATGAATACATATGTGAATGTGTGCGTATATGGATAGAGGGCATAGGTTGAATTTGTTGGGAAGGGAGAATACTCAAGGCATGAAATTATGAGGTGAGAGAGGAAAGTGGCAAGAGGAGATGGGGAAAGACAGGGTAGGGTAAACTATCTCATGTAGAAGAAGCAAGGGGAAGTGGTTGCAAGGGAGGGGGAGAATAGGAAGGGAAAAAGGCAAATCCACATTCTCATTGAATTTGGTTCAGGGAGAGAATGACATACATACTAAATGGGATATCTCAACCTGCAGCAGAATAGGGGGAAGGGGGATGAGAGGAGGGATGATGGATGGGAGGGCATCCTTGGGGTGAGGGGAGGTTGGAAGTACCCACTATAGAAGAGGGACAGGATCATGTAGGGAATGGACCAGGTGGGGGGTGGGATGAATGGGAGGGAATTATAAGCAGCCTTGTACAATATATCTACTATGATAATGTTTTGCATAGCTAGACATGTACAACATATACTGAATTACTTATCTCCCAAGAGGGAATGGGTGACAAGGGAGGAAGGAAATGGATCTGAAATTCGAGGTCTTAAGATTAAATGTTGCAAATATATATAAATACTATTATTAATACGCTTTTGCTTATAATTGGGAGATAAGATGTGCAGGCATTGGGACACAAAGATTCACCTTCCTCTAATGGAAAAGTCGAAGGGGGTATGGGAGAAGGTATGGGAGAGATCAGACTGGAGGAAGTAATATCTTGTGGGACTGCTATTCTGGGAGGTTGGGTAGGGGAATAACTGGGGGAAAATGATTGTAACACAAAATCTGGTGGAAATGAATGATGTAAAACAGAAGTTAATAAAGCATTTGTTTAAAAAAAATAAAAAGAATTAAAAAAAAAAAACCTGCATTCAACTAGCCAGAAAATTGTGCCAGAGCCTTTTTCTTCCCACCTTGCTATCCAGGGTCCAGAGATTGCCTTAGCTTGAGCCTTTGCCCACCAATCTGCCAGTCCTCTCTACCTTGGCCCCTGGTCCTGGTCTTTTGCCTTTGCTCTCACCATGATTTTGATCACAGTTTACTCTTGCTATTTTTCTTGGCTCTAGTTGGTCTCACCTGCCTTTCTGCTTCCTGCCCACACCCAGCAACTGTTGCTTCTCTGATGACCTTAGTATCCTCGAAGCTGTGTCTTGTCTTCTGCCTCTCCTCATTGTCTAAACCAACCCTGCTGGAAGCCCTGGTTACCAAGCCAATTCTAATGAGATGCCTCCCTTCAGTCTGAAAAAGAGAAACCTCCAGGTTCCCTTGGGTATTGGCTATGGGAGTGACAAGAGGTGAATACACCGAGCCTGGAAATCTCTTTGTGATTTTTCTCTAGACAAAAACGAAAAGCCCTTTCCCTCTCCAGGACTCAGTTTCCTCCTAAATAAAATAAAGGGGATATGGAGACAGAGGATCAAAATGGTAACAATATGATCTCTAGCGTCAGACTACTTAGGTTCAAATTCTATATAACACCATTTGTAATACACTAAGAAACTGTCCTAAGTGGTTGTAAGCATCTTTCTTGCTTACAGCAGTGCTATCTGGATGTGTGTGTGTGTGTGTGTGTGTGTGTGTGTGTGTGTGTGTGTGTGTGTGTGTGTATGAGAGAGAGAGACAGAAAGAGAGAGAGACAAAGACAGAGACAGAGACAAGGATAGAGAGACACAGAGAGATACAGAGAGAGTGACAGACAGAGAGAAACAGAGAGAGACAGAGACAGAGGGAGAGAGAGACAGAGACAGACAGAGACAGAGAAAAAGGAGAAGGGGAAAAAGAGAGAGAGAGAGAGAGAGAGAGAGAGAGAGAGAGAGAGAGAGAGACAGAAAGATAAAGACAGAGACAGACAGAATATACCCCCATTCCTACATATATCACATACATGTTATTATTCACTCATTTCAGATTCTTCATAACCACATTTTGGGGTTTTCTTGTTAAAGATACTGGAGTGGTTTGACCATTTTCTCCTCCAGTTTTATAGATTCAGATGAAGCAAATTAATGAGGCAAATAGGGTTAAGTGACTTGCCCAGGATCACACAGTAAGTGTGACATAGTAAGTGTTTGAGGCTAGATTTGAACTCAGGAAGATGAGTCTTCTATATTACAAGTCTGATGCTCTGTCCCCTCCATAACCTAGCTATTCTGTAGTGTTGATACATTCCTTTGTTTTCCTGGCCTTCCAAAATAAAACCACAACTTCCCTGGTCCTCAGTTTCCTCATCCGTAACAGGAAGGAGCACATAAGATGCCTTTTGAGGTCTCTTCTTGTTCTAAATCTATGATTCAATGACCTGGGCTTGTATTCTGGTACTCTACTTAATGTCTGAGTGACATGTGGCAAGTCATATGATGTATACCTGGTGTTTATTAATCAATCAACAAACGTTTATTAAACACCTATTTGGTGCTAAGGATAAAAAGGTGAAACAGTCCTTGCCTTCAAGGAGTTTACATTCAACAGAGTGAAAAATACAGATATATACAAAATAAATAAAAGGTCATATTTTTTAAATGGAAGTCTTAGCAGCAAGGGGGATCAGGAAAGACTTTATGTAGGAGGTGACATTTTAACTAAGCTTTAAAACAAACCAGGCAGAGTGGATAGAGTGCTGGGCCTGAAGTCAGGAGGACCTGAATTCAAATCTGGTTCAGACACTTCCTAGCTGTGTGACCTTGGGTAAGTCACTTAACCATTTTGGCTTCTGTTTCTTCATCTGTAAAATGAGATGGAGAAGGAAATGGTAAGCCACTCCAGTATCAACTGCCAAGAAAACCTCAGATAGAGGTGATGTACAATAAGGCAGGAAAGATAGGTCTGAGGTAAGTGGGCTTTAAATGCTAAAAAGAGGTATTTGAGGTATTAGGAAACTGTTGAAATTTATTGGGCAGGGAAAATGACATGGTCAGACCTGTGATTTAGGAATATCACTTTGGTGGCTATGTGGAAGATAGATTTGAGAAGAGAAATCTGAGTCAGGCAAGAAGTGAAGACATCCTGAACAAGTGTGGTGCAGAGTGGGCCACAGATCCTAGAGTTACTGTGCAGAGGTGACAGGATTTGGGAAGATATGGAGGGTGAGAGAAAGTGAGGAGTCAAGAATGAGTCAGAGGGTGCAAGGCTGAGTTCCTGGAAGGATGGTGGTCCCCTCAACAGAAATGGGAAAGTTTAGAAGAGGGCTGCATCTGAAGGGAAAATATTAAGTCTCTTTTGGACATTTTGAGTTTGAAATATCCATCCAGTTCAAAATGTACAATGGGTAGCTGGTTATTAAAGAGAGGCTAGGGTTGGATATATACAATGATTTAAGAGTCACCTGCACAGAGGTGATCATTGAATTCAATATGCTGATGAGGTCACAAGAAATAGATTCTTTCACCTCTCTGTCTCTGTTTGTCTCTCTGTCTCTCTCTCTGTGTCGCCATCTCTCTCTCTGTCTCTCTCTGTCTTTTTGTGTGTGTCTCTCTCTGTCTCTCTCTCTTTGTCTCTCTATCTGTCTCTCTTTTCCCCTCTGTCCCTCTCTTTGCCCCATGTTTCTCTCTGTGTTTCTTTCTGTCTCTCTTTGCCGCTCTATTTCTATCTGTCTCTCTGTCTCTGTCTCCCCCCCCCCCACCCCTGCCACGCTCTCTCTTCCCCCCTCTATTTCTGTCACCAGCCTTTTTGGCTTAGGTATGAACATAGAATCTTCTTCACTTTGATGCACTTGGGACAGAGGTTGACTATAAACAAATATCTGCATATATATTGACATATGTACATATGCCTAATGACTAATAACTAAAAGAAAGAAGATAAAATAAAACAGAAAAATATTGATGACTAATAGCGTAGAGCGTATCTTTTCCAAGATATCCCTACTCTAACCACAAGTGGCTAGCAAAGCATCTCGGCCTCACTAGCTTCCCCTTCCCATCTACTCTTAGCCACCAGATCACATATGGTCATCCTCCATGCTTCCTGTATACAGGGATCAGCATATGACCATCCTTATGAGTCTTCATCCTTAGTTCCCGATTGACATTTGAAAACTAGCCCTTTTTCTGAGTTGTCTTCCTTCTGGCTGCCTTGGGTCATTTGTTACCCATGGCCCCTTAGCTCCACCTTTCCATGGCACTTACCTGTGATTCAGATTTAATGCTAATGTGCTGTCTAGATTTTTATCACTCTGCAGCTGTTACTTATGTAAGAACATAAGAGCATAAGAAATGCCACCTTGGGCCAGTCTCATGATCCCCTTGCACAGGTGGTGTCTCCAGGATGTCCCCAGAGATGGATTGTGGGAGAACAGGGAGTAATGTCTTCTGAGTTCTCCTCAAAGGTTAAAGATGTATCCTAATCTTCCTAATACCCTGTTACAAGTATTCATTCATTAATTAAACTAAATCCTCCTTGAATCTATTTGTATGTTTAACTTGTACCACCTCTTGGGTAACAAACACCATATGCTTAGTTCTTGTGATATAGAATGGGAAAGGACTTCCTTTTGTTTGTACTAAATATTTGTTTTTCACTCCCCCCCCCCCATACACTTGAGCTTCAAGGTAAGGTATGTGTGTAAGGGGGTCATTCTAGTCTTCTATGATTTGGTAAACATGTCATATTTATTTGCCCCCCTCCCCTTCCATCTTGTCTACTGCTTTATGTACTCTGATCTTATCCACAGCATCATAGATTTAGTGCCAGAAAGACCTCAGAGGTCATCACATCCTAAACTCTTATGTATAGTTGAGGAAACTGAGGTTCAGGGAGATTAAGTGACTTAGCCAAAGTTATACAGGAGGCAAACTCCAGAGGTGGGATTCGAGCACAGCTCCTATGACTGCAGAACCAGTGCTCACAACGTCACATATCAGTTCATCTTTCTTGACTGAAGAAGCTTCATCTCTATAGTCTTTTATATATCTTTGCTGTTATAAATATTTAATTTTCATTTTCCCCCTTTCCTAGGGATGGAAAATTGGGAGTAAGTCCATTCAGGCTGGCAACTCTAAATTGGATATGACCACAACCTTGCTCATTTACTTTTTCATTTCCAGTAAATGCTATATGTCAGCTCTGTAGCAGCACAAAACATGACCCTATCCAGGAGTGTGCTAGAGCCAGCTTCCACAAACTGTGGAGAGCCAGTTGTTAAATTTTCATTCTTTAAAATTCCATTTTATTTTCATTTTCTGTTCCAAATTTTCTCCCTCTCTTTACCACCTCTCTCAACCACTGAGAAGGAAAGAAATACAATACCCATTATGATATGAAGTCCTGCAAAACACTTTTTCATTAGCCGTGTTCTAAAAAAGAAAAAAGAAGAAGATAAAGGAAAGAGGGAAGGAAGAATAAAAAGAAGGAAGAAAAATGTTTCAATCAACATTTTGAGTCCATCAGTTCTCTATCTGGAGGTGGATAGCATTTTTCATCATGATTTTTTTTGGAATCAGGGTGGACCATTATATTTGATCAGGGTTACTAAATATTTCACAGCTGGTTATCTTTTCAATATGGCTGTTACTTCACACAGCAATATTTTTCCCCTGGATCTCCTAATTTCACTTTTAATCAATTCATATAATTCTTTCCAGGTTTTTCTGAAACTGTACCTTCATCATTTCTTATGGCATAATAGATGGAATACCATCACATTCATACTCCACAACTTGTTCAGACTTTCCTCAATTAATGAGCATCCTTTTAGTTTCTAATTCTTTGCTACCACAAAAATAACTGCTATAAATATTTTTGTTCACATGGCTCCTTTTTCTTTTTCTTTAATCTCTTTGGGATGTAGAACTAGTACTAGTATTGATGGGTTAAAGAGTATGCACAGTGTTATAGCTTTTTGGACCTAGTTACAAATTGCACGCCAGAATGTTTGGATTAGTTCAGTGTTCCACAAGCAGTACTTTTGTGTACCTATTTTCCCATGTATCCTCCAGAATTTGTCATTTTCCTTTTCTGCTGCATTAGCCAATCTAATGGGTATGAGTGGTACCTCCAAGTTGTTTTAATTTGCATTATCTCATTATTAGAGATTTAGAATATGTTTTTCTTCTGACTATTGATAGCTTTGATTTCTTACTCTGAAAACTGTCTGTTCATATCCCTTCATCATTTATCAATTGGGGAATGGCCCTTATATTTATAAATTTGGCTCAGTTTCCTATATATTTGAAAATTGAGATCTTTATCAGAGAGACTTGCTGTAACCTCCCCCCCCCCATCCAATTTCCTGCTTTTTTCTTTCTTTCTAATTTTGGCTGCATTGGTTTTGTTTGAAGAATATTTATTTAATCAAGGATATCTATTTTAGCTCCCATGAATCTCTCTATTTCTTGTTTGGTCATGAATTCTCCCTCTATTCATAGATCTAACAAGTAATTTTTTTCTGTACTTCACTAATTTATTTATGATATCACCCTTTATGGCTAAATAATGCACCCCTCTTGATCTTAGCTTGGTATACTGTTTGAGGTGGTGGTCTAGACATAGTTTCTACTAGACAACTTTTCCAGTTTTCCCAACAGCTTTTGTCAAATAATGAACTCTTGTCCCAACAGCTGGGATCTTTGGGTTTATTGAATACTTAGGTTATTGTGCTCATTTACTGCTATGTATTGTGAACCTAATCTTTTCTTGCTATTATCTTCAATGTGGACATGTATGCTATTATTTCACTTTACTTCATTTCGTCCAAATCGTCCTATGTTTCTCTGTTCTTTTATTCATATTCATCATTTCTGACTGCATGATGATATTCTAGTGCACTTATGTACTATAATTTTTCAGCCATTTCCCAACGGGTGGGTGCCCACTTTTTTTCTCAGTTATTTTCTACCAAAAAAAAGTGTAATAATTCTGCTCTCAATATTTTAGTAGATACTGGACCGTGGTTTCTGTCTGACTTCTTTAGGGTATATGTCTAGCAGTGGCACACCTGGCTCAATAACTTGCATAATCACACACTGAGGGGCAGCTGGGTGGCACAGTGGATAGAGCATTGGCCCTAGAGTCAGGAGGACCTGAGTTCAAATCCAGCCTCAAACACTTGACCCTTATTAGCTGTATGACATTGGGCAAGTCACTTAACCGCAATTTCCTCCTCCTCATCGTCATCATCATCATCATCATCATCACAATAATAGAGTTCAGTAACTCTGGAAAGGTTGGTCCATTCCCAGCATCAACAACATTGCATGGGTGTACCTGTCTCACAATAGTTCCTCTTTCTGGTCTTTTCAGGCTCCATTTTGTCTTTTTTAGTGGGAAGTAAACAGACTTGAGTATAGCATTCCAAGGCTTTGCAATAGGGGAGTATCTGGTTTGCTGATTGTTGTTAGGTCCCTGATCATGCTCAATGTATATATGCATGTCATATGCATATATACTCTGTTTAAGGTGAGAAACTGTGTGAGCTCTTTGGGCTTCATATCTGGGACTCTCGTTCATTTTCTCCCACATGAAATCAGGATTATAGGATCTTATTATCTATGCTTCTGAGTCTGTGAATTTAGTGTTGGCAACTAGTCCAAAATCTTCATTTTAGAGTTAGGGAAAATGAGGCCTAGAGTGAGTAACCAGTGGGTCATAAGGCGCAGAGCCAGGACTAGCTCCTAGGTCCTCTTCAATGCTCTTCCCATTTTTTAAAGACCTGACCCTACCAATTGAATTTGCTACTCAGTCTTTTTATTTTTTCCTCATGTCGGACTCTTGGTGACCCCATTTGGGTTTTGTAGTTTTTTTTTTGCTTGTTTTGTTATTGTTGGGGTTTTTTTTGGCAAAGATACTAGAGTAAACCACTCTATTTCCTTCTCCAGCCCATTTTACAGATGAGGAAACGGAGGCAAACAAGGTTAAGTGACTTGCTTAGGGTCACACAGTTAATAAATGTCTGAGGTTGAATTTGAACTCAGATCTTCCTCATGCTAGGCCTGGCACTCTATCCACTGTGCCATCTAGCTGCTCCATTGCATACTGTTGACCTTTTATAAATCTTTGTTGAATTGAGCTGAATTGGTTGAATTGTTGTTGCTCGGTTGTTTTCAATTGTGTCTGACCCTTTGCAACCCCATTTGGGGTTTTCTTGGCAAATACATTGTAGGGCTTTGCCATTTCCTTCTCTAGGACTCTACCACTTACTCCTTGTTATAATTTTGGATGAGGCACTTTCCCTCTCTGGATCTCAGTTTCCTTACCTGTAAGGTCAGAAGATCTTTAAAGGCACCATCTTACTCTAAATCCTCTAGAGGTGCTGACTCCATCACCTGTGCTCTTGTCTCTATCCCTTTTCTGACTCAGTATTTGTTCTTTTCTAAGTTTGGTGATGATGGTGATAATGATATTAATGATGATGGTGAAGTTCTGCTCAGAGGAATGTGCTAATGAGCTGCTTTCCAAGGCCCTTCAGTCTGGCCCTAAGCTGACGACTTAAGTTTTCATCCAGATGGGAGCTGATGAGATGAAGAGATTTGGTGCTCAAGGTCCCACTTTAAAGGCGGTTGACCCTCAAGAAACCATTTAATCCCTTCCCAGTCTGAACTCTGACATCATGGTCCCTGAGCTGGTTAGAAGGCAAACTGAGGGGAAAGACCTCAGAATAGAAGATAAATCCATGATTCTGAAGCCTAGAGACCAGTGGGTTTTCAAGCATTGCATATGTGTGGGCCTAGATGCTTTGACCTTGTCACCAAGGTCAGGGAAAGGGAAAGAAATGCTTTGGAATTTGAAATAATTCAATAGCCAAGGAAGGCACATAAATTGGCAACCTTTAAAAAATACCAAGGATTACCTATGCTCCTAGTATTGTACTGGCCATAGTGGGCAAGGGAGAAGAGGAGTAGAATCAGAGAATATAGAGAGAGATACAATCCTTACCCTCATCTGAAGAGACATCTGATCTCTGGAGCTCCCTGTCTGATAAGGGAGATATTCACTCCCTTCCTTAAGGTGAAGGGAGATAGGACAGATAAGTAACTCAAATAAGACAAATCGAACAGATAAGATAAGGCACTAATATGAATAAATATGTTATCCTTCACATACACTGGTGGGACATGCGCTCAGTTCCCATTTAACCTCATATTATCTCCTTTACTAGAATTGCATTGCATGGAGTTATTCCCACTGTGCTAGGTGGCACAGTGGATAGATCACTGGGCTGGGAATCAGAAAGACTCATATTCCTGAGTTCAAATCTGCTCTCAGACACTTACTAGTTGTGTGACCCTGAGAAAGTCACTGTTTGCCTCAGTTTCCTCATTTGTAAAATGAACTGGAGAAGGAAATGGTAAACCACTCTGGTATCTTTGCCAAGAAAACACCAAATTGGGTCATGGTGAGTGGGACACAACTGAACCAGCCAAACACTAGTATTCACACAATGTGGTAAACAGTACAAATCACATTAGATTTGAAGTGAGATGGTTTGGGTTCAAATCCCATCTTTGCCACTCAATACCTATGAGACCTTAGGCAAGAAATTCAATTCCTGGAGTCTCAGTTTCCTTATCTGTAAAGTGAAGGGGTTGCACTAGATGATCCACCCTTATGATACTGTCAAAATATATGTCGACTATGATAGTGTCAACCCCACTTGCAAGTAATGACTCACTTTTGTAGAGTACTTCATAGTGTCCAAAGCACTTTAATATATTTTATCTCTTCACTCTGGGGTAAGAAGAACTGGGTGCAATCTCTGAAGGAATTCCAGTGCTTACTCCTTGTGTAACCTTGGCCCATTCACTTGACTTATCTGCTCCTCATTTTCCTTATCTGTAAAATGAAGGGGATAAGATAGATCGTCTTTGAGGTTCCTGCCATTTTCTCGTCCAGCTCATTTTATTGTCATTCTGTCCTGTTTGATTTTTCATGACCCTATTTGGGGTTTTCTGGCAAAGACACTAGAGTGGTTTGCCATTTCCTTCCCCATCTACATGGCTAGTACCCTGGTTCATACCTTCATGACCTCTTACCTAGACTACCCAGTTAATATAGCTCTCTCTGTCTACATGACCTGCACCTTGGTTCATGCCTTTGTTATCTCTTACTTGGCCTAATGAGTATGCAATAATAGAAGGCTGAGGCAATTAGATGGAAGAGTGGAAAGAGCATCAAGCCTAGAGTCAGGAAGACTCGAGTTCACATCTGGTATTTAGATTCTTACTAACTGTGTGACCCTAGGCAATTCACTTAACCCTGTTTACCTCAGTTTACTCATCTGTAAAATGAGCTGGAGGAAGAAATGGCAAACTATTCAAAAATCTTTGCTAAGAGAACCCCAAAGGCATCTAGGTGGTGCAGTGAATAGAGCACTGGCCCTTGGGTCAGGAGGACCTGAGTTCAAATCCAGCCTCAGACACCTAACACAAAAACTAGCTGTGTGACTTTAGGCATGTCACTTAACCCTAACTGCCCCTCCAAAAAGCAAAACAAAAAGAGAACCCCAAAAAGGAGTCAAATGACTGAACAACAGCCACAACAACGAAGAACTAGGTTTAGGAGTCAAGAAGACTTGAGTTCAACACTTACTCGTGGTAGGAGCTTGGGAGAGTCTAATGTCACTGAATTGGTTTTCTTTTTACAGAAGTGGGTATAAATAATAGCATCTACTGCACAAGGTTGTGGTAAGGATTAAATAAGATAAAGTCTATAGAGTGTGTTAGAAACCTTCAAGTGCTGTAGAAATCTGCACAGGTGTTCTCCCTGTCCCAAGTCCATCCTCTCTCCAATGGCACAAGCTTGACGGTCACTATCCCGCTCAAAACCCTCCATGACTCCTCTTTCCTTCAGAAAATACAATTCTCTCCAGCCTCATCCTCAAGTCAAGAATTGCTCATTCCAGGTCAGTGGCTCCATCTAGTTCCCTGCTCTTGACACTCCATCTCCAACCTGAGCTGTCTGTGGGCCTACCATGCTCTCCATCCCATTTTCACATCTCTGAGGATATTGTTCGCCTTCTAGGCTCAACTCATGGAAGCCTTCCCTCATAGGATGCCCCTTTAGCTCCTAGACCTCTGTCCGTCTTCAAGTGACTTAATATTATCCTTATTTGTTGTGTGCATGCCATATCCCATCTTCCTCCCTGTTCCCCTCTAGAATATAACCCTACGTGTGGGCAGGTATTGCTTTTCATTTCTACTGTTGTATCCAAGACCCCAAGTACCACACTTGTCCCTTATGTTAAATTGTTTCAGTCCTGTCTGACTCTTCGTGACTCCATTTAGGGTTTTCTTGGTAAAGATACTGGAGTAGTTCATCATTTCCTCCTCTAGCTCATTTTACAGACTCCACTGTTCGACCTAGCTGCCATATTTTCTCTCTAACCCAGATATCTATTGGCTCCTTTCATTACTTCCACAAGCACCCCATATACCTTAAACTCATACAAATATTTACCCCCACATCCTCATTCTCTATCATTTACCCTTTCTCTTCCATAGCCTATCAGTAACTAAAGCATCTACTCCTATATCTTCCTTTCCATTAGCTTCCAGACCCTATCACTTTTCCTGGATCCTTTGTCCCCTCTTCATTTACCCATTGGAAATTTCTCTGTCTTGACTCCTGCTTCCCACTTCTAGTCTTCTTCCTTCTGCTTTATTTCAGCTCTAAGGCCTATAATCTGCCAATGTTTTCTTAGTTCATTTTCCCCATGGAGGGAAAATAACTCGGAAATATAATTCCAGCTGGTAACTCGGAAATATAATTCCAGCTGGCTTGAAAATACTCTACCCACAACCTGGAGTCATTCAGAGCAGAGGGGATGGACAAATATCATCTCATGTTCTTAAGACCTAAGACAAGTCATTGCACATGGATATTTCCCCAGACACCTGCTTCTACTTGGGTCTAAGTTAAATAACTCCTCACACCTTTTTCTGGCCCATGCCAATCTCCTATCCATCCAGCACAGTCGCACAGAGTAAAATCGTGCTACATTGATTGTACAGCATTGATTCCTAAAATCGTGCTACAGAATGCAAAGGCAAATTTAAGTATATGTATCAAAGAGGATATTTTGACCCAGCTTCAAAAATGTGGTGAGCCCCCAGCAAGGAGATTTGTTTAATCCCCAGAGCAAAATTATACTCTAAGTCATTGCAGTAATGCACATTTTGACAGGTACGAATATAAGTAAATGTGCCAATGAAGTTCTGTTGAGCCAGAAGCAAGTGGTAGGGAAAACTTGTTACCCAGTGAATTTGACTCAGGTAAAGAACCTTATCATGAGCAAAAAATTCACATGTATATAACAACATGGCGGGCTTCCATGTTGTTATTATGGAATAATTCTTAAGTATGATCATTATAATATTAAATATTATGGAGAATTCACACAGGGCAAGAGCTCATATGATGGTCAGAAGAAGCAATACAAGGACAGTTTCAAGGTCCCTCTTCAGAACTTTGGAATTGATTGTGTGGTATGGGAGACCCTATTGCAGGACCACCTAGGATGGCCTGCGCTCATCAGAGAAGGTGCTTTTCTGGGAGAAAAGCAGAGTTGCAGTAGCTCCAAAGAAACTTGAGATGAGCACATTGAGAGAATCCACCCCAAATGTTCACGTGGACTATTTGTGCCTGATCTGTGGTAGAGCATTCCAAGTTCTTATTGATCTCACCAGCCACCAGTGGGACACACTGTAACTTGACTCTAACATAGTGAGGTCATTTTGGTCCTCTCAGAGAACGAAGGGCAATCATCAAAAGTAGGATTTGATCCCAGGCCTGCCTGACTTTAAGTTCACTATACAAAACTGACTCAAATACCTATTTGATTAATACATCTAGAGCAGGGGTTCACCAGAGATTGATGATTTCAGGGGCTATGACATTTTTTTTTAATTTTGGTTATTGAATTTCAATATAATTTATTTCCTTTGTAATCCTGTGTATTTTATTTTGTGTATTTAAAAATATTATTCTGAGAAGAGAGCTATAGGCTTCACTAGATTCTCAAAGGGGCTGTGACATAAGAAAAGGTTAAGAACTCTTGTTCCAGGGTGAAAGTGAATCTGAACTCCCAAAATCTATATTGGTGGAACAGAGACTCTGAAATGTCCTAACAAGCTGGAAAGACTTTTTTTTAATAGGCCTGATAGTAGATTGTGCATGTCTCTTGTTCAAGTTCCTTCCCTCCCCTGCTTGGGGAATATAAAGAAACTAGTCTCCTACATCTGTCATGGAAGTAACTCATTACCAGAAGGTTGGCTCCCAGGTGGTGAGGAATTTTGGCCATAGCAACTTATGAAATTGTCTCAGGCATAAAAAGTCAGTGACCTGAGGCACTGATGGGAAGCTGTGGAGGGGAAGACCCACAACAATGAATTCATGGACCTCTGTGAGTACTGCAGCATGATTGAAGTAAGCACCCAAATGCCTACCTAAGAGTGTGGTTAACCCAGGAGTTAAGAGTATGGTTGTAAGAAGCTTATTCAATCCCACATTTTTCAGTGAACTTCAGACTGAGAGGAATTCTGTTTCTCTGCCCAAGAGCAACAACAAACATGTATTAGGCATCTACTAATGAACTGGGGCAGCTAGGTGTCCGTGGATAGGTAAGGTATCAGGGGGGCTTTAGGGGAGTACCATGGGACTGGAATATGGCCCTAGGTATTTGAGATGGGAATAAAATTAGGGAGTGGAGATGTTTGGGGTGATGAGGGGATAGGAAACCAGGATATAGGATAGATTTTGGGGGTGGGAGTAATTGACCAGGGTAGGAATAGTGGGAAATGGTCAAGAATAGGGTAGAGATGGTTTCCTAGTAGAAGAAAGAACTTCAGGTGTCTTTGTAGAGGGTCCTGACCAAGAAAAGAATTGGAAACCCTTTCATTTGGTTAGCAAAATCATGGTGACTATAATAACCACAGAAGGAAAAGGGGAAGGTGGAGCCCCAGTTAGTGAGATCAGAGCTTGTGGTTTGTCCTGACTTCTACTCTTCCTCTCAGCCTTCTTGGAAAGCTCAGCCCCAAATCCATCACTGCCACTCAATTCCTCCTCCCCGAAGGAGGAAGCCAAGTGCCCACATTCTTCTCCATGGATACATGATCCACTGGTGCTCATAAATCTGGGACTATGTAAAAATGGCAGATAATTGGGAAGCACTGCAGGCTCTTGTCACAGGCCAGAGCTGCAGGGAGGGCGGGTGTGTGAGTTACAAGGAAGGGGACTTCTTGGAGACGTTGATAGCTGGGCTCCTGTTGGGTGAGTTATCCCTCTGAGGCTTTGGAAACCCCACCACCACTGCTGTTGCTGCTGCTGCTGCAGCCATTGTGCCTGCCTGATATTTACTGTGTATTGGTTTTTCAGTTACAGTACAGCATTGATTCCTAGCTTTTTAACTTCAGTTTTGGCACATTCTTTCTGACTACACCTCCCTCCGTCTTTCTCTCTATGTTCGTCCCTATAGTGCTATTTCTGTCTCTCTCTCTCTTTAATTTGCACTAATACTAATGCTATGCTATGCTAAACTATGCCATACTATGCTATGCTAAACTGTGCTATGCTATAGCGTGACATACACTGCAGTAATTACTTTTCTGACCTTTTTAATACATGACTCCCTTTTCCCAAACTCAATGGTCCTGCCAGATTGGCCTTCTTATTTCTCTTCACACATGGCATTCTGTTTCCCTTCTCTACCATTTGCACTGGTCATCTCCCATTTCTGGAATGTACTGCTTCCTCAACCCTGTATTACAGACTCCTCTACTTACTTAAAACACTGAGCTCAAGCATTACTTTGTAAATGAAGCCTCTCCTGATCACAGCAGCTGTTAGTGCCTTCTCTCCCTAACTACATATTTATTTATGCATGTATCTATATCTATCTCTATGTGTTGCTTCCCCTAATAGATCTTAAGCTCCCTGAGGCCAAGACCTATTTCATTTTTGTCTTTGCATCCCCAGTATCTAGCCTAGTGTAGTTCAGAGATTCCCAAACTTATTTATGAGGTCTACCACACTCTTTGAAAAAAATTCCTCAATGCCCCCCTGGAAATCTACTTTCTTTAACCCTTTAATATGTTTTTTTATTTACATTATTTCAAAAACATTATGGTTTTAAAAAATTTAATAATTTACTGTAAATTTGTTTTTTTCATGTGTTAAAATTTTGATGATGTGATATTGCAGAGTGCAACTGTATAGTATTGTATTGTAAATAAGCTCTCCTGCCAACACTTGCTTATTAAGAGAACTGATGGGTAATAACTTGCATTTTTTTGTGTTTATTTGGAAAATAATGTAATCACTATGACTTTAACTCTGTTACACAACAGATGAAAAGTGTATGAATGATTTTTCAAAATTGTCTTTTCTTCTTTCCTTATGCTTCCACCATCCCCTTACTTTTATTCAATAACCCCCAATTGCACCTGAAGCTACCACTGCTCCCCCTGGATCAATCCAGTGGTCCCCCGAGGGGTGCTGTCCACTTTGGGAATCTATGGTAATTAATAAATGTTTGTTCACTGATTTATATACTATACTAGAATATACCTAACTACTATACGTAACACTAGAATAATGAGACTAGACTATTATATCCCATCCCAGGCTATGTTACTGTTATATTAAAGCTATACTAAAAATATTATTGTATATCATACTATATTGTATTATGTTGTTCAGTTGGTTCAGTTGTGTCTGGCTCTTTGTGACTCAATTTGGAGTTTTCTTGCAAAGATACTGGAGTAGTTTGCCATTTCCTTCTCCAGCTCATTTGACAGATGAGGAAACTGAGGCCA
Organism: Gymnobelideus leadbeateri; assembly: GCA_011680675.1. Lineage (NCBI taxonomy): Eukaryota > Metazoa > Chordata > Mammalia > Diprotodontia > Petauridae > Gymnobelideus > Gymnobelideus leadbeateri. The sequence goes on from WOXC01002062.1 coordinate 111,553, forward strand.
AGTTTCTTGCCCAGGTCATACAGCTAGTAAGTGTTTGAGACCAGATTTGAACTCAAGAAGATGCATCTTCAGGGGCGGCTAGGTGGCGCAGTGAGTAGAGCGTCGGCCCTGGAGTTAGAAGGACCTGAGTTCAGGTCTGGCCTCAGACACTTAATGCATACACAAACAAAAACCTAGCCGTGTGACCTTGGGCAAGTTACTTAACCCCAATTGCCCTCCAAAAAGCAAAAAAAAAAAAAAAAAGAAAAGAAGAAGCATCTTCCTAACTTCAGATCCAGCACTCTATGCCACCTAACTACTCGTATAGTATATAGTATAGTATAGTATAGTATAGTATAGTATAGTATAGTATAGCATAGTGTCCATTTTAAAATAAAGTTTTATTTTATTTATTTGAGGACTGTAAAAACAAACAAACAAACATGTGGTGGGATGGATGTTCTCAGACCACTCCTCTTCTAGAAGACTAGTGAGGAATCTGCCTCTACTAATCTTTTCAAAACATAAACTCAGTGGTTCTCAAAGTGTGATCTAGATATCACAGGGGTCTATGAAACTCTTTCAGGGGTCCACTAGATCAAAACTTTTCATAATAATACTAAGACATTTTAATTTCTAACATGGTAAATATCTATAGATTAAAACCCATATAAACAAAAGATCTTGGGGGGGGGTGTCTTCAGTAATTTTTACCAGTCTAAATGGGGCCTAAGACCAAAAAATTTGAGAACCACTGTTTCAGATCCATTTTACAGATGAGGCAACTGAGGCAGATAAGGAGAGTTAAGTAACTTGATCATGGTCATGCAACTAGTGTCTGAGGCTGGATTTGAACTCATGAATAAAAGTTGTCCTAATTCCCAGCCCTCTTATCTATTCCTCCTAGCTGTCCTTAGAGATTTGACCCTAGTTCATCCTAACTCTGAAGACACCTCTCTCTTCACTATACCATGTCCAACCTTTTCAAAACCCATGACCTCATTTCATACTCACTTCAAAGAAGATATATTCTCCTTATTGTAGACACTCCCTCTGCCAATACAGAACATAAACTCTTTCACACTGATTTTGTGAGTTTTTGTGGCCAAGAATGTTCACCATTTGGTGACCACTTTTCTAGTAATGAATCTCTCTGAGCTTTCCTGGGCTGGTCCTATGGTGGTCTCAGCTGTTCCAGGGCTAAAATCTTTGAGAACTCAGTCACCCCCATACTATGATGAAGGATAAGAAGATTTTGCTGGAGAATCTCATGTTATAAGACATTATGGAAGAAGGACTAGACATATGGACTTAAGGTAGATAAGACTTGGGTTATGATTTTGCTTCTAACCTGTGACATATAAAACATTTGAGAGACATAGCTTCTGGGTAATTGATCATTTTATTAATAATGCTAGCATATTATTAATAAAAGGGATGGTAACTTGACCATCTCTCTTGGACCAAAGATAACTCATGTTGGTGGGCTCACAGTTGGAAGAGTGGGTGTTCCTTAGGGTGGCAATCAACTCAACTCTGATTGGCTAACAATTAATGAGAATGAATATTATAATGAGAGGTGAATCTGTTCTAATGAGGGACTAAGGGACATGACTTTGGTTAAGTCATTTACTTCCAAATCACCCCTAGTCTTGGATAATTTAGATAAAGGTTCTATATCCCCAATTCAATCCTGAGTGAAATGGGAGTTTCACCTTAGAATAAATTCCTTGAAAGGTTGGATGGCGTAGCAATACCTAGGTTGAGGAGAATATTAATCCTAAAATGAGGACTTTAGAAAAAGGGGGGAAACTCTAGATCTCTCTAAATCCTTGGTTATTAATAATCATTTCTCTCAGACCTGTAGCTATTATGTGACCCTGAGTAAAGTCACTTAACCTCTCCACCAGTCAACTCTGTAAGACTATAAGGTGTAGAACAATTATCTATTTGCATTGTTAGAAGGAGTTTCCTCATGGGAGTTCTTTACACCAATGAAGAAACCTCTTCTCCTACTCCCCACCTAATTTTATACCATCACAAAATTTGAAAAGACCTTTAAGATTATTGGGTCCAGCTGTTACCCAAATAATTAATCAACCAACATTTATTAAGCAACTGCTTTGTGCTAGACACCGCTAAGTGCTAGGTATATAAAAGAAGAAAAAAAAATCCTTTCTCTCAAGAAACTTATCCTCTATTATATCTTAAACAAATACTTCAAGTTGTAGGGGATTCGATCCATGGAAAAGTCCATCCTCGAGCTTCTCTGTGTTAGAAAGTTCAACCTTACTTTCAATTAGTATGCACCTCCTCATTCCTCTCCCCTAAACCACCCCCCAGTCTTGTCCTCCCCTCTTCCCCCTCATATCACTACCCACCCTCTGGAGACCAGGAGAGGAAAAAGTTCAATCCCTTTTTCACATGACAGCATTTCAAGAAGCCAGTGATCATATCTCCCTGCCCTCAAGTCTTCTCTTCCAAGTAATCTTAGTTCCTTTTCTTGTGACATGATTTCGGTCTCCCTCCCCATCATCATCTCTGCCAACAGACATAGAAATGATAAGCATCTTTTAAATGCTTATCTTTTCAATGTCTGTGTTTAAAATGGACTCGTCACAATGCTTCATATGTGGTCAGACAGATGTATTTGCTCCTCACCGCAACCCAAAGATGTAGGAAAGGCAACAGCAGCATCTCCAATTTACATAAAAGGGCACTGAAGCCAGGTTAAGTGAAGTAACTTGAGCAAGGTCAAGTCTGTTCTGTTATACAAGGGGTGGGGGAATACCATGAGCTTAAGTGAATCTTTAAATGCTTTATTTAAAAAAATGAACTTAAATATTTCCAACTTGATAATACAGAAATAGGGAGTATTGAATGCTTAGGCACAACAATGAAGAGGGTTTGTAGTAAAGCAGAGAATCTCTAGACATAAAACAGAGGTTATTAACATCTATTTATTGATGTCCCCATTATAGTATGGTATCTAGGTACCTAAGATGTTTTTCTCCTTCTAATGCCATTCACTGTGTCATGGGCATTGGGCATGGATGGAGAACCATGAAGTCCTCAGGGAAAGAAGCCCACAGTAAGAGTTTGTGGGTGTTAATATTCTGCCTCTCCTTCTTTCCTCCAGCTTCTAGTACACTTGCTTCTATAATATTAATCTCCATTATGCCAAAGGAAGGATGGAAACTGAGGGTGTGGAGGAGATATCGTTGGGAAACAGGGGTCACTTTCCTGGTTTGTTGGCTTCCATCCTGAAAGATTTAGTATTTCCATGGCATTTGCTGCTACCTTGTTAGATAAGGGCAGACTGCAAAGCATAGGATTGTGTGGGTGGTGGCAAGAGCCTTGGGATTTCCCTAGGCCTGTAGGTCCTCTGTCTGAGCCATGTTTTGGCTGTGGCTCTGGAAGGCTCCAGGCCTCTGGATTTCTTCCTCTTTGTCTCTCTTTTCATATCAATGCCTCTCATTGTTTGACTTTATAAGTCTGTCCCTTTCTCCATGTCTTTGCCTCTCTTTACATATCTCTACCTATCTTGCTTGGTCCTTATCTAGGTCTCTGGTACTCAGCCTCAGCACCTATCTGTCTTCTGTATGCCTTTGTCACCCCTATACCGATAATCCTCTGCCTTTCTCTATCTAACTCTGTATCTCTGTTTTGGTTCTGCTCCTTTTCCTCCAGGCTATTATCTTTACTTTTGTACCTATGTCTTTCTGTCTTTCTCTATGTCTATGTCTTTTTCTTTGTCCTTACCTGTATCCCTCTCTGTATACACCCCCTTTTCTTTTCCCCTCTTTGTTTCTAGGTCTCTCTGTGCCAACTCTGGAAGTGTTGGGTAGAGGAGAGAGGAGCAGGAAAGGATCTAGAGGACAAAAAAAAAACCCACCAAGGAGGCTGGAGACAGGAAAAAAGCCCCTACTGACCTTCCTGCAGTACCAGCTCTGTTCTGAGCTTCCTTGAGCCAAGACCAAATTCAAAGAAAGTTTAGGTATAGAGGGAATGTGGAGGGTGGGTAGGAAATAGAGGTAGCCAGAGATGTCACTTAATAGCAGGAGAGGAGCCATTACTGTATGAATGGGATATACAGGAGGTTCTGTTCCCCTTGCCTCTGACCACTGCATTGTCCTGAGAAGTAAAACTAGCCATCTGTTATAAGTGACCAGGGACAGTCACGAATTTCCATTCTGTCTATGAAAATGGGCAGATGAAGACCTGGCATCTGTCCAGGATACAATACAGGGTTTCCTTTCCTGAATGCTCCATCCTACATGCTTCCATGATTTAGAAGGCCTCACCATCACTAAAAAAGTAAAATATCCAAATTCCCTGGTGCTTTGGAAGTTCTTGTTGTCATCTTCCTCCCCCAGGAGACAGAGATGCTGGTGATAAACCAAGTGAATAACCAGTCCCTGTTTATCCCTTCCCCAAATCAAAGAGGGAGCAACAGCAGATATCCTGAGACCCTGTACACTTTGTCTTGTGGCTTCCTTGGGCCTCTCCAGTCATCATGTGATGCATTCAGATAGTTTAAGACCAAACGACCTGTCTTTCCCTTAATTAGCTAGATTGGCTATGAAGAAGGTCTTTGACAATTGTTGATTTTTTTATACTTCTCTGTAGAAATGGACTCTAGGGGCGGCTAGGTGGCTCTAGTGAGTAGAGCGCCAGCCCTGGAGTCAGAAGGACCTAAGTTCGGATCCGGCCTCAGACACTTAACGCACACACAAACAAAAACCTAGCCGTGTGACCTTGGGCAAGTTACTTAACCCCAATTGCCCTCCAAAAGGCAAAAAAAAAAAAAAAAGAAATGGACTCTAAGTACTCCCTACCTTTCCTCCATTGAGTAAATTTCATAACCTTGTGTAGGAGCCAGGATGAAGGTGAGCTAGGCATATGGTCCATTAAATGATATAACAGGAAGATACTTGACAAAGCTTCTCATGCTATCCTTGTGGACAGACAGATGTAGGATGTTAGGATAAGTCAGTTAGGAAGTGGAAGAATGAACTGAACTAACCCAAAGTTGAATCAAATGCTGGACAAAGGTTGTACCCAAATTTTAAATACTAGACTTGGAGTCTGTAAGACCTGAGTTTGAATCTCTCTTCTGGCACTTAACTGTGTCTCTGAACACGCTGAAGTATGTTTCCTTATCTGTAAAATGGGAGCGATACCTGTAAGTACTTACCTCATGAGATTATTGTATGACTTAAATGAGATGATGTTTTAAAGTATTTTTACACCATTTAGAGCACTCTGTACATGTCATCTATTAATGATGCTATGCCAACTTTGGAGGAGGGGAGGAAAAAGAAGGCTTTAGTGGAGATTCCCAGGTATTCATCCCAGGTCTCATAAGAAGTTCTTATGTTGTTCCATATCTTTCAATGAATGATTTGGATGAAGACTTAGGTAATGTACTTAGTTTGCAGATTACATGAAAAGAAAGGGATAGATAACAAGTTGGATTGACAAGATCCACATAGATCTTGAAAAATAAGATAATAATGAATGAATGAATGAATGAATGAATGGAGTAGTATTTATTAAATGTTATCTGCCAAACACTGTGATAATTATCAAGGAAGAAAAAAAACCAACACAAAAAGCGAGACAGTTCCAAGGGATTTATATTTTAGTAGGGGAAATAGCCCATATAAGGAAAGGGTAGCCAGAAGTAGTGATAGTATTAATTTTATTCTTGTGCTAAACAAAGAGTAGAAATGGCAGGGTTTAGGGGTGGGTGGGAAGGGTGGACAGTGGATGCCAAGGAGATTGTAAGAGCGGATGGTTGTGTGGGATGTGAAGTATGGTAGAGGGTCTCAGGCCAGATAAGTATAATAGTCCATGGGCTTTGGTGCTGGCTGAATCATCATCAGTCAGAATGGCATAACCCCAAGGTAGTGTTTCCAAAGGTGGGTGGAATAAATCACCCAAGGTGTTATCTCAGCAAGACCAGTGCTTAGAAGTATCAAGGAGAATGGCAAAAAAATGCCTTGGGCAAATGATCAGATGGGATAAAATAAATCGTGATAAATATCAAATCTATAAAAAGCGTTCAAGCATAGAATGGGAGAGGTATGACCAAGAAATGTTAAACAATTTCAGTGGGTAGAAATCTCAGTATATGAGTGAAAAATGCAAAATGACAACTGAGAAAACTAAACCTAGTCTTGGAATGCATTAACTGAGGCATAGTGTCCACAATGCAAGTCTCGTGGACCCCACTAGACTCTACTCATATCAGGCTATGTATTGTGTTCAATCCTGTGTGACATGTTTTTACAAAGTTTGATCATATCTGGAAGAGGGTGACCAATAGAGTGGGGAGACTGAACACTCAGTACAATATAAAGATTAGTTAAAGGAATTAGAGATTTTTTTTAGCCTGAAGCAGAGGAGACTGGGACAGGATACACAATAGCTATTTCTGAGAATTTTATAAGCTATCATGTGAAAGAGGAATTGGGGATACTGGTACATGAAGACAGAGTTAAGAGACAGGAATAGAAGTTGCAGAGATGTAAGGGAAGATTCCTAACAATTGAAACTAACACAAGTGTGATGGGCTCCTTTAGGAGGTAGTTAGTAAATTCTTCAAACCTCCGAGGGAGATCTTTAAACATGGCAGAGATGATTACTCATTAATGTATAGGAGATTTTGGAGGCAGCAAGGTAGCCCAGTGGATAGAATGTTTGACCTATAGTTCAGGAAGGCCTGATTTCAAATTTGTCCTCAAATGATACTATCTTTTGATACTGGGCAAGTGATTTAACTAGTTTGCCTAGCTTTTGTCATCTAAAAATGGGGATAATAATAGCATCTACCTCAGGATGGTTGCTAACGAAGTCAAGGTTGTAAGAGCTGCTTCAGAATTTTTGAAAGAATTCAATCAGACCTTCTCTTTAGCCAAAGGGAGCTTTATTGATGCAAAAGCATAGAGGCCTGAGACTTAGCAATGAGCTAAGCAGAGGCATTGATATAGGACAAGGACCAGACTTATACACCCAGAAAGTTACATAGACTATAGGATAATGATGTAATTTTAGGGTTTCTAATGGGAATGGGAGATTTAGGAACCGATTAAGTACAAACAAGGTGAGGAAGGTGGTTGCTTGCAAGATAAGGAAAGATTGTCATGACACAGGACAGGGAACACAGGATAAGGGGGGACAAAAGCAATTCTTTTTTTTTAAAGCAATTGGGGTTAACTTGCTCAAGGTTACACGGCTAGTCATTATTTATGTGGGGGTGCTCATTTTCTGAGGCCGGTTTCGATCCTGGGTCATCCCAACTCCAAGGCCAGTGCTCTTACTCACTGTGCCACCTAGCCGCCCCTGACAAAAGCACTTCTTTTAGTACAGGTTGCATGGTATTTCGAGATAAGGGGAAGGGGGCACTAAGGCACCCTCAAGTTACAGGATGGGCTAAGAATAAGCCTCAAACCCTCTCAGGGGGCCTGGGAAAGTAACCCTTACAATTAACCCTTAGGATACCTTTGTATCCACATCAGTCGTGTAGATAAAATTAGATAATATTTGTTAAGTACTTTACTTAAACTACTGTGTAAAAGCACCTAAAGCACTATGCAAATGCTAGTTGGTAGTGGTAGTAGTAGAAGTAGTAGTAACAGTAGTTATATATAATTTTATATATATATATATATATTATATAATATATAATATATATTTGCTTTGCAAATAATACCATTTGCAAAGCACATTACAAATATCACATTTTATTTTGATGCCAATCTTAGGAGCTAGGTGCTATTATCATCCCCATTTTACAGATGAGGAAATTGAGGCAGACTGAAGTTAAGTGACTTGCCCAAGGTCACACAGCTAGTAAGTGTTTTAGGCTGGATTTGAACTCAAGGTTTTCCTGACTTTAGTTCCAGCACCGTAGCCACTATGCCACCTAACTGCTTGCATCATCTACAAGAGATCATATAACTCTTCTTCAATACTTTCAGTCTAGGTATCCTCATTAGAAGCCTACTAGATAGGTTTAAGTTTGGGCTTTAATGAGGACTCCACAAGGATAGAGCAATGCCATGCCCAGTGGTTCTGTTTCCCCCCTGGGAAACAGAAATCCAGAGGGTTCCTCCTGATCCCCCAAACAATCAACAAGGATTTATTAAAGTGCAGGCACTGTGTTAAGCTAAGGCAATTCAAAGGGAAAGAGAAAAAAAAGAATCTGCCCCCTAGGTCCTTTCATTCTAATGAGGGCTGATAGTCTGAGATAAAAGAGCCCTTGGGCACATAAAACACATTTCAGGTTTCACCAAAAAAAAAAAAAAAGTACTTCTTCCAAGGCAGTCCTACTGCATAGAGCATCTTGATGTAGGGTGACCATTTTAAAAAGTTCTTATATCCAATAAATTAATTCCATAATATAATTGATTGGAAAAAGTTAAGTCTTCTCCATTATTCCTTAAATCTGTAATGTTTTGGTCATTCCACTACACTTATAGCATCGTTTCACAACATTTGAAATAATTAGATGAATTGGTAGGGTGATTTGCAGAATTTCAATTTGTTACTGCAAATGAATAATGGAAAGGACCCTTTACTGGGTTGGGACAGCTAGGTGGTGAAATGGATAGAGCACCCAGCCTGGAATCAGGAAGATCTGAGTTCAAATCTGGCCTCAGGACACTTACTAGCTCTGTGACCCTAAGCAAGTCACTTAACTTTGTTTGCCTCAGTTTCCTCATCTGTAAAATGAGTTAGAGAAGGAAATGACAAACCACTCTAGTATCATTGCCAAGAAAACCCCAAATGGGGTTTCAACCAAGAGTTGAACTCAAGAGTGAGAAATACTGACAGTCCTAACCCTGACACTTGTTGGGGAACCTGGGACAAGCCATTTCATAGGATCCTAAATTTAGAACCAGAAGGGCCTTCAGGTTGTTTAATTTTGCCTCTTTATTTTATATTTGTGGAAACAGAGACCCGAAGGAGTTACAGTGATCTGCCCATGGGGACTCAGGTGATAAAAGGCAGGCGGTAGATTTGAGCGGAGATCCTTCCCCTTCCAGAGTTAGTGCTCACTCCACTGAATCAAAATGCTCTTGGCCTCCCTTTCTTCTTCTATAAAATCAGGGGGTTGGACCAGATGGTTTCCAAGGTGCCATCTAGTTTTAGCATGCCTTCAATTAAATTGGATTCAATTTTAATTCTATAGGCTTCTAATCCTTGTCTTTCCTTCCTAGTGCAGTTAAAGGATATCGTTCATTCGCTGGGGTTTTCTTGGCAGAGATACCGGAATGGTTTGCCATTTCCTTCCCTAGCTCATTTTACAGATGAGGAAACTGAGGCAATCAGGGTGAAGTGATTTTCTCAGGGTCACACAGATATTAAGTATCTGAGGCCAGATTTGAACTTGGGAAGATGAGACTTCCTGACTCCCAACTTGGTACTCTATCCACTTGGAAGAATATAGGGCCCCTAAATGATCATCTCCCAAAGTCCATGGGATTGTTTTACTGGGGGGGGACCTTGACTCTTTTGTGTTTCCTGTTGCCTGCTTGAGGGTCTTGAGGCAATATGATACATGGAAAGAACACTAGGAGATTTTCATTAAAGTCCTAATTTTGGTGCTTCTTAGCTATATGATTCTGAACTAGCCCCTTCACCTCTTGAGGATTGATTTTCCTCATCTGTAAGATGGGAATAATAATAGTTGTACTTCCTATCTCTGAAGGTTTTTGAGAGAGACAGAGAGAGACAAAAGGAGAGAAGAGAGAGAAATCTTTTTCAATCTTAATTTACATAAGTAAATTGGGTTGTTATTAAGTCATCAACAAGCATTTAAGTGGTTACTATATGCCCTGCACAGAAAGACAGCCATTGCTCTCAAAGAACTTATACTATCCCATTATTATTATTATTATTATTAATTATTAGACCTAGAGCAGCAATAAGAGTGGACCCCCTTTGTCCACAAGCATACTGTATTGTTTCTGTTGGAAGCACTGTCTTATAATGAAAGTTTGGGATTCCACATAGATATATATCTGCAATAGAAGTCCCTGCTTCTCCCAAGGGTCTTAGAAATGTAGTATTGACTGTATATTCCTGGCCAGGCAGCAAGGACTTTAACCATCCTCTACCTGCTTTTAAGGCAGCGGAATACAAGTGGTGGGAAGGACAATGATGAGTCTATAAATTCTAAATAAAGTTCACAAAAATGGCCTGTGTCCCAGAGACCCATAAAATAGGGCCAGCTCTCAGGCTCTCCACGCTGGTGCATCTCACAGGGAGATGTGGGCATTTCCGTATGTCTTTTCGCCTCTGTCTCAATGCCCGATGCCTGTGAAACCTGAGATTCCAATAGCATTCATTCACCCCACTAGAGAACCTTCCTTTCAGACTGCTTATATGTTGTTAAGAAAAAGGAATGGGGTATGCTGGCTAGAAAGCTGCCTTGGGAGTCGAGAAGACCCGTGTTAGTCTTGCCTTTGACACAGTAACTGTATGATTTTGAGCCAGTCCCTTAGACTCACAGTGCCACAGGCAGCTCTCTGGTCTCCAAACACTGTAAATTACAAAGGGAATGGACAATCTGCTTAGGAGAGCGGTTCCACATTGGCTGTTCCCTACATTGATGAAATCACAGGTTGGTGGGAAGAGGGGTAGGATCATACTTCTATCCTCAAACTCATTATTCACAGAAATATTGTCTTTCCACTAAATTCTGTTGGGTATGATCAAGTTATGAGTTGCACCAGTCAAAAGTTTGGGAATCCTGGGGCACCATTTTGTTTTCTTTTTTCTTAGCGGCTCAGATTCTTAACACTGCCTAATTCTATTAGCACCATAGCACTATAGAATGTCAAAGCTGTAAGGAATCTGAGATATCAACTAGTCCAAGCCCCTTATTTTATAGAAGGGAGATCTGGGGCTCCGGGAGGGGGAGTGAGTTACAACAGAGTCACATAGACAATCAGTGTCAGAGTAAGAACTGTGACTCCCAGCCCAGGGTTGTTTCCAGTATACTTCTAAAATTGATTTTTGAAGAGGACCATGGCATCGGGGAGATGTTGACATGACTTGCAGTTGACTTGGATTTGAGTGAGGGAGGGCTGTGCAAGGTTACCAGCTTTATTTTCTCCTCCAAAGCCATCTGGATCCAGTGACCAGATATTCATCAGGATGACTGGGAGAAGTCATGTGGTTTGGGAATGGTCTGGTGGTGTTGCTGGTGGTAGAAGGACTTCATATTAGAGTGGCCTCATCTTGATCTTGAACCCATATAAATTTGATATTTGACCTTATATTCCCATCAAACTTCCCCCAGCCTGTCCCTGACTGCTTTTTGTCCCCTCTCCATTGCCCATATCCCAACCACTTGCTATATGCCATCCCAGATCACCAGGTGCAGAGGATCAAGGGGCCAGAAGAGCAGACTGTGTCTGAATCTTCTGTTAATTAATCCAGCTATTTAAAGAGTCCCTAGTGCTGCTTGGAATCTCTGGGAAGCTGCTATTTCAGGAAAGCTCTGTGCTCCTGCTCTTTCTCCTTTCCCTTCACCCCTTTCTAATGATATCTTCATGGAAGAAAAAATACACTCAAATTATTTGTTCGGGGATCGTTTGTTACTTTAGTTTTGCCCCACTATTGTTTCTCCAACAGAAGCAGCTCGGATATGAACCCTTAAGTGGAGGGTAAAGGGTGAGTTGGTAAGGTGACCTTGCCTTCATCCTGAGGGAGATAGCAACCCTTTCCCTTTCTGATCTACCCCTTGTGCTTTCTTGGACCCATTCCCTACCAAAGCAAGTTGTTAGCTCAATACAGTCAATTGGGTGAAGTGTAAACACTTAAAATCCTATGAGAAAATCTCAGGTTAAAAACCACATATAAAAGGAAATTGACAAGTACATAGCTTAGTCACTTAATCCAGCTTGACATGCTTTAATACCCATTATATAAGACTTTTTTAGTTTCAATCTGTTACATTCCCACTTTCAGGCCCAGTCTTGATGAAACTGGATCCTTTATTTCCAAATTCTGGATACAGTGTACTTTTCACACTCCCATGTTCTCTAAGTTAGTTGTTTTAATTCTATATTGGAGCAATTCGGTTTGTGCTTTTCATTTTATGGCCCCTTGGGATGGTCCACTTTTATTGGTGGCTTTGCTTCCAGCTTATACTTGAATATCTATTTTAATTTCTTCTGATCACTTGGGTTTCAGGTGGATACCAACTCCCTCCCTCTAGCTCTTCTCAGGTGCCAACTCATCTTTCTTCTATTATTACGGTGATACTCCCACGCACATATGGACTCTTAATTGCTTACAAAACAACTGCATTAACATTTAGAACCTTTTAGTTGTACATGAAGACCAGACAGATAGATTATTTTTCTTCTCATTCATCTAGGAAAAGAGAAAATGAGTTAAGACCAAAACCTTTTTGAGCCAGCAGTGATCTTAGAAATCAGTTAGATGAGAAAGCTAAGGCTCAGAAAGGAGGAATGACTTGCCCCAGTTGCACAGTGAGTCTCAGAGCTGGAACAAGATGCCAGAACACCTGTCTCATAATCCACTGACTTCTCTTCTGCACTCTTCACTGAAGGATGCAAGGTACTTGGGGAACAGAACCAGAAACATCTTAGAGCTAGAGGATCTCAGAGGTTTATTTCCCCCACACACACTCCTTCTCACCAAAGATGATCCTAGCTTTCGTGGACTAAATAAAGGGAAAACATAAATGGTCAATTCTTCTATGTGAGTTGGAAATGACAGGAAACTATTTTGGTTATTACTTTTATTTTCTTCATATGTGTGTCCTTCACATATATATCTCTTTCAGACTGTAAGACCCCTGAGGGCACAGTATCTGCCACCAATATAATTCTCCCTGGTATCTATAACAACATCATACTTAGAAAGGAAGTTATCATTTGATTATGTGATAGGGATGGTGGTGGTGATGTGGATTGTGGTGATTGTGATGCTATTGGGGATAAGCATAGTTATGACAAAGATGGATGGATGGACATCATATGGATGATTATGGAAGTGGTGGTGATGCCAGTGTTATATCTGGTGCTATTGGTGATGGGAATGGAAATGGTGACATGAAGATGATGATATTGATGGTGGTAATGATGGTGATTGTGATGATAATGAGGGAGATAATGGTGATGATAGTGAAGATCATGTCTGGGATGATGATGATGGTGGTGACAGTGATGTTAAATCAGATGCTGTTGACAATGGTGGTGGTGATGGCAGCAGTGTCAGTGATAACAGTGATAAAGATGGCGGTGATGATAGTGAGTATGTTCATAATGTTATCGATGTTAATGGTAATAGTGATGGAGACAATGGTGACTGTGATGCCTGTTTGTGGTGATGATGGCAGCAGTGATTGTGACAGCAGTGGGTGACAATTATAGTATACTGGTAATGAGTATGTTAATAATGTTAGTAATGGTGGAGATAATATTTACCACAATGATCATCATGATTGGGATGGTGATGATAAGGGCAGTAAAGATGATGGTATGAACCATGCAAAGGGTCTGAACCTGGACTTTTGACCTCACTGACCCCCGTCAGCTTCCTGGAGAGCCACCTCCTCCTTTCAGAGCTTCTGCCCAAAGAAGCCTTTCCTGTTTTCCTAAATGACCCTATTCATTGACTCACTGAAGCATCCTGGACCCATGGGCCTTGTAACTTGGCTTCCTGTCCAGATCCGGGGATGTGCTACACCTGAGAACCATTGACTTCACTCCTGTTGTTGATTCCATCTCCAGGTTCCCTTACCCACTGCCCCCTTCCCCTTTCTTTGTGAGCTCCTGTATTTATGTAAGCTTCAGAACAAAAGGGTTCACTTTCTACTGTTTATTTTCAATAGAAAGAATGCAAAATGAGAAGATGAAATAAAAGTTTGAAAAAGGTCTCTCCAGTCCCACACTGAGTGGCACTTAAACATTTACCAGAGTTCCCAACCCTATCCTGGCCCAGGATTCTCCCTCTAAAAGGCTCTATGCAATGACTTCTGTTCCCCTCATGGCTCTATGTAATGATGGTGTCCTCATTCAGTTTTGGTATTTGCCTGTTGGGGTCCTCTGTAATAGTCTCATTGGTTCGTTCTTTCCAACATAGGCTCACTCTCAACCTATCGGGAAGTCTCCTGATGCATGATCATCCTGTTGCACTCCATTGAAAAGTCCTACTTTGTTTATTTGACTGACTAGATGACTAACTTCCCACTTAGAACGTGAAATAGAAGAGAAAAAAAGAGAGAGTATTCCCATTACCTCAAAAAGATAAAAATCCAATCTGATATACTATTCAGACCCACAGTTACAAAGCCACGGTTACAAAAGACACCTACTTTTCAAATGGAAGTAGTACTGATGATGGGGATGATGATACTGTTGATGAGGATGGGGATGGTTAGTGGTGAATAAGGTAGTAATGTTCCTGAGGATGCAAAGGCTTTGACAGAAAGGTAATTATTAGGGGAGCTAGGTGGCACAGTGAATAAAGAACCTGCCCTGGAGTCAGGAGGACCTGAGCTAAAATCCAGCCTCAGGCACTTAACACTAACTCTGTGACCTTGGGCAAGTCATTTAACCCCAATTGCCCTCCAAAAAAAAAAAAAAAAAAAAAGAAAGGTAATGATTAGTCAACAAATCAGTAAGTATATATTAAGTACCTTAGGAAGATAACTTCTGTTCTCAGAGAGCTTTCATCCTAAGGGGATGTCCATAGACAAGTAAATGTCAATTATATACATACCAAATGTAAAGTAATTTTTGAGGGGAACACTAACAAATGAGACATCCAGGAAAAGATTTGAAGAAAGTGTCTGACTTTACCAAGGGTTTGAAATTCCAAACAGAAGATTTTGTATTTTATGTTCAAGGCCTTAGAGAGCTATTGAAGCTTTCTGAACAGGGCAGTGATATGGTCTGACTTGAATTTTAGGAATATAAATTGGCAATTATATAGTAGATGGATTGGAGAAAGAAGTGGTTGGATGTAGGATGACCATTTAGAAGGAGAATGCAATCACCCCAGCAAGAGGCAATAAGGGCCTAATTTAAGGAGTGATTATAGTGTTAATAATAGAAAGAAGTGGAAAACTGCAAAAGATGTTCTGAAGGTTGAATCAATAAAATTTGTCAGCTGATTGGAGGGTGGAGAATTAAGAATAACTCCTTGGTTTCACACTAGAGTGGCCGGAAGAATGGCAGCACCCTTGAGAAAAACAGGGAAGTTAGGAGGAGGGGGGATGTTTTAGGGAAGAAAGGTGAGTTTTGTTGATTTGGGATTCC
>WOXC01002063.1:0-192577 GCA_011680675.1 Gymnobelideus leadbeateri
ATGGAAAGCATAAGGGACTTAATAAGATTATTCTGTTTCCATTTCTACATGGAAGATGATATTTGCAACTCATAAGACCTTTCTCATTATTGGAGTAGTTAGGAGTATAAGACAGAGGGCACAGGTGGGAGCTGAATATGAAGGGATGATAACTAAAAAATAAAATTAAGAGGTGATTTAATACAATTAATATTTTAATTATTCTTATTCAATGATTATTAATAATTCAATAAATAAGTATATAATTAATAATTATTAATAATTTAGTAAACTTAAGAGGAATGTCCTGGGAGAAAGAGAAAGGGAGTGGTAGAATGGGATAAATTATCTCACAAAAAAGAGGCAAGAAAAAGTTTTACAGTGGAGGGAAAGAGGGGAGAGGTGTTGGAAAAGGAGTGATCATCAGAATTGGCTCAAAGACAGAGTAACATACACAGGCCATTGGGCAAAGAAATTTGTCTTACCCTATAGGGAAGTAGAAGGGGAAGGGGATAAGAGAAGGGAGTGGAGTGCTAGAAAGTTGGGCAGATTGGAGGAAGGGGTAATTAGAAGCAAAACACTTTTGAGGAGGGACAGTAGAGAGAGAATAGAATAAACAGCAGTAGGGGGAATAGGAATAGAATAGTAACTGGGGGGAAAAGTGAAGCAAATCTCCCTGATAAAGGATTTGTTTCTGTAATATACAGAGAACTATGTCAAATTTATTAACAAAAATAAGAGCTATTCCTCAATTAATAAATGATCAAAAGATATAATTATTTTTCACCTGAGGTAATCAAAACTATCTATAGCCATATGAAAATATATTCTAACTCACTATTGATTGGAGAAATGAAAATTAAAACAATTCTGAGGTATTACCTCATACCTAATAGATTGATTAATAGGACATAAAAGGCAAATGAGAAATGTTGAAGAGGATATGAGAAAAATGACACATTAAAGCACTGTTGGTGGAGATGTGAACTAATTTAACCATTCTGTAGAGCAATTTGGAACTATACACAAAGGGTTATAAAATCATGCATACCCTTTGATCTAGCAATGTCACTACTAGGTCTATATCCCAAAGGGGATTAAAAAATAAAAAGGAGAAGAACCGATATATACAAAAATGTTTATAGCAGCGCTTTTCTGGGGGTAAAGAACTAGAAATTAAGGGCATGAAGATCAATTGGGGAATGGCTGAACAAACTGTGGTATGTAATTATCATGGAAAACTATTTGTACTATGAGTTATGATGAGCAGGATGCCCTCAAAAAAAACATGAAAACACTTGCATAGGTTGATGCAAAGTGAAGTGTACTGGATACAAAGTAATAACAATATTATAAGATGGTCACCCATGAACGATTTAGTTATTCTCTCAATACAACAATCTATGACAACTCTGAAGGATTTATGATGAAAGATGCTATCCATCCCCAGAGAAAGAACTGATAGTGTCTGGATACAGATTGAAGCATACTATTTTTTTTACTGTATTTTTCCTGAGGTTTTCTTTTGTCTAAATTTTCTTTCACAACATGACTATTATGGATATGTTTTCCATGACTACATGTGCATAACCTAAATTGAATTCCTTGCCTTCTCAATGGGCGTGTGGAGCAGAGGGAGCAAGGAAAAGAATTTGGAACTCAAAAGTTGTTTTTAAATTTAAATTTATTTATTTACTTTTAGTTTACAACACTCAGTTCCACAATCCCTTGAGATTCAAATTTTCTCCCCTCCCTCTTCTTTCCCCCCACACCCCCATGGTGGCATGCAATCAAATAAAGGCTCTACAAGTACCTTCACACTGAACATTAGTCAAGTTGTAAAGAAGGATTATAACCAATGGAGTGAATAATAAGAAAGAAGGGACAAAATAAACAAAGGAGAGAAAGCAAGTAGATTGCTTCAATCTGCATTCAGACCATACTTCTTTCTCTGGATGTGGATATCCCTTTCCATCATGAGTCTTTTATAGTTGTCTTCTAACCTTTTGTTGCTGAGAGGAGCCCAGTCTGTCAAAGTTAGTCATCACACCTAGGATGTGTCTGTAATAATGTACAAAATCCTCCTGGTTCTGCTCTCCTCCCTCAGCATTAGTTTATATATGTCTCTCCAGGTTATTATGAAGTCTGTCTTCTTGTTTTTTGTAGCACAATAGTATTCCATTACATTCATATACCACAGCTTGTTTAGCCATGTCCTAATTGGCGGACATCCCCTTGATGTCCAATTCTTTGCCGCCACAAAAAGAGCTACTATAAATATCTTTTACATACAGGTCCTTTTCCTACTTCTATGATTTCTTTGAGAAACAGTCATAGAAGTAGTATTGCTGGGTCAAAGGGCATGCTCATTTTTACAATACTTTGGGCATAGGAACTCAGTTTAAAAAAAAAACAAATGTTTAAAATGTTTTTACATTTAACTGGAGAAAAATTCAAATACTAAATAAATACAAATGTTTTAAAAATTATTTTATTCTTATAGTGCCATTTTGTGCTTTCCCTGTCCACTCTTTTTTTTAAACAAGTTTTTTATGATATAATGGCAAAGTACTTTTTATGTAATTTATAAATGTTTGTTGTCTCTCATTCCTTCTCCCTGATCATGACTTCATATACATTTCTTCACATTCTCATCTTTTCCCACATTTGCTTGAAAGTTTTTAGTATTGGAGAACATATAATCTGACTTAATTTGGAGAGTATTATCAAGTTTTTCCTAATATTTTTTCTACCTCTTCAATCCCCACAATAGACAATGGTGCCTAAGCACTGTTGGGTGGAGCAATGGATAGTTTGATGGGCTAGAAGTTAGAAAGACCTGAGTTCAAATTTATCCTTGTACACTAACTGTCATCCTGGGGAATTAAATTAACTCTTGTTTGATTCACTTTCCTTGAATGTAAAATGGGCATAATAATAATACTTACCTGCCAGGGTGGTTGTGATAGAAAGTGAGGCAATATTTCTAAAGTGTTTAGCATAGTGGTTTGTAAATAATAGGCAATTAAGAAATGTTTATTTCCTTCCTAAGCTGTAATTAAATTTGGCATGATTTTTTTTTAACCAATACTTATCATTAGTACTGCGTCATGCCATAAACATGAAATCTTCTTTGTTACATTTGGGTGTATGATAATACTCACTTCCCTAACTCTTTTCTTTGTCTCTCCAAGTAATGCCTTTGAAAGATTCTTCCATTTAACTGAAACTTCAGCCTTTCATCATCATCATCATCATCATCATCATTGCTACCACCACTAACATTTCTATAATGCTTACTATGTTCCAGGCATTTTGCTGAGTTTCTGGCACATATAAGGCAAAATTATATTATTTGATCCTCACAGCAACCTTGGAAGATAAGTATTAGTACTATACCTATTTAGAGTTGAGGATAATAAGGTGAAGAGAGGTTAAGGTCACACAGTTAGTAAATGTTTGTGATTGGATTTTAACTCAGATATTCCTGATTCTAAGCCCAGTGCACTATTCACTATACCAACTAACTGTCTTAGAGTCAAAAAGGCTATGATTTATGTCTCCTAGCAATAGATTCACTGGTCAAACATATAGGTCATTTGACAAGGATCTCACATTGAGAAAACCAACATTTAAATAAAAATTTGTTTCCAGTTTCAAAATTGTATTATTCTTAGTATCCTCTGACCCCTGGCTGGCCACTGCCACTGTCTCTGTAGACACAAAATAGAAAGCACAAAATATCTAAGGACATATATATGGATAGATAGAGATATAGGTATATATAGATATATATATGTATATATATGTATATAGATAGATATAGATATATGTATATATACACACACCCTGTATTTCATGTGTTGAAAAGGGCCAAAAAAGAAAAATCATCACCAAGTGACTAGCCTACAAATCCCTCTGTAGTTAGCTGGGTTCATACTTTGAAAATGTTTCATATTGCTTGTTGGGTCATACTCTTACCCTTTCCAGCAAAATAGAATCTGCCCAAGTTATTAGCCTTCCCTTTGAGATTTACCTCCATGGCATGATGAAGCATCACACTATGACTTATTAAAGGGAAGAAAAGCAATGCATAATTAAGAAACACAAAGCCTATGAAGAGGAAGTTCAAAATATTGGATGATTAGATTCAAAAAACAAAACACCTTTCCCTACAGGTTTTTGCTAAAATATTCCCCCTTCCCCTTTTTATTTACTTTGTAATAAGAAATTTAATTCCAGGAGGAATAGAGGAAAGAGCTATCTTGGGAAATATTGGCAATATAAAAATAAAAGATACAAGTAATTTTTTTCAAAGCATCACTACTTACAACTTTTTGTTAGTAATTTCAATTTGACATGGTAGTTCCATACATTTTATAGTTTTTAGCTGTCTGACTTACAGCATCCTGCTTTCCCATATCCCCTTTTGATCTTTCTTTTGCTGGATAAAGATAGTTTGATACTCTATCCTTTCTTTTCTTTTTTTTTCATAACTATTACTCATCCACTCTGTCCCCCATCAAGTAAAATAAAAAAGGAAAAGCCTTGCTTATAACAAATAAGTGTAGTCATACCAAATTAATTCACACATTAGCTGTTTTTGAAAATGCACATCTCATTTTGCACTTCTAGTCCATCAAGGTGAGAAGCACGATTCATTCTCAGTCCTCTGAAGTAATAACTGGTCATTGCCTTTGCTGCATAGATATGCTTGACTGCCCTTAAATTTCAATAGTTGAAGGGGAAGAGAAGATATACCTGGAATATTACATGAAGTAGCACAGCACTTCCATATTCCACCTATGCTATATGGGTCTTGTCCATCTATATCATTTGGTCCTCCTGTCACTAGTTCTTACTCCCTAGAAATTACACATAATCTACCCCTTCAGAGAGTTTTCTCTATTCATGAGTGGCTAGAAAGAAGGAGAAAAGTAAGATCATTTGTCTTAAAAGCCTAGCCTTATCCCAAACAACAAAAATGTAGTTCTGACTTATTTTTAACAAATAGTTGTATGTGGAATACTTAGTTGTTTAGGTTCTCTTTGCAGGGTAGAGGAGGGGGGAGATATATAAAAATACATTAATAGTTAAAACTATAAAACCATCTTTCCTACTGTTACTCGTTGCTTCAACAGAAAAAAGCCTGACAATTTTGGGACCAGGAATCATAACCTGGTCCTTTTCGTATTTTTCCATACAAACATCGGAATATTGTTTCTCTCTGATGTAGCACCCTCTTTTCCACCTAATAAACATATGTATCAAGAGCCATTAGATGAGTGCAATTTATTTAACTGACAAAAGAAAGTCAAAAATTAATAGAAAGAAGAAAAAAAATATATTACATTATAGAACAGCAAAAACTTTGGGATTAGATTCTGCCTTGCGCTGTTAAGAAATTGGGACAAAAATACAAACATGACAGTCTCTATTTTTGGAGCTCCCAATCTAAAGTTGGAAGAAAAGTACATGTGCAGTGAGAGGAACCCAAAGAGTGTTAAGGTGTTTTAGGAAAAATGACAAGAAATTAGGATAGTGAGAAGGTGTATGAGTGAGGTGAGATGCTTACTACTCCTTGAAAAATAGTCCTGGCAGGAAAGATCAGTCAGTAAACTGAAGCAAGTCCAACTACTGACTTGTTCTTTCTTCCTTTCATAATTTAAAGATATAACATGTCTCTTAAGAGTCACTTTGATTGCATCTTAAAAGTCCTAGTTTGTGGTCTCCATTATTCTTGTTGCCTTTACTAAATTTATCTTTTGTTTCAAATATTTTTGTTTGACTCATAAATTCTTTAGTATTAAATTATTTCATCTGCACACAACTCAATCCATTCTCCAAGTGTTCCTTATGAAACATTTTTTTTCATGTGGTAAAAGATTGGTAAAGCATTCTTTATGATGTTTTTATGCACCACTTCATGGTCAATATTTAAAAATATGACATTCACAATGGAGAAATATATCTATCCTTTTCTATTCTTGTTGGTAATAACCACTGATCTATTCTTTCTAACATTTTGAAAATTCTATTGAGATCCTCAACTTTTTTCTTGCTTATCTTTTCCATGGATTTGTCTAGTTGTGAAGGAGGTATATTGATGTCTCACAATATGATAATTTTAATATCTATTGCTCCCCATAATTTGATTAAATTTTCTGCAAGCACTTAAGTGCTATGCTATTCTGCATATGTGAGTGTCTATGTATACAGAAACCTATGTAATTGATATCATTTTAATATCTATGATCCCTATATAAACAATGTCATTTTCCTGCTTTATTTTATTTTATTTTATTTTTTTGCTTTTTGGAGGGTAATTGGGGTTAAGTAACTTGCCCAAGGTTGCAAGGCTAGGTTTTTGTCTGTGTGTGTTAAGTGTCTGAGCCTGGATCTGAACTCAGGTCCTTCTGACTCCAGGGCCAACTCTCTACGCACTGCGCCACCTTGCCACCCCCCTGCTTTATTTGTTTTAACTATTATCGTGCACTTTGTTTTTTAATTTGCCAGAAGCACATTTAAATCTGTAAGATCAATGGTAGTAATATGTATATATGTATGTATATGTATATGCATATATACACACATGTTTATGTGTGTAAATGTATGCATTTGTGCATATTTGAAGAGGTCTGTTCCTACTTCTCTGCCTCTCATTGCTTACTTTTTGCATTTATTTATTTATTTAAGTTTTCAACATTCATTTCTACAAGATTTTGAGTTTCAAATTTTCTCCCAATTTCTCCCCTGCCCCCCAGTCCAAGGTAGCAAGTATACTTATCAAACCTTCCCTCAGTCTGCCCTCTCAAATAGCCCCCTACTCACCTCCTCCCTTACCCCTTACCCCTTACTTTGTTGTAGGGAAAGATAGATTTCTATACCCCATTGCCTGTATATCTTATTTCCTGGTTGCATATAAATACAATATTTTAACCTTTATTTTTAAAACTTTGAGTTTCAGCTTCTCTCATTTCTTCCCTACTCACCCACTCCCACTGAGAAGGCAAGCAATTCAACTTAGGTTATATATGGGTACTTAATGCAAAACATTTCCAGAGTAGTCATTGTGGAAGACTAACTATATTTCCTTTCATCCTATCCCACCCCCCATTTATTCTTTTTCCTCCTTTGACCTTGTTCCTTTTCAAAAGTATTTACTTCTGACTCCCCCTTCCCTAATCTGCCCTCTCTTCTATCATCCCCCCTCTTATCCTTTTCCCCCCAACTTTCCTATAGCGCAAGATACCCAGTTGCATGTGTACGATATTCCCTCCTTAAGCCAAATCCAATAACAGTAAGGTTGACTCATTCCCTTTCATGTCCCTGCTCTTCCCTTCCATTGTAATAGCCTTCTCTTGCCTCTTTTATGTGAGATAATTTACCCTATTCTATCTCCCCCTTTCTCTTCTCAATATATTCCTCTCTCACCTCTTAATTTTATTTTTTAGATATCATCCCTTCATATTCAACTCACTCTGTGCCCTATATGTATATGTATACACACATATACACATGTACACATACATAAACATACACACACAATATGAATATATGTATATGTGACTATGTGTATATATATATATATATATGTGTGTGTGTGTGTGTGTGTGTGTGTGTGCATTTTCCCTTCTAGGAGACTAATAATGAGAAAAGTCTCATGAGTTACAGGTATCATCTTTCCATTTAGGAATGTAAACAGTTCAACTTTAATACATTCCTTACGATTTCTCTTTCCTGTATACCTTTTCATGCTTCTCTTGACTCTTGTATTTGAGAATCAAATTTTTTGTTCAGTTCTGGTCTTTTCATCAAGAATGCTTGAAAGTCTTCTATTTCATTAAATATCCTTATTTTACCCTGAAGTATTATACTCAGTTTTTATGGGTAGATGATTCCTTGTTTTAATCCTAGCTCCTTTGACTTCTGGAAAATCACATTTCAAGATCTTCAATCCTTTAATGTAGAAGCTACTTTATCTCATGTTATCCTGATTGTGTTTTCAGAATTCTCAAATTGTTTCTTCCTGTCTGCTTGTAATATTTTCTCCTTAACCTAGGAAGTATGGAATTTGGCTATAATATTCCTAGGAGTTTTCTTTTTGGGATCTTTTTGAGTTTTGGGATCTTCAGTGAGTTTTTGGACTTCCTTTTCCATTAGGCCAATTTTGCTTTTTAAGGCATTCTTCCCCTCATTGGATTTTTGGACTTTTGCCATTTGAGTTAGTCTATTTTTAAGGTATTATTTTCTTCAGTTTTGGGGGGAGTCTCCAGTAAGCTGCTGATTCATTTTTCAGGATTTTCTTGCATCACTCTTATTCCTCTTCCTACTTTTACCTGTATTTCTCTTACTTGATTTTCAAAATCCTTTTTGAGCTCCTCCATGGCCTGTAACTAATTCATATTTTTCTTGGAAGATTTTGATGCAGGAGTTTTGACTTTGTTATTGTCTTCTGGTTCTATGTTTTGACCTTCTTTGTCACCAAAGAAAGATTCTATAGTCTGATTTCTCTTCCATTGTTTGTTCATCTTGCCAGCTAATTACTTTACTTTTGAGCTCTTTTGCCAACCTCTCTGCTTCCAGTATAGAGAGTTCTGTGTCCCAAATTTCTGTGGTTTTGTGCAGCTGTTATCAGAGCTAATTCTAGGCACTTGCCTCAGAATTGTGAGAAGGACTCCCTCTCCACAGTCACCATAAGCTCTACCATGCTAGACCTCCTCTTCACCCCAGTACTGCCACCCCAGACTGTGACCCAGATGCAAATAAGGCAAAGCAAGAGAATCCTGCCTCAGCTCCAGGAAAGAGATTCCTGCAATTGCTCTCTGATTAGCCTCTTGGTTCCCCCACCATCTGTGGGTTTAGAGCATCAGACACAGTGAGTGCTGCTACTGCTGCTGTTGCTGCCATTACAGCCACCTGGGGACAGGGGCCAGACCACACTCTTCTCTCACCAAAGCCCAACAGGGCTTTCCCACTAACCATTTACTTTCTCTTTGGCATTTGTGGATTAAGAAGTCTGGAAATTGCCACAGCTACTAATGATTCAGGTCCCTGAAATATGGTTCAGCCAAGTCTGTGCCACAGGTCTGTGCTGGCATTGACCATGAGGGCCTGCACTCTGTTCCCAGACTAGTGAGATAGAGCCTTCCTGTTAGCTTACCAGATGGTCTTCAGCTGAAGATGTATTTCAATCCATCATTCTGTGGGTTCTGCAGCTCTAAAATCTGTCTAGTCTTTTTTTTTTTTTTACAGGTATTAGAGATGACTAGGGGAGGAGTTCAAGCAAATTCCTGCTTTTACTCTGCCATCTTGGCTCCACCTCCCCCCCCCCCCCATCTCTTTATAAAGCCCAACCTCAGTTCTCTACTTTTTTCCTGTGTTTTTCATCCCATTTTAAAAATCACACCTCTAAAGCTGTAATTTTCTTTATGACTGTTACCTACTTGACCATGCACTTCACCTTTATCCCTTTTCCTGTTCCTATCTGTTTTTCTTTCTGCAC
Organism: Gymnobelideus leadbeateri; assembly: GCA_011680675.1. Taxonomy (NCBI): domain Eukaryota; kingdom Metazoa; phylum Chordata; class Mammalia; order Diprotodontia; family Petauridae; genus Gymnobelideus; species Gymnobelideus leadbeateri. The sequence continues at coordinate 9,485 of WOXC01002063.1, forward strand.
TAAACTTTTTATATTTATGTCTCTCTGTGTATTTATTCAGCCCTCTGATTCAGGTAAGAGTGAGGCTCATGAGATGCCTGCTTCCTTAATATCTTTCTCCATTTTTGTATATTCTTGAATTTATGATAGTCACTTCCCTAAAACATTCTTTCCCCCTCCTGCTAGACCCTTCTTCCCTACTGCCAGTTCCTTATTTCTTCCTGTGTCATCATGACTCAACAATACTATTCCTCTTGCTTCAATTTTTTTTTGCCACCAATTGACCTCAGTCACTCTTCTTTCTTTCTTAGTGAGTACAACAGCAAGTTTACAGTCTTCCATTCCACTCTATTCACTGTCCTTATCCTTACCGACTTCATTACTGATATTGGTAATTGATTAAATACATTTCTCTCCCAACTCAGCAAACTCAACTCTGATGACTTCAAAATTCTTGAATTTCATGTTACTATACTGATCTAGCTGATTTTTCCCTCTCACCTATATTCTCTTCTGTTTGATAATCTTCCACTTCCTCTTTTGGGAGCCCTCTTCCATTCTCTCACCAAATCTGTTTCCTTGGTGATCTCATCATCTCCAAGGTTTTCAAAGATCACCTTCATAGGAGTTGTGGTGTTTGTCCTTTGTTTTCAAAGAAGACCGTGCATACTATCAGGAAAATGATCACATGACTTGCAGTTGACTTTGATTTGAGTGAGGGGGGGCTGTGCAAGGTCACCAGTCTCACTTTCTCTTCCAGAGTCATCTGGATCCAGGGACCAGATATTCCTCAGGATGACTGGAGATGACCCAGTATGCAATGGGAGGCCCTGGCCCTTTTAGGCTAATGCCTTTTATTTACTGATGTTATGCCCATTCAGTGAATAGGCCTCTTTAAGAAGTGAGTCAAAGCGTGACCTTTTTAATTAGAAAAAAAAAAGAAAGAAAAATCAAACTGGGAGCCAAAGACCCTCAGAGTTGCTGTTTCAAAAAGAAACAGTTACCATTGACATTCACTCTAAGCCAGAAGGGGCCAAAATATAGCCATTAAGTAGAGCTTGGACAGAGACCTATTGTGTTCCAATCTACAAGCTTCAGAGTGAACTGGCTTTAAGTTTTTGTGAAAGAAGAAAGTAAAGAAGGAAGAAAGAAAGAAGAAAAGAAGGAAGGAAGAAAGGAAGGGAGGAACGAAGGAAGGAAGAAAAGGAGGAAGGAAGGAAAAAATAGAAATACAACCAGTGAACCACAAGTTAAGTGGAAAGCTTCAGGCCATCAACATTTGCTTTCCTTTAGAGAGGAGGAGAAGGAAAGGGAGAGAAAAAGCTGAATCACCCAAATAGCTGGGTCCCCATTCAGGCAGCATCCCCATTCAGGCAGCTCTGTCTACTAACAGGTTGGGTTCTGTTTTGTTTTTTCTTTCTTTCTTTTTTTTTTTTAATTAAAGCAGTCATCTCTTGACTCATTTCTTAAAGAAGCCTAGTCACTGATTCCCATTACCTCACTCTAAGTGAGTATATATGTAAAGTCAAGCTCTCCTGAGTACTTCTGCTGTGAATAACTTTAAGGATCTAATCAGAGCAGCTAGGTGGCACAGTGAATAGAGAGCACCAGCCTGGAGTCAGAAGGACCTGAGTTCAAATCCAGCCTCTGACACTTAACATGAAACTAGCCATGTGACCTTGGGCAAGTCTCTTAACCCCAATTGCCCTACCTTTCCCCCTCCAATAATAAAAAGGAAAAAAAAGAATCTAAATGCATAGTATGGTGAACTCTCCATTTATTCAGCAATAAGCTAAAGCAAAACATTCAAGAAACTAAAGCACAAAATTCACAACAATATAACATAACAACTTATTACTAAGGTGACCACTTATTCTCAAATAAAACATGTCATACAATAAGCCACAATCTCATCAGTCAATATAGAGCATCCAAGTAAAGTCTTCTTTCATTTTGACTGGAGGCTGTCTTCCAATCATCCTTAAGTCAATCTTGCTTAAGAGGTAGTAGAAAGTAAAAACACAACCCATCCCTAGGTCACAGTAAGTCACAATCTCATCAGTCACTACAGAGTACTCAAGAAAAGTCTTCTTTCATCTTAACTCAAAGCTGACTTCCAAACTCCATGGCTTCTCTCCCATGGGCTGACTGCTCCAACTCTTGCCTGGATTCACATGACTTTTGCCTGGACTCACATATAGGCAGCTCCCCATGCCTGCTTCATACCTTAGCTTAAAAGGACTGCTCCACTCCAAGCTCTTTGAAGTTTCTGTTTCTAAGAAGACAAAGCTTAACAGAGCTACAACAATATTTAGACATACTGTATGCACTAACATCTCAATTCACTTTCTGTCTGACAAAGTAATACAAAACAACAGACAAGTCTTCTGTCTGAGAAATCAAATACAAATCAACAGTAAAGTTCAAGGACTTGTGCAACAACAGTAAAATCCTCTTTCAGGACTTCTATAACAAGAGTAAAGTCGTCTTTCAGGAATTCTGTGATGACAGTAAGGTTTCTTTCAAAAGACAGAAAGCTGCATTCTGCCAAAGTAACATCAACACAGACAGAACAGACAGACTGACAGAGTGCCAACATCACAAACATTCTCTTTCTTAGCTATGCTCACTCCCAAATCTGTGTGACCTTGTCTCTGCTCTTCTCCTTCCTATTCTACCCTTCCTATTGCACTCTTTTGAAAAGCTCCTCCCACCATGGACTCCACGTGATTAACTTAGGCCTATAAAGTGCAGGGAAGGTCTTCAAACTCCCTTAAGTCTATTAAGGACAATACAATATATACTGTTTCCAACAGAGACTCTTGATACAGTCAAAAGTGAGGCTCAAACACACCTGAGTAGCTGAAAGGAGCAGCAAAGTACTACTTTGCTTGCCATTATAGTATGTGAAAAGGCCTTAGGCTAAAAGAGGCAGGGTCTCCTACTGCATCCTGAGTCTTCTCCAATCATCCATATCACAATCCTTCTCCATTTCCTCTTCAAAGGAAGGTAAATTTTGATAACTAGAAGCTGCACACTTAACTTGGGATTTACTGCCTAGCTTTCCTTCCTTCCTTCCTTCCTTCCTTCCTTCCTTCCTTCCTTCCTTCCTTCCTTCCTTCCTTCTTTCTTTCTTTCTTTTCTTTCTTTCTTTCTTTCTTTCTTTTTTTCTTTCTTTCTTTCTTTCTTTCTTTCTTTCTTTCTTTCTTTCTTTCTTTCTTTCTTTCTTTCTTTCTTTCTTTCTTTCTTTCTTTCTTTCTTTCTTTCTTTCCTTTCTTTCTTTCTTTCTTTCTTTCTTTCTTTCTTTCTTTCTTTCTTTCTTTCTTTCTTTCTTTCTTTCTTTCTTTCTTTCTTCTTTCACAAAATCTTCAACATAGTTCACTCTGAAGCTCACAGACTGGACCACAATAGGTCCCTGCCCAAGCTCTGTTTTATAGGAGTGACTTCTGCATAAAAATATATTTAATCTCATGTGTCATCCTAAATCTTCAGGTATCTATTAGATTTTTAGGCATGGATTTGCATGTGCAGTCTTCAAATTTTAACAGCTCCTAGGCAAATAGGTGCATCAGTAGAAAGTGTGCTTGGTCTGGTATCAGGAAGACCTAATTTCTTATCTAGTCTCAGACACTTACTAGCTATATGACCCTGGGCAAATCACTTAACCTCGGTTTCTGCATCTGTAAAATGGGGATCTTAAGAGCACATGCTTCCCAGGGTTGTTGTGAGGAAAAGAATACATGTTTCTATAAATGTGTGTGTATACATACATACATGAATATGTATATATGTGTGTACTCTGTATATACACATATACATACACACACAAACTTCTCACCACTTATGCTTCCACTACCCTTGTACCAACCACTTTCAGTGTTTCACTAGACTAATACAAGCTATTACAAGTGTTAGTGACATTTTCTGCTTTAAAGTCTTAAAACTTCCCTGCTTCTAATCTCCTGCTTCTTACATAAAGGCATCTAGATGATACAGTGAATACAAGGCCAGTCTTATAGTCGAGAAGATCTGAGTTAATATTCTGTCCTAGGCTCTACCTATATGACCTTGGGCATGTCAGATAACCTCTTTCACTCTGTTTCCTCATTGGTAAAAATGGAAAAAATTATAGCACCTACTTTGAGATAACATGTATAAAGTGCTTTTCAAACCTTAAAGCCTTTTATAATGTCTGGCTATTTTTCTTTTTATCATTTCAATTATGATTTAATAAATCATGCTGGGGACTGTGCAGGGTCTTAGGGGCACAAAAGCAAAACAAAATTTCCTCCCCTCAAAGAATACCTTTCAACATTTTCTTCACAGCTGGCAAAAAAATAAAATACTTGAGGCTCATGCCTGTTCCTGTCTTTTGCCTCGTCAAGGGTCCTACCTACACTGACCCTTTTTATTGTCCTACAGAAAAGAAACAAGCTCACTAGTTTAGCACTCAGTTCTCCCTCCTCTCCTCCTGTAGGCTGACTTTGTCTGATTTCACATTCTTCCCCCTTGTGTTATAGTCAGACTTAATTTCCAGCTTTTGCCTAACTAGCTGTGCCAACTCAAACCTCCATGTAGTCTCAAAGAATCTGCTGCCCCTTCCCCCACAAGCCTGGAATGCACTACCTCATCTTTCCCTTCAGAATTTTTGCATTCTTTCCAAGTTCAGTTCAGGATCTTGCTTTTCCCTGATCCACAAATTCCCACTGTGACCTCTCCTTGACCTCTAGCTGAAAGTGCTGTCTCTCTTTCAAAGTTTCCTCCAATAATAGCTAGCATTTATATAGGTCTTTAAGGTTCACAAAGTACTTCACATATTTTATTTTATTTGTTCTTTTCAATAGTATTATAAGGTAGTTGCCATTATTTTTTCCCATTTTAATGATAAAGAAAGTGAAACTGGAAGAAGTTAAGTGAGTTGTTCAGTCACGCAGTTAGTCACCAATAAGAATTGTCAGCATAGACCACCAGTGATGGAAGTAGCAGTAGCTGAGTCTAGTAAGCAGCTAGCCCTGAGCAGCAAGCTGTTTGATATAGGCCCCCAGTGAGTTGAACTATCATCTGTGACACTGTATCCCACAAAGAACTTGTCTAGTTGAGCAAGAAAGCAACTTGTCCATCAGTCATGCCACATTTCAAAGAGAACTACTGGGAGAGGAGAAAATTAGTCCCAAGGCCAGGGGTCACAAGGTATCCCTCAGTCCCATTTCTCCTATTTATTGGTGCTTCAAGTTTGAGCCTACTCAGACTTGCCAATTATAGTCCCTAGGGACTGAGAATGTTTAGAAGAGAGAGTTGGATTCTGGTATACTGGAAGGTCTATACTTTTTCAGTAAATGTACCTTTGTAAAAACTAAGTAATATCAACTGGTTAAGCAAACTAGGGAACACACTGAATCAATCAACCAGACAATCAATCAACAAGAAGAGGAGAATAAAAAGGGAGTGTTTATAGCCATGTCAAATGCAATAGATAGGTGGCAAAGGATGGGACTGTGTGAGTAAATTATTAGAAACCCTAACCCTCAGAGTCACCTGGTGATAGAACCCTAATGGTAGTGATAGCAGTAGTAGGTACTGTGCTCTGGGCACTCAACCTACCCCTATAAGTGGGAGTTGGGAAAACAGCCCAGAAAGAGGGGTTTGGGGTATTGCAGACTAAACCTTTAAACCACCCGCTTGTAAGAGAAGAAACCTTTTAGTATCTCATGGTCTGGCGAATTATTGGAGTCTGTTACTCTTTGAGGAAAATATATATAATACCCCACTGTCTCTCCAATTATTTAGAACAAGCAATCTGTTATCCTAGTGTTTCTTTCCAATTATATAACAGGCTAAAACAGTGGCAAAGTAACCATGTTAAGTGGGAACAACAATAACAACAACAATGACAAAATCAGAAAAACAGAAACACATAAAATTACCAAAAATAAATAAACAAAAATCTCAGCCCCAAGGACCACCTTCTTATTCTTTTCCTAGACTGCGGAGTAAGAGGGGTGCTGAAACAAGGTTAGTGCAGTCAGTATCTAAGGAAAGAATGGTACAAATGCACACTATTCAGGAGCACATTCCAACCCATATAAATAAATTGGATTGTGGGTTTTGGCAGCTCTATAAATAACACTTCCATCCGAAACTCTCTTTCTGCCAAAGTACATATTTCAATGCTACCAAAACGTGTGCACATTCCCGAGCCACTTGCCTGGGACAAACAATCTTGTTAGTTGTATTAATTAATCAGGCTTTTGGTCTTCCTAATTCTGCTTGTGGACGGCTCTTTCCTTTATGACACACTGAAAATAAATATTCCTATTATGGTATGGTTCCCCAAGCTGGGCCTTATAGACAACATTCTGTACTATCATACGCTTCAGGTTAATTTTAAGGAAAAAAAAGTGAATTTAGTGTCCTTGGAACCACAGACTATATGAAGTGGAAGGGACCTTAGAGTTGTTAAAAACAAAATTTCAGGACTGGAATGGAGACTAGAATCACAGGTGCGTTTAATGGTAGCCTTGTAATGTATAGCATAGATAATTTAAGTAAATTCTACTCACTTAGTTCTAAGCCTATTTAATTGTGGTGTGGTGTACAAGTTGCTCCACCTTATTGGTAGGAATAAGGGACTTTATGCTTGCTTTGCTAAAATCTAAGCAAATTATATCTGCAATGTTCATTTGATCTACCATGCTAACAAAATTTAAAAAATAAAAAAAGGTAACCAAACTAGCCAGCTTTTGATGAAGCCAAGGGCTGACATGTATGACCAATGACTCCTTTTCTAGGTATTATCTAACAATTCATTTGATAATAAGTTCTAAATCTGTGCCAAAGTTAATGTTCTAGAGTTTGCAGATTTGTGAACTTGGTAATGTGAAACATTTTCCAAGAGCTTGTCTCTGACACTCATATCCACTGACACTTGATTTTCTATATTTATATTAATTTTTAAATATTTTAATAACAGGCCCTCTTCAGAGATATTTGATGCAAATATTTTCTTTTCCCAATAAAGAGCTTCTCTTAGCTGCTATGGTTTTCTTTGTGCAAAAGCTTTTCAATTTTACACAACTGAAATTATCTATTTTATCTTTTGTTTGGCTAAGTTATCTCTTCCTATTAATCAGACCACATACCCATTTTTGACCTTTTTGTTGTATATGATATGCTTATCTATACTTAAATTCTGCCAAACTGCTTATCTCAGCACTTCTTGTCAAATAGAGAGTTTTTTCCTCAAGTAATTTATGTTATCAGGTTTTTCAAACACAAGTTTATACATTTATTTATATCTGATTCTTCATCTCAACTGTTCCACTGATTTACTTTTCTGTTTTAAATCATAACAAATATTTTTGATGATTACTGCTTTATAATAAATTACAAGGTCTGGAAGTTCTATTCCCCCTTCATTCCTACTGTTTCTTTTTTTCATTATTTACCTAAAGATTGAAGACTTTTTGTTCTTCTAAATTAACTTTATTACCATTTTGTTTGGCTGTATATAACAGACCTTTGAAAATTTAATTAGTATATCACAAAATGTGTAAATTAATTTAAATATTATCTTTTTGATATTGTCAAAGCCAAAGAGTGAGTTTTTCTAGAATGTGAGACATCAATTTCAAATTAATTTCAAAATGTTTAATATTTTGGGGGGGAGTCACACACATTTTGGGGGAATTTATATATGAAGGTTATTTGCCTAATCTGGAGTGGATCTCAGCCTCCAACATATGCCAGAGAATTTGTATTAAATGTTAGCTATTTACCAGGCATTCTGCTAAGTCTTGGCCTAATAGGGAGCAAATGCAGAGGTCTCCTTTTGAACAACCATTTGAATTGTTGTCTGTATCATAGGTATGTATTGGAATACATTTGTTGGGAACTCAGGTTTGGTTCTCTGGACTACATAAACTAACTGGTAAAATTTTGTGCCAGATACCCATTGGGTCCCCACCACTCAGAGTTTCCCAAAATGAAATTCCAAGAAATATGGTTCCAGTGAATCCTATTAAATGTGGAGATCATTTAATGGAGTTCCAGATGAAAATATCTCTAATGGACCTTTGCAGAACATAGAAAACCCCAATATTTTGCTAATGTGTCCCTACAATAGTGATCATCATTCAAATAGAGGTCCATATTTACCAGACTCTGCCTCTCTCATCAGATGCCAATCGGTCAATAAGTATTTATTAAGAACTTACTATGTCAGTCAGTGTACTAAATGCTTAGAATACAAAAACAAATAAAAGGAATGAAATTCTTACCTCAAGGAGCTTTTATTCTAGTTGACATAGACAACACATTATCCAGTAAAGAGTTTAAGTCATTGGGTAACAATCAGAAGATTTCCTTCTGTCCTCTGAGCAAAGGAGGGAGGAGAAGGAGAAAGGAAACAAGCATTTATTTAGCCCCTATTGTGTATCAGTCACTATTTTTAATGCTTTACAAATATCTCATTTGATACTCATAACAGTACTATAGGTAGGTTCTATTATTATACTCTTTTTACACTTGAGGTAACTGATGTAGGCTGAGGTTATGTGACTTGCACAGGCTCACATGGCTAGTAAAAGTCTGAGGCTGTATTTGAACTCAGAATTTCCAGGCCTAGGTCTCTATTCATTGTTCCACCAGTTGTCTCCATGCCTCCTTCTATGAAAATTATACCCTCTAAACAATGGCCATACCGTAATTTCATATAAGCTCCTTTATGTTGTAAATTCCTTATATTTCTTTTTTAGACGTTTCTCCATTTTTCTATCTCTCCTTCCCTCCCTCATTTCTTTTCTCCCTTTCATTTTTCTTTCCTTTGTTCCTTTGTTCCTTCTCTCCTTCTCTCCCTGGTCAGATCAATAAGAATTTATTAAGCTCTTAATCTATGCCAGGAACAGCCCTAAGAGCTGAGAATACAAATACAATCGGAAAGACAGACCCTGACTTTAAGGAGCTTACATCCTAATAGGTAGAGACAACACTTAAAAGGGAACTCAAAAGATAGTAAGGGAGATCCATGGCAGAGAAAGTTCTGTGGAGATGAGTCAGCATCATAGCCTGGAGAGGAGCAGAGGAAGGAAGACATCTTTGTTCTGGGTGTCTTCCTTAAATTGAAAGTTCTAGGAGGCACCAGCCAATCAGAGGGAGAGGCCTTAGAGGTGGAGGGTACTTCCAATGTGAAAAGTATTACAATGGTGGAGTGAACTTTTAGGGTTTCTATCCATAGAAGACTTTTCCTGTGGAAATGAGTCAGCAAAACAGCCTGGAAAGGAATTACATATTGAAGTAGCAGTAGCACCAACCTCAGTAGTAGTAGCAGCAGTAATAATAGAGGCAGTAAATGACAGAATCAGCATCACAACCAGTTCACTGTTGTTTTCACTAAAGGTATATCTGAGAGTATAAAAAAGCATTTAGAGCTTGGAAAGACTCCTGCTTTCCATTGTGTTTTATAGCACTTTAGAATGATTCAGAGGAAGACACTAGGAAACCTTAACACTAAACTAGAAGCACGACAGCCCAGTGATTTATGCATTAGTAATACTAGGAAAGTGAATTGCTTTTTTTTCCCTTCTTAATAAATATCTTTCCTACTAATAGTTTAATTTATTTTCAACTACAAAATTCGAAACCTTGGACTCCTGAGGGGCTTAAGGATGAGTTTATTTGATGGCTAAGTCTGTTTTTACAATGGGAAAAGTGAGAAGTTGTGGTGAACCCAGACCCTAGAGAATGAGAATTCAGAGTACTTTCTCCTTTTTAGGGGTACCCAAATCAAAGTCATAATATCTTTTCCTTTCCCTTTGCAAGGATCTCTTCTGGAAATTCTGTTCATGGCCCAGATTTGCATGTTAGGTGTAAATTTTCTGGGACATTTCCCCAGAAATCTGCATTTAGATAGAGTACTTTACTAAAGTCCAAAATCTGAAATTTTATGTGCATCTTTTTCCCCCCTTATGGATAGGTAGAAGGTAATTCTGTACAGTCTTTGATAAGGAAGATTCCAGGACAGACTCTAATCTATTATAAAGATTGAAAATATATTAATCCTTTTTGCAAACCAAAATCCTAGGGAACTGAGTGACTGTGATCTATTAGCTAGATATATGGTGAGCACTCTCTTTAGCCCAATCACTTTAGCTTTAAACAATCTGAATTCAGCTAACCTTCTTTCATCTACTGAAAATAGATTTGAAGCTAGTGAGTTAATAACTTGGGTGTTTTAAAGCTTAAAAAGAAAATACTACTCTTTTAGTCTTAACGATTATATGCATATTCTTTCATTGTTCTCATTCTTAAAGTATGAACTATCCTACTTTTTTAATAAAGAAATTAACATACAAAGAGATATTTCAGTAAGATAGAACTTATACTTAATGACACAAAAGAAGGTGAGATGGCATGTATTATAATTATTTACACATTACAAAATCCCTTCATGTCTATTACCTTCTCTGAGCCTCACAACAGCAGTGAGAGAAAGGTAGTATAAATCTTATGCCCATTTTACAGATGAAGAAACTAAAATTCAATAGACAGAGATTTATTTATTAAAGATCATGCATGAATAAACTCCAGAATTACTGATTAAGTACCTACTGTGCATAGAGAACAAAGTACTATGGGAGCTACATAGTAACAGATTCATGATATCCTCCCAATTGCAGAGCTCTTTCCCCAAATCTATACTGTCTTCCTTATGATGCAATCTAAATCTAAAACTTGGTTAACTCTCTTATATATCTAAAAATAAATGCCCAACATATTGAGCTATCATTGAAGGAAAACAGTTTCTAATTCTAGAAATTTGTTAAAATGAATGGTCCTATGTTCAGCTTTGTCTCCAGACCTGATTTTAAACACATACACACATAATCATCTTAATCATCCCCAAAATCCTACTTTCAAGTGTGTGTCATGTTTTGGGGGGCTTTTGGGTTTGGGGGCTTTTTTTTGGTCTGTTTGTACATTGTCTTGTGGATATATAAATTAACAGGGCTACTAGCAAAGATAATCCTTATGCTGCTAAAGATCTTTCTAATTGACACAACATTTGATAAAGCACATTTGTTTCTAAAAGACCTTCAGATAAATATCTAATTTTGTTGAAAAAAGCATAGTGTTATGGAATTAGCCCTGGCCTTATAGCTATAAGTCCAGAATTTGAGTCCCAATTCAATTTAACTGAATTAGTTTTTTTTTTTAATTATTATTCCTCTATTATCAACCAGACACTGTTCTCATTAGGCAGTGAGGACACAAAGGCAAACAAAGAAACAGTCTTTGTCTCCAAGATGCTTACATTTAATAGGCATGGGTATAGGGAGTTGGAGATTGGGTGAACACATAAAACATTAGAGAATGGATCTGTGATTTCATCAGTCTAGGACAGAGATTAGCAAACCATTGTCTATCATCATTGGAAGGGAAAATCTGGTCTACCATCTCTTTTTTAGGGGATCCTTGAGTTGAGAATGTTTTAATATTTAAATAAAAAATTATGATATTTAAAAATGTGAAAACAACAAAAACAAAAGCATTCTTAGCTCTACTTTGTCCAAAAATAGGTAATAGGCCAAACCATTGGACATAATTTGACAACACCTGGCCTATGGGACTCCCAAATAAGCTACCTCCTTTTACCTATGTAATTTAAAGTACTAGAGAATCTCCTAGACAGCAATGAGAGGAAAAGGGACTTGCCCTGGGTCACATTGCCAGTGTGCATCAGAATGAGGACTTGAATCCTTGTCTTTCTAGGTTTAAGGGTGACTCTCTATTTACCATTACCTCATACTTAGAAATGAAATACAATATGCAAAGTTATTTCTGGGCACTAGCAAAGGGGGCAGGGAGAAATCAGGATGGGCTCCCTACAGGATATGCTATATGAACCAAGCTTTGAAGGAATGTAGAGTTCCAATGAAAAAAAGGTAGAAAAGTACTTTCCAGAATGGGGTACTAAAGTTTGCTTAAAGACATAGAGTTGGAAGTTGGAATTGTTATAATTGGCGAGCTGCAAGCAAACCAATTTGATTAGAATTTAATGTTCATGAAAGGGTATAATGAGCAAGAAACCAAAAGGTAGACTCCATCCAGATTCTAAAAGACTCTAAAACCCCAAAACCATTTTAATTTTAGCCTTGTGACAAGAAGTACCAAATGGGGTTTCTTAAGCAAGTGAATGATGTAGTCAAACCTGTGCATTTAGGAATTCTAATTTGGCATCTGTGAGGATAATGGATTGGAGAGATTAAAAAAAAAAAAACAGGAGGCAAGGAAATCAATTGAAAAGTTATTACAATAGTTCTAGAAGGCAATGATGAGGGCCTGATTAGTGAGAAGTACAGAAGAGGAAAGAATGAAGGATGAATCTGAGGTTGCAAAACTGGATGAGTGAAAAAATGGTGGTGCCTTCAACAAAAATATCAAACCACCAACCTAAGCAAACACTTAAGAAGGAAGAATTTTTATCTAATTTATCTTTATATTATTATAGGACATCCACTTATAGTTATCCAATAGGCAATTACTCATAGTGACCTAGAGTATAGAAGGGGCTGAAAAATAGATGTGAGAATCGTTTGCATAGTGCTGATGAGAGGTAAAATCATGGGAGCTGATGTGATCAACAAAAGAGAAAGTGTTGAAAGAAAAATGAAAAGAGCTTAGGACAGGGCCCTGGGTTATGCCCCAGAAATACTGGCCAGGATGAGGATAATAACTCTATAGATGAGATTGAGAAAGACTATATATTGAAAAAAGAAAAACACATACCTTATAATAAATATACTTAGTAAAGCATAGGATTGGCATGGGTGGAAGGTAGAGAAAATAGGTATCTTTGGTTTTTTTTGTTGTTTTTGTAATAGAGAAGTGAGAGACATATACTGGAGATGTAAAATGTCAAATATACTTCCAGATGAGATCATTACATTATTAACTTTTCTTAAAAGTTTTACTTTATTATGAGATGTTTTATGAAATAGGAGTAATTTGTAAAAGTTTCTAATATAAAAACACATGTCAATAAAAGATAAAAGAGATATGGCAATAGAGACAGGGACACACAGAGATACATCCAGACAGGTAGGAGTAGAATAAAAAGAAAAGGGTATCATGAAAGCCCAGAGAGAAAATACTGTTTGCTTTTGTCCCACCTATATTCTTTCCTGATCTTAGATGAATGAATGTCCCAAAGATGGAATGAATCAAATTAAGGCCTGTAAGTATTAAAAAGTCAGAAGGGTCTTCTGCAGTCCAGCAAATGGAGGGTAAAGCCAAGCATGAGCCACTTTCTAGCGGTCTGCTGCTGTGAACAGCTTCAAGGTTCTGATTACATAGTAAGTATAGTGAACTCTATTTATTCAGTAATAAATTAAAGCAAAACATTCACAGAAATCAAAGTACAGCATTCACAGTGTTATAGCATAACAAGTTATCACTAAAGTGGCCACATAGTTTTCACCAAAGTGATCACATAGTTTTAAGCAAAATATATCATTCAGTAAGAACTTAACTTGATCATCCTTAGCCTCCTTAATGGACACAAAGTACAAGAGTCAAGGTTCTCCACCTCTAGATCACATTGTCTTATTTTCTCAGTCATAAAGTCTTCTCTCTTCTTAATTGGAGATTAGTTTCCAATCATCCTTAATTCAATCATCCTGAAGAGGTACAGGATACAGAGTACAAAGTCCTCCCTTCCCTAGGCCACAGTAAATCATGATCTTCTCAATTCCCATTAAATACCCAAGGAGAGATCTTTTTAACTCAACTCAAGGCAGACTTTCAGCTTCCGTGATTCCTCTTCCATGTTGCCAGCTCTTTCCAGAATCTCTGCAACTGTCACCTAGATTAAAGGGAAGGCAGCTCTCAGTTCCTTGTCCAGTTCCTGTTCCATACTAAAGCTCACAGTGTCTAGTCCACCTCAAGTCCTTCACAGTTTCTGTTCCTGGGAAGACAAAGCTTAACAAAGCCACAATAACATACATGCATATTGTCAGCATCATCATCAATTCACTATCTGCCTGTGAAATCAACACAGATCCAACAACAAGGTCTGAGAAATAAACACAAATCATCAGTATAGTACCAGGACCTCTGAAAACATCAGCAAGACCCTCTTCTAGGACTTCCATAAACATACAACAAGAAAATTTTCTGTTGAACCAGCAGTAAAGGTCCCAGGGCTTCTGTAACAAGAGCAATGTCCTCTATCAGCAGACAAACCTGAAAAAGTAACAACAAAAGAGACAAAGTACAGGCACCACAGCCATGCTTCCTCCCAGTTCTCCTCTCTTCTTATTTCTCTTCTTACTTCTCAGTTCTCAGTTCAGTTCTCAGTTCTGCCACCCCTGGTTCTGTTCTCAATTCTTCTCTGTTTTTCTCAGTTCTGCTCAGTTCTCAGTTCTTCTCTCTTCTCAGTTCTTCTCTCTCCAGCCTGGGCTTCTCCATATATATATATATATATATATATTCATTAGATCCTCTCCTTCTTGTTGCATCAGCAACAGGATTTCACAAGTTCTAGGGTCAACAAGTTGGGGGGTTCATGAGTTCTGGTTCTCAAAAAAGAATTGATACAATCATGGGCAAGAACGGAAACAAGGTGGCAACTAAATAGTTGAAACAAGGTGTTAACAACTTTGCTTGCCATTACATGGTGTCAGTAGTAGAGTCTGCTTATAACTGCAACAGACAAGTACATTTAGGAACCAATTTAGAGAATAGATCTTCCTGACTCAACCCAGAAAGGATCCATACAATTTGAGGAAGGAAATAACTCATCCATTGCTGACACTACACCCAAAAAATAATTTGACAAGTACTCTGCAATGGAAGAAAACAACTGAAATCTCTATAAGTACATCAAAACATGCACACATACATGTATGTATATACATTGTATACATATACATATATACATACATATACATATGTATATGTATATGTCCTGAAATTTTGTATATACATACAAAATTATATATGTATATGTATAGGGATATACAAAATTTCAGGACTTAAACCCTGATCATGGGATAGGTACCTTAAAGATTATCTAGCCCAAATCTCTCACTTAAAGATTTAGAGCAAGTTTTGGAGGCATTCTACCAACTAGCACTTAGACTGGTAGGTTAGAGTTCCAGAGTGAAATCACACCTTCTCTCCTCAGGGTTCCAGGGGAAACTATGAGTGGTTATGGTTTCACATACATATAGACATGTGTACATATGCATGCCTACATACATGCATGTACACACTACACAGTACATACATGCATGAGTAGGTATAATTGCACATATTGCATGTATGTCATACAATGCATTCTATGACTGTACATTTCTATCTATTCATATGGATAGAGATAAATTTCTCTTTCTCTCTGTCTCTCTGTCTCTGTCTCTCTATGTCTCTCTCTCTCTGTCTCTCTCTCTCCCTCTCTCTCTAGCCTTCCCTCTCTTTTTTGTCTCTCTGTCTCTCTCTACTTGTTTCTACCAGGTGAATATTGTGGAATTATAAGTTCTTTGAGAGTAGAGTGTGTTTCATTCTTTACAGTTGTTTGCCCAGTGCCTATCACGGCAACTGGCAAATAGCAGATCCTTAGTAAATATGTTTTGATTGATCACAAGGGCAGCTTTCTTCATCGTTTCAGAATTCACAAATTTATGTAATTTTTTAGTGTCAGGGAAAGACAGAGGGGGGATACACAAAAGATGAGATCTTTTAACTCCAGAACATTTCATATCTATTAATTCCACAATAATTATTTGAATCATTCTTTCATTATGGAAGAGAACTTTATAGAGATATGGGCTCATTTGTGTGTGTGTGTGTGTGTGTGTGTGTGTGTGTGTGTGTGTGTTTGCTGCAGGAGGTGAAGGTGCATAGACCAATAATCTATGATTGGCTTGACCTAATTTATGTTTTCTGACTTCACAAAATATCATTTATAGATATGTATGTTAGACTCAGTCAAAGGCTGGCAGTTGGGGCAAGATATAATGCAGATGTACTTGATAGATTCCTTCTTTCCTTCCTTACTTCCTTGCTTCCTTCCTTCCTTCCTTCTTTCCTTCCTTCTCTCCTTTCTTTCTCTTTCCTCTTCCCTTCCTTCCACCTAATAAAATATTCTTTTTTTCTTTTTATTATATGGTCTGTTTATTTGACTTAGAAAGTTCAACATTCCTTTTCCCCTTTAACTAGATACAAGGAGAAGGGCCTCCATGTCTGTATGAAGATGACAGAAATAAAATGTCAGGTCCAATCTTCTGTCTGAAGTGGATTTTTATCTGTATAGCATATAAATATAGAGAATGCAAACTTATTTGGAGGTTGGAGCTATGGTTGATGTGAAACTGTTGGTTTAAGAAAACGAGAGTTTCCTAGAGGGAATTCAAATATGAGGACTATTTGGTTTGAGGAGAAGACCTTGGGGGAAGGAGAGTTCAGTTTTCTTGTAAAAGGGAGGAATTACTGGTATTGGATAAATTGGTTCTGACATATAGATCTGATATGAAAATGAGGTCTGGAGGTTGTATTTGGGGGTTGGAGGTTTGCTTAAAAACTCCACTGGGGAATACATTAATTCAACTATGTTTAGGTTTCAACAACTATCTGAAGCTTCTTTTCATGAAATTTACTATTCAGAGAAGTGAGCAGTCTCTTTTGCCCAGTGTCTTAACTATTCTCAACTATTTCAGACTTAAGGGAGATGTTTTCAGTGTTTTTTCTTTTATACTCTGTTTATCTTTATGATCCATCCAGTTCTGGTATTCCAAAAGGATTGATATCCAAGGAGAACCTGATCTTGCCATAAGTAAGAAATAGAAATTTTTGGAGGTAGAAGGAACTTAGAATTTCAGAGGGTTAGAAGTGGAAGTAATCTTAGACATCATCTAGTCTAACTCCCTCATTTTAGAAATGTGGAAACAGCCTTGGAGAGAAAAAATGACTTATCTGATCAATGTCACACAAAAATGAACTGACTTTAACAAGAGTGGAGTTAAGATTACCAAAATCAAACGAGGATGACACCTTTAGAGTAACTTAGGAAGATTTGTGTGAAGTGAACAGAACCAGGAGTGTAATTTATACCATGGCAATGACATTGTTAAATGGACAGTTTTGAAAGACTTATGAACTTTGATCAATAAAATAACCAACCAGGAATCCAGAGGACCAATGGTAGACAAAGGTAACAACCTCTTGAGAGAGATGATACAGAATGAAACACATGTTTCTGAACATAGCCAATGCAGGAATTTATTTTGCTTTATTATGTGTATTTGTTGCAAAGGTTTTATTTTTCTTTTCTTTTTGTGGAAAGGGAGGAGTGGAAGAGAGAGAAAAAAAATGCTTTTTAATTGTAAAAAAAAAAAAAAAGGTTTAATAAAAAAAAAAATCAGAGTTGATACAAGATAGCCATAATATGACACACTGGTAAAATAGAACCAGCTCCTATAATGGTCAAGTTCACGATTGTAACCCAGCTTTCTTAATTCCCAAGCTTCTGCTGAAGAGTTTCTAGATTTATGAACCATGAAGGAGCCAGCATTGGTAGAGAGAAAACCAAAGGCCAAAGAGGGGGAAATGTCTTAATTAAACTCAAAGAAATGGAGTGAAACACCAAGTTTTGAATATACTAAAGTCTTTGTGACTACTAGACTATAAACTCCATGAAGAAAGTAATTGGGTTTCATCTAAATTTTTTATCTCCTTAAGTCCCTAGCATAGCATTTTGCTTATAACAGGAATTTATGAATGTTTATTGATTGACAAAATAAGTGCTTATTGTACTTGTTTGTTTATGAAAGAAGCCACAGACTTCTCAAAAAGGCAGTGCCCATGCAGTGATGAAAATTTTCTAACCCCATGTGATTTGCAGCACTTGACTCTTTCAGAAACAAAGCAGCCAGATGAAGTTACTAAAACCAGAACCAAAATTATGTGTTCAAGGAGCAGAGTTGACCCTAGTTGTGTACATATTGGGAGGGGGGTCAGTGTTTTTTTTTTTTTAATGCTACAGAGCTAAAGATATTCTCTACTTGAATATTTGCTGGTGTCTAAGCTTTTCTTAAGCCATCTCCCTACCATCCTCAGCTAGGTTTCCCACTCCTATTTAAAATAGTTGTGGTTGGCCCATCTCCAGTTGTCCTTATCTATATCTGGCCACTGGGCCCAGATAGCTTTGGAGGAGAATGTGAGGCTGGTGACTTTGCACAGTCCTCTCATACTCAAATCCAAAACTGAAATCCAAGCCTTTTCTGAATATGAGGGAAGGTAATACTCTTTAACTTCATAGTCCCCACTCTAAGCCACCACATTTAGTTAAGTATTTAGTTAAGTATGGACAAAAGATAAATACAATACCCCAGGTTAAAATTAAGTCTTCTGAGGATTTCCTCTTTCTGTAGCTATTTAAGTCTGTTATGTCAGACAACTATCTGTTTCAGGGTTAGAAAGTACTTAATGCCTCCTTTTAACCCTTAAAGGTGACCTAGAGTCCAGAAAACCCAAATTAGAGACTTTGCAAAATAAACAAACAAGACTGAAGAATTCTACTTCATTCTCAAGAACCTCCCCAAATTCAGATGCAAATGAAATTGAAAGAAGAGAAAAGAAAGGGAAGGCTTCAGTCCCCTAGCCCACTCATGCCTTAGTCATGTATATCTGATAACAGATGTATATCTGATAACAAAAAGCCTCTTATTCTGACCAAACAAAAAGAAGTTGTCTCACAAAAAAAAAAAAAATTAAAAAGCAAACTTAGAGTTAACTCTCCAAAAATGAAAGGCTGTTGAGGAATATAAAGGGGTTGCAGTAATACTATAGCTTCGACGTTTTTACATTTGTCTAAATTCATGCTCTTAGTTCTCATTTAATTTTATTGACTGCTTAGATTAACAATAAATTAATGGTCATTTTGTCCTTGTCCTCTCAGGGCTGTCTTATTCCACTCAGTTATTGTTTTGCTCCCCTAAAGAGAAACCAGAAGGGAAGAAAAACAAGATTCAAATTTTATTCTATCATCAGACCGTATCATTGTTCCTGAAATGTGTGTGTACCCAAGCTGAGTTTAAGCACATATGGCTTTTCTTTCTCTCAGCAACCCATCCTGCTCCTCTAAGACAAAAGAAACTCTGCACCCATATTCTACACACACTGCAATGGAGACTGATTTTGTTCATTTCAAGTTCCTCTAGGAATGCTAAGTGCAGTACTGACAGTGAGTGTTAGCTAATGTAATTCTTAATATGTCACATCAAAAGAGAAAACATGAATATTCAGGGAAAAATACAATAAGAAAAAAAAAAGTTTTAAACTCCTTGAGGCCAGGAACTACTTTTGCTTTTCTTTGTAGCCACTACCCTTAGCCTGTGCTGCTTCTGTAGAATCAAGGCTTACTGACTGAAAAAAAAGGGAGAATAATATAAATATAACCCCAGTGGGTTATTGTAATAAAAAATAAAAGTGATTTGTACATGTTAAAGTGCTAAGAAAAAGTGAACTAATATTAGTTCAGACAGCCACAGTTGACTCGTCCATCCTTTGGAAATTCATAATTCCATAGCTCATTCACTTCTACCTCCCACACTCATTACCAAAAAGTAAGAAAAAAAAGAGACACAACAAAATTAGAAACACAGCATCACCCTGTATTCACAATTTCATGCTGAGTTGGGTCCATGAAGTAATATTATTACTCTCATGATTAGTAACCTAGGTGGCATAGTAGATAGAATGCTGGACTTGGAGTCAGGAAGATCTTTTGGCAAATCTGAATTTGTTTCTTTTTTGTCTTTTTTTTAAATAATTGTGTGACTGTGTAAGTCACAGTACTTTTTGAGCCTAGGCTGTTGTGAGGATCAGATGAGTAAATTTATATAAAGTGCTTTGCAAATATCCAAATGTTTTGCAAGCCTAAAAATGCTATATAAATATTACTATTATTATTCAAAAAAATCTATACCACTCCACGGTTTATTGTCCCTGCAATGCAACATAAACATTACACATAAGGGCTTTTGATCCCATCTTCCCTGAAATCTTGATCCTGGAATACCCTTCCACTCTCTTCTGCCCATCTGAATTCTAACTTCTTAAAAATCCCATTCAAATTCTCTTTTCTGGAAAGATTTTTCTGGATACCTCCAGTCCAAGATTATACCTTGCTCCCTGTGAATGCCCATACATTAACTCAAGAACTTTATTTACTACTACTACTCATCTATAATTTTTAACTTGCTTATGTTATTAATTATTATTATTAATCAAGCAAAATAACACTGAATTTGATTTGAATGAGCTGACTGTTCCCTGAATTTCCATTTATTCACCAAATTGCTATTTAGCAAAATTAGTTTAAAACACTGCTAAATGGCTAACCTGAAAAACAAATACATGATTCCCCCCTCCCTCTCCCCCTGCCTTTTCTTTTTAAAACTTCCTGAAAGAGTTGCAGGTGCTGTGACTGGTTGCTCTTTCCAAAGTAAGGTACTGATTAATAAAATGTGTTATAATAGGTGTGACATACCCTTTAAGATTTTCAAATCCATGTAGCTTCCCATTAATTCAAGTGCAAATTGGAATATGGTCATATTTTGTTAAAATAAAATGATGGAGACTTCAAGGACTCTGCTTTACTTACATATACAAAGTTTGTGATAATTCACTGCAGCTGTAGAAACTGGCAGAACAATTCTCTCTCTCTCTCTCTCTCTCTCTCTCTCTCTCTCTCTCTCTCTCTCTCTCTCTCTCTCTCTCTTTCCCTGTTCCTCTCCCTTTCCCTCTTCTTCCTCCCTCTATTTTTCCTTAGTTCTTTTTTTTGAAAAAAGGGAAAATACAGTCCCTATTTAAAAAAGATACATTTAAAAAAGATACATTGCTTACTTTTTTTCCTTTAAAAATTAATTATAGTTGACCATTGTGCTAAAGGAATAAAGTTCTGTTTATAGAAAGGTTTTTCATACATTATGATCTAATCCTATACCAAGTAAATGTGGCTAAGATTTTCTCCTTCACACAGCAGAGAAGCCTGATTTCACTGGAGAGTTGGATTTCATGACAAGTGGCAAGCCTCCAAAGCTGTTTACATTTTAGCTTTGTTTTCTTTATGTCTTTTTTTCTTTTTTCTTTTTATATTGATAAGGTTCTGTCAGTGAATATTAGAAGAAAGCTTCATCTTTGGGCTGTCAAGTCTAAAAACCTTTAATCCACTCATTTCCTTATAACAAGTTTGAGATGCTAGTATTTTTTTTTCTTTTTCTGAGCCTTTCTGGGTACAATACAATCAATGTTTAATTTTTTGAATTAGCCCTGTGAGAAGATTTACTTCATTGTGTTTGTCCTGCAAACAATATTTGTTCTTAAAGTTTGTGCAAATGTCTTTTTCTATGCAGCTTCAAGTCAATGAGTCTATGCCCCTGCCTCCCAGCCTATGCATTTCCAAGTGTACCATGTTTCAATGTATCTGTACTCAAAGGTCACACTATTTACCTACTAGCATCAAGATGCCTTCTAAGTTTTTTTCCTCTTCCCCCACCCCCATGGTAGGAATAAACTCTGTCTATTTATTTTTTTGAACTTTTCTTCCTCGTTCTATTGTGGACAATGGCCCAGTTGTGAGATGACCCATTAAGATCTGAGTTTGTGACTGAGGGAAAATCTTTCCTTTCTGGGAAATTTCCCAGTCTGCAGAAGAAAAATACTCGCTCGAATTGCTAGGTACTACACATTAAGATAAGAAATTAAAAAAATATATATATATACCCCCCTCCCCACACACACATTCACACATCTGTACCCTATCTTCATCCTTATATTTCTGTGTTCTCTTCACTCAGAAAGGAGAAAGACAAATATGACCCAAATAGCCTGCACTCATTCTCCCAACTTACACTGGGACTATCCCTAATGGACTAAGTTCCTAGAGGTTGAGTACTACTATATTTTCCTTCACTATTCTCAGTTCATAGTTGCCATGGGATTTTTCTAATGTCATCAATTCAAACCTCCCTCTGTTGTTATCCTTCCAGTATCAATGACCCATTTAATATCATCCAGTCTTCTGGTTGGTCTCCCTAACTCAAATCTCTCCCCATTCCAGTTCATCTTGCATACAGTTATTATAGTAGTTTTCTGAAAATTGAGGTTTGAGAACTTCCCTCTCCTATTCAATAAATTACTATGGCTCCCTTTTGCCTCCAGGATCAACTATAAAATTCTGCATGTAACTATTAAAGTGTTTCCTAAACTGACCACTTTCTGTTTTTCCAGTCTTCCTATACCTTACTTCCCTGCACATGCTCTATGATGCAATGTTATTGGTCTCCTTTCTTTTCCTTGCACACGACATTGAATTTCCAGAGGCTATCCCCCATCCCTGGAATATTGTCCCTCCTTTTTTCTGCCTCCTGGCTTCCCTCAAGTATCAGCTGAAATTCTACTATCTGACTTCCCAATTTTCCTTAATGCTAGAACCTTCCCTCCAAGACTCTCTCCAAATTATTCTGTATATATCTCATTCATAAATAGTTGTTTGTTTCCCCAATTAGCTTGTGAGCTCCTTTTCAGGGCCTAGTGCATAGTCGGTGCTTGTTGATTTGATATGTTGTGTAATCAGTGACAGTATCATATTTAACAAGTGATATGTCTTTGATATCATTTATAATGGTTTTTTGTTTTGTTTTATTTTGTTTTTGGTCTCTTCTTTGGGGGGGGAAGACAATGCAATTGGGGTTAAGTGACTTGCCCAAGGTCACACAACTAGTAAGTGTTAAGTGTCTGAGACTGGATTTGAACTCAGGTCCTCCTGACTGTAGGGCCTGTGCTCTACTTACTGTACCACCTAGCTGCCCATTCTTAATGGTTTCTTGTCAATTAGCTTTTATAATTGTATATTTACTAAAAGTATATAGCTATGTATATATACACATGTATATATACATATATATACACAAATACATATGTGTGTATACACACACACACATACACACACATATATATACACACATACATACACATAAATATAAATCAAGAATACAAAATCATCCATCTGAACTCCTCTATTCTTCAGTCCCCAGGGAGGATGGGCTCAAAATTAGAAGTTATTAAATGATATTTCTCCCATAAAATTCACTTTTATGTTTGGCCCAAAAGATTGGCAAGTCCTTCTATTGCATTCAGGGCACAGTGTGTTGGCAGTCAGGCCAATTCAATGCTGACCTAAGTCAAGAAGATCACTACTCAAGACCGCATCCTCATAAAGCTTGGCAGCCAGCAAATTGTGCTGTGGGTCCTAGTTCTGAGATTTTTAATGGCTCTTCCAATCTTTGGAAGCTCACAAGTTCATCACCTATTTCTTTCTATCTCCTACAAGCATTCAGTCAAGAGCAAAAAAAAGAATGAAACACAGCAGAAACAAAAACAGGGACACCATTTGTTCAGTATGATGCCAATTTGGTTGGGGAGATAGCCAGTTAGAAGTAACGCATGTGCAAACTCTCTCTGTCTCTCTGTCTCTCTGTCTCTCTTTCTTTCTCTGTCTCTGTCTCCTCTGCTCTCCCCCTCACTCCCACCCTAGGATTTATACAACATGTCAACTTATTACCCACTAGGGAAGAGAGAACTCAACTACCCCACTGGAATCTTTTAAACACATGATCTGTCTAGCTCAGTAGCCACTTAAAAAGCTTTTCATCATTAAGCTGTAAATTGACAGCAAACAGTCCCAGAATACCTGCACATGCTCTAAAGTGGAGCTTCTAATACATATGACTAGAATCAGGCTCACAAGGCCTACATGAAGATTGACAGCACACAGAGCACATTTTGAATGCTTGAAAGCCATTAGAGGTCACAGCAGATAAAGCTGTTGGTCTTGGAATCAGGAAGACTTGAGTTCAAATTTTGTATCAGACACTTATTGTGTAACCCTGGGTAAATAAATCATTTAACTCTGTCTTAGTTTTCCCAGCTATAAAATGGAATAATATTAGCAGCTTCCTTCCAGGGTTGTTGTAAGGATCAAATTAGATAATATTTGTAAAATATTCATCATGGTGTCTGGTACTTAATAGGAACATGTAAATGCTAGTTTCTTTCCTTCCTTCCTTCTTTCCTTCCTTCCTTCCTTCCTTCCTTCCTTCCTTCCTTCCTTCCTTCCTTCCTTCCTTCCTTCCTTCCTCCTTTCCTCCCTTCCCCCATTCCTTTCTTTCTCCCTTTCATTCCTCTTTTCCATTCTTCTCTTTTCCCTCCCTTCCTTCCTTTTTGCCTCCCTCTCTCCCTTCTTCCCTCCCTTCCTTCTTTCCTTTTCTCCATCCTTCTCTCCCTCCCTTCCTTTATTTTCTCCTCCTTCCCTTTCTTCCTTCCTTCATCCCTTCCTTTCTTTCTCCTTCTCTCTGTTTCTCCCTCCCTCCATTTTTCCTTTCTTCCTTCCTGAACTGAGATTTTATTGGCCAGTCTTCTGCTATGCAAAGGAGAAAGTAATTAAAGAAATCTATAGATGGCTGAGTCTCCTAGTGATCTTAGTACCTCTGCCCCGGTCAAAGGCAACAATAAAATTAACCAAAAGATCAAGGGTTGGCAAAAATATTCCTGATTATCTAGTCTAACCTCTTTTATTTTTAGATTAATAAACTGAAACCCAGAACAAAGATGGCACAGAAAGCAGAACAATTCAGATCACCAATTTCCATTGTCCTTTCCACCTTAGCAAGCTACCTGCACACAGAACACTATTCCAGGTACTGGATGAAATACAAAATTTAGATATAGGGCTTACCCATGTAGTTCTTACAATCCAATAGGAGAATAAAACAAAGTTAGAGATAACTATGATAAACAGCATGAAATAAAGTACATCAAGACATACAATTATTAAGTGCTATGAAGAGATAGGGGAGAACACATTTTTTCCAAGTTAACAGAATTTTTTTCCAAATTCATGTGAAGATAATTTTTAACATTCTCCTTCATATGATTTTGATTTCCAAATTTTTCTCCCTCCCCACTTATCTCCCCAAAACAGCAAGCAATCTTATATAGATTATACATGTACAATCATATTAAATATATTTCCACATCAGTCACATTAGAAAAGAAGGATCAGAACAAAAGGGAAAAACCATGAGTAAGAAAAAAAGAGTGAAAATAGTATACTTCAATCTGCATTCAAACTCCATCGTTCTTTCTCTGGATGTGCATAGCATTTTCTCTTTTGAAATTGTCTTAGGTCATTGCATTGTTGAGAAGAGCCACGTCTGTCATAACTAATCATTGTGCAATATTGCTGTTCCTGTGCACAATGTTCTCCTGCTCACTTTACTCTGCATCAATTCATGTAAGTCTTTCCAGGATTTTCTGAAACCCACCTACTTAGCATTTCTTATGGCACATTAGTATTCCATTACATTCATATACCACAACTTGTTCAGCTATTCCCCAATTGATGGACATCCCCTCTAACTCTTGGTCACCTCAAAAAGAGCTGCTATAAATATTTTTATACATGTGGGTCTTCTTCCCATTTTTCATGATCTCTTTGGAATACAGAACTAGTAGTGGTATTGCTGGATCAAAAGGTATGCACAGTTTTATAGCCCCCTTGGGCATAGTAACACATTGCACTCCAGAGGAGAACACTTTTGACTTGAAGAATCAAGGAGAGTTTCTTGGAGAAAGTGACATGTGAAATGAGTTTTTAAAAATGAGTAGGAATTCAACAGTAAAGAAAAATACAAATCCATTTAAGAATCTCAGTATAGGGGCGGCTAGGTGGTGTAGTGAATAGAGCACCCCCCCAACCCTGGAGTCAGGAGGACCTGAGTTCAAATCTGACCTCAGACACTTTACACAAAAACTAGCTGTGTGACCTTGGGCAAGTCACTTAAACCCAATTGCCCTCAAAAAAAAAAAAAAGAATCTCAGTATATCCAGGGGTCTTTTTAAGGCCCCATTTCATTGTCTGGTTTCCCAGAACTGGGACAGAGAGGTAGTATAGTGGATAGAATGCTGAGCCTGAACTCAGGCAGACTCATCTTCAAAAGTTTAAATCTGGCCTTGGACACTCACTACCCATGCCACCCTGGGCAAGTGATTTAACCCTAATTGCCTCAGTTTCTTTATCTGGAAAATGAGCTGGAGAAGGAGATTAAAAAGCACTTTAATGTCTTTGCCAAGAAAACCTCAAATGGGGTCACAAAGAGACAGACACAATTGAAACAACAACACAGCAACAATACCCAGAAACAGTCCTTTCTGGGCAACCTACCTCACCTCTCACCCAAGGCCCAGCCTGATAATGAGAGGGTGAATTTAGGTGGAAGGAAGACCCAAGAGTGATGCAGCAGGCATTAAGAAGGTGAAGCTAAGCTTTACACTTATCCAGTAGGAGCCAAGGAGAATTGTTATAGCTACAGCTACAGTACTAACACTGTGGATGGGGAGGTGAAACTGTCTACCCTGGGAGTCAGGTTGTCAGGGTGCTGAAAATTGGGCCAAGGAGAAGGAGACACATCCTCCGAAGGGAGAAGTTATTAATAAAAGGAGCAACTAGTCCAGCTGACTGGCAAAAAGCAAAGAGCAGTTCCTGTAAGGAAGCTTGCAGTCTGGGCAGACAGCTTTATTAATGAGTAATTTCTGAAAGGAAGAGAAACTGTGGAGACAGTGAACTGTACTGGATCTCTGTGTATGCACAGAGTGCAGGAATATCTTTGATTTGAGGGAAATAATGTAATTGTTTCCCAAACAGACACTCATGAGAGAGCAGTATCTTCGTTTCCTGTCCTCAGTTGTAGTTCTGGCAACTGGTGCACTGACACATGCAGATTGTACCCTGGAATCTACATGTCACTTGGTAAATGACACATATGTTTGGCGAAGGAGGTTAGTAGGCTATGGAGGTATGGGGGAATTGGGGAGATATCTTTGTTATGAGAAATAAAACATAAGAAATTCCTTTTCTCATCTTCTAAAAGATAAAGATGACATTAAAATAAAAGAATTACAAAAAATAACAACTTTGGTCTTTTAAGGTATCTACCTAACAACTAAGATAGTTATTGTTAAGCTTATTTTATTGTTAGACCTATTTCTTGTTATTGTTAAGTCTTTTCAGTTATGTCCAACTCTTCATAACCCCACTTACGGTTTTCTTGGCAAAGTAACTGGAATGGTTTGAAATTTCCTTCTCCAGCTCATTTTCCAGATGAGGAAAATGAGGCAATCAGGGTCAAGTGACATAGTATGTGTCGGAGGCAGGATTTGAACTCAAATCGTCAGGCCTGGTACTTTCTCTATTGTGCCATCTAGCTGCCCCAAACTCTTATTTTACAGATAAAGAAATTTGAGATTCCAAGATGTGTGAAGTGATTTGCTTAAAAGTAAAATGCAGATCTAGGACTTTAGTTTAAATAGTTAAGACTCCAAGTTCAGGCTTCCTTCTATCAAACCAACAGAAAGACATTATATGCTGGAAAAGACACTGGTCTTAGAGTCTGGACCTGTATTCAAATGCTGGCTTCCAAACTTTTAAACTATGGGACATGCTTAAGTAAATTCACCCTTTAGACTTCAGTTCTGTCATATGCAAAATGGATCTAATATCCCATATGCTACCTGTCTCAGAGAATTGTGAGGAAAGTGCTGTGGAAATCTAAAAACAAAACAAAACAAAACAAAAAAAAAAACCAAAACCCTAAGAAAACATGAGCTAGCATCCTCATACCATGAGAAAAAGAGATCTCATGTTGAAAGCTGATTCCATGTGGGCAATATATTCTATATTAATACTTTTTACTGAAGTAAAATTCTATACTGATCCTATACTTTTACTTTTACCATACACAAAATTACACACACAATTAAAAATTGTTAGGTTATTTTTTAAGAGACAATCTATGCCAAAACGGAAGCGGGGCTCATTTTACTTTTTAAAGACTATTTGAAATGCAGGAGCTTAGAATCTTTCACAAATTATTAAATTCAGTCATTTGATAGGAAGGGATGAAAGTCGATTCTTCATTCATTTAGTTAAAGATATTCTAAAGCAGTCAATAAATAATTATTTTATTGGATGACTTCAGTGGTAATAATGTAATGGCACTTCTCCTTTATTATTTTCGTAGAAAATCAAACAGAATGGAACCACATGAAAAGGAAGATGCCCCTTTCAATAATTAGAGAAGAAACGGTTCAGGATCCAGCAGGGAAGGGGTCAAAGCCATCATATCCACCAACCCCTCTGAGGATGAATGTTGTTTACAGTATATGTTTAAAATAATATTCCTGGCTAGTCAAGCTTTCCCTCAGGATAGTGCAATTATAACAGTAACAGAGGATTAATTAAGAATCATCCCATAGGTGATGCTAGAGATCTGGAATCGACCAGAGGGGGTTATATTACCAACTCAGCACAGAGGTGAACAGACCAGAGCTGTTCAAAATAATTAGCTAGGCACAAGGGCAGGGCTGAGCTTTTGCCTCATTTGTCTGATTTTGATTAATACTTTAATTTCTCTCTCTCTCTCTCTCTCTCTCTCTCTCTCTCTCTCTCTCTCTCTCTTTCTCTCTCTCTCAAGAAGAAGCATAGAAGCATTCTGGCTTTTATTTATGGGCAAGGAATGAACAGGATAGAGCAAACCTTATATAGATAAAATTGTTTGGAAATATATTTCACCTAGACCTACTTCAGATGGGGAATCTATTTTTAATAACTGTTTCCTGGGCCTCTAATTTTCTGTTTTTAATCATAGATAAGAGTTGCAAAATAGCTTAAATGAAAGAAAACAGACAGAAATGACAAAGCAGAGCATCAGAAGGAGGAAAATGTTTAGAAATACTGAGAAAGAAGGCCAAGACTCAAATCCATTGCTCTGTGGGGGTTTAAGAAAGCCTAGTACTGGACGTGGCTTTGACATTATCTAGTTCAAGTCACTCATTTAACAGAGGGCCAGAAAAGATTGAGCAGTTTCACCAAGGCTACACTGTCGATAAGTAATAGAGCCAGAATGTGAACCCAGATCATGTAGCTAGAAATTTAGTCCTCTTTTCATTACACCCTGCTCTCTCTTTGCTGTTTACTTTAAATAGGCTCCAACCTGTTCAGAACTCCAGGATTCTCAAGACTGCCAGGATAAGGTGAAAAAGAGAAGAAACACATTCCCTTTATCATCTATCTTTGGACACTTTCCATACCCAATACTTTTTCTTCCTGTTTCAGGGCTTCCCTTCCTCTTGCTATAAACACAGTATCTATGCGAGAGGAGAATTAAAAATTATAGAACTGTAAAGAGCATGAAACATAATGTTATTCCAATTCCCCCACCTAAACGAAGAGGAAACTAAACCTCAGAATGCAAAACTAATTTGTTTAAGGGCATTCTGCTGATTAGAAATAGAATTGGGACCAAAACACACTTGACCGGGTATCTCAGGGTCCAGATTCCCAGGCTAATGAAATTTAACAATTCAGCCAATTATTAGTTTTTATTATCAATTATTAAGCTTAATGTATTGGTAAAAATGACATAATACCTCACCTCAGGGAGCTTATAATCTGAGGGAAAAAAAAACCCATAGACTTAGATAAGTATCATATATGAGAGACTGTTATAGTAATAAAGGGAAGATACTGCCAAAATACTACAAGATATTTCAGGAGGGATCTGGGGCTGTAAGGCCAAGCAAAGAAGACATTATGGACAAGGTGGTATTTCAACTGGAACTTTGAGAAAGGGGAGAAGTTCAGCAGTTAGAGAGGTGGGAAGAGGGCTTCCTAAGCATGGAATATGATCTGAGCTAATGCCAAGTAGTAGGAGGGGGAATAGCTTGTCTTAAATGTAAAATATATGAAGGGTGGTAACCCATTTTCTACCAAAGTAGAAGTAAGGAAACAGGAACAATAATAATCTAGTTTTTACCTTGGCACTGCTTAGCCAAACATGATTAGGAAGAAGAGGAAACAAATTCACTTTAATACAACATAATGCATAATTAATACATTAATTAAACACTTATGTGCAGAGCACTGTACTAGGCTCTGATATATAAAGTGCAAATAAGATGCTGTCCTCCTGGAGATCAACTTTTCCTTTCCCCATGGAATTTATAGTGTAATAAAAAGTTAGCACAGAAAGACATAATTCTAATACACAATGATATATAATAAATATATTACTGGGGTATAAACTCAAGGCTATTTGAGATCTAACAAGGATCCACAAGGAGGAATGATTTTAGGGAGAACATGTGATTTGGTCTTGCAAGTGTTTTTAAGAATTAAGCAGGCAGAGGAGTGGGATAACATTTTAGATATAAGGAAATGAACTAGCAAAAGTAGAAAAGTAGAAAAGCAAAACAATACCTGGGAGTCCCAGAACCCCAAAGAAATTAATGTGATATCCAGGTTTGGGGGGTAGTCAATATCCTAGTATAAAAATGCATTGCAATTTCTGTTGATATTGTGGGTGGTTGATGATTCCCCAGGATTCATAGTATCTGGGCAATTCTCCTTGGTTGTATATAATCATGGTGGAAGAATGAGAGGAAGTAGAGAACTTGAAGCCAGGTCATTTTTATTTATTACTATTACCATTGGTCTTGCAAGTTCCAGGTTATATGAGATCCCAGAGTATGTGGCCTTCAGGTACTCTCTGCCTTATAGTCATACTGGCCCAATAGTAGGTAAAGACAAGTCATAACTCCTATTCTTCCCAGCCTTGGCTACCTGATTCAATGCTATGAGGAGGTAGTAGACCACCCACAGATGCAAATGGATTGCAATATTCAGGGACAAAGTTTTAATGGCTTAGTGCCAGTTAAAGATCTGAGGAAGGGCACAGGATATATTCAGGAAGCAAAACAGTCCAGTTTGGGCAGAGCACAGAATACATAGAAAAGAGCAATACAGCACCTAGCTACTAAGTTAACGTATTGCCAGATTATGAAGAGCTTTCAATGCCAAACACAGGAGTTTAAACTTTGTGAAAGTAATAGAGATTCACTAAAGATTTTTGAGCAAAAGGGTGACATGATAGAATAAACGTATATAAAGTTCTTTTTCCTCTTTTCCTAAAACCTAGGGTAAAGATCAGAAATCTGTTAGGAGTCATATGGACTGGAGAATCCTTACTGAATAGATTGACTTGTGCCTTAGGGGAACAAGAAAGATGAATGTCTATGAAGTCTTTCCTTATTACCCCAGGTGAATGTGATCTCAGCTGCTTCAAATGTCTTAAAACAATTTGCCAATTTTTTTCTTTGTCCTTAACATTTGTCCCTATGTTTATACTTATTTCTGTAAGTAGCTTGTCATCTCATTCTGTGTGTGTGTGTGTGTGTGTGTGTTTTAATAATAAGCTTCTTGAAGGCTAGGACTATATAATTATTCATCCTTGTATCTTCCATACCTACATATGTGGTAGTTTATGTACAGTTATTCAGTCCTTCAGAACCTTCTCAGTGGAAGACTCAGAAAGGCAATGATTTCTATTGAGTAAACCATATATCCATCTACTTCATTCATTAATCATGCAGTTCTGGGATGGTTTTCTCTAAATCTCATCATAAAATTGCGGAAGTGAAGAAAGAGGAACAAGATTCTTGTGTCCTATGCCGAGGAAAGTTGGAGTTGGGTCCTGGCAGTTAACTCACAATAGACTATCTGTACAAGGAATGGTAGCATATCTTGGTAATTCTCAGGGTTATGGTTCTCTAGGGTTTCTGGATAAGCTGAGATTCAGTCTGTACTTATTTATTATTGAAAACCCCTCCTTCTCTGGAAAGCAACATTGTTTAAAAGCCTCCTAGCATCATTATTGCCCAAAGACCAATGGCAAGGGAACCAGTTGTTCTCTCCCTCCTAGGTGCCATTATGTATAGTCAGCAGTTTATTGGTAGTTGTTTAAAAACCCAACTCTTTAGGGGGAAAAATGCATAGCATCGTACTTTTTAAGTTTAATCTAAATTTTAAACATTTTATTCATGACTTTGTTGGGTCTTTACAATCAACAAATCATAAATCAAGCAGTGGTTTGTAGTATTTCCCTATTTCCAAAGTGTAAATGTTCATATTATATATTTAATAATTGGTTATTGGGAATTCGTATTAGTGGAATCCAGTTTATCCCTTTCTATAGTTATCTTTTGCTTACAAGATCAAGTTCCAGACCTGTCTCTACTGTCAGCATCTGACAAATGTTATACATTCCATACAAGAAAAATCCTGGATGAAGCTATATAGGACACCAGAATACTACTAAGAGACTAGGGTATTCCATATCTCAAAGTCATCTGTTTCACAAATCGTTCACTATTTCTCCCATCATAGAATTCTATAGAATAATATTATAAGAAGACTATTTCCACTTCTACCTCAAGATCATTACTCAAATTCTCTCTGCTACATTTCTATGCCCTGAGAGGTCAAATACTTCATTCAGTTCACTTCTTTTCTTATCATATTTTGTACTTTCGTAGCATTACCAGTCCTTTCCATTGCCAACATTTATCCTATATTGAACTTCCTGCTCTCTATGGTAACAAGCTTGTTAGATCTATTTGGATAGTTTCATCCTTCTGGCTTCTTTTCAGTTTAATTTCCTCTGTGCTGAATTCCCAAGAGTTCAAGCATTCCTTTTTTTTTCTTAATCAACCTTTATTAGGTGCATTCCATCAATTGCCAAGAGTCTAGTATTAAACATTTTTAAATCAAATCCAAAATTTTAAATCATATTCACAGACACCATCTTTCTTAGTCATCTATTCACTTTTTAGATCTGTTTTTCTTTTCTGCACTCCATGCATTTGATTGGCACTGGTGATGAAAATATTACCTATACTCTCCAAGGTCTTCAGTGTTTTGCCTAGGACTTCATAAACCTTAGCAGTGTCAAACATTCTTAAGGAATCACCAGAAGGAGGAGGAGTTGTCAAGTCTAAACATTCTCAAGAAGTTTTGAAACATCTTCAGGAAGAGAAACAGAAGGTTATGGACAGAGCTAAACTACATGGTAAAAGTTAATTTGAATTTTTTATAATAGATCAGAAATGATTGACTGCTTGCAAAAAAGGCACAGTAGAATCAGCTGTGTGTAGTCAGAACCATTGATTACACACACACACACACACACACACACACACACATTTTATTTTTTTTTATTGCTCAGATGTCTGGTTCACATCTTGGTGTTTTCGTCTTTTTAAAACATTTTTTCAAGGTCAGAGCACAAGAGATTTTTTAATAGCTACCTTCTCAAAGAAAAGTATTGCTGAAAGCTTGCCCACAATTGTCTAGAGTGAAGATCACAATTAATATCAAGCTAGATGAAAGAACAAAGATGAAAGTAGAGACTTTATATAATGATACCAGCTCTAACTTGACCTATTTAGGCAATCCATTGACTGGAAAATGGGAAATAGATAAATATAAAGACATTGACTTTGATTATTCACATTTCTTAGAGAAGTTTCACATGAAAAGACACAGAACATAAGATCCAGCTATATAGTTTGTTAGTTGAAAAAATAAATAAATAAACTTTGTAAGTGAAATAGACTTAAAAGTTCTTCACCAGCTATGTGTCTTCTATTCATAAAAAAAGATCATATAAGATTCAATGATAAATATGACTAAATAATTGTTAGATTTATGTGGATAGTTTCATCCTCTGTCTTCTTTTTCAATTTAAATTCCTCTGTATTGGATTCACAAGAATTTAAGCATCTTTTTTTTTTTTCTTCCTAGTCATCTTATCAGTATGAAGCAAGGCATGAAGCAGGACAGTATATGGTCATCAAACTGTTAAATCTTTGCTATAGAGTATGTTCTGTGGAAATACCAGATAGAAAAGTTTTAGCAAGTTCTTCCAGATGTTACATGACTTCATACAGATTACACCAAATACCATCCCATCACAAGGACTTTTTAAAACGGACTTCCCTAACAATTCCCATTGAGGGAGAAGGGTATGAAAAGTGGATGAAGAATGCATATTACTAGATTATGATGTTAAATTGTTCTGGCATCATTGATTTAGAAAACCAGTACAAATATTTTGGGCAGGCATTGGAGATGGGAGAAAGTCAGAGTAGAGATAAAGGTCCTGGGAATAGGGACATGGTTTTTGAAGTCCATAAAGTTAGGAAAAGGGCTAAGAAAGAAACGAAGACAGGCTAGCCTGGGTCCCTTCAAAAAACAAACTGAGTGTCCAGGAGGAACACATCAGTAGGAAAAAGCAGTAGGAGTAAAGTGGGCCAGATCATATTTAGAGAATTGTATAGCACTTTCAATATTCCCAAAGCATTTTTTGAACCATCAGTAGTCTCCTATTAATGTCATGTGACATGAACACCATGATCACAGAAGAATCAAAATTGAACCTAAATTACCCAAAAGGCAATAGAAAGCCACATGGCAAGTATAAGGAATCTGCAGTATATTGCTTGCAATGCTTACATGTGAGAAAGCTTCTTCAAGAATATGTACAATGATAAAAGAAAGCACCCCAGTCATGAGTAACTGACAACATATTGACAGCCTTGATGATGCATTGACTATCTATACCTTATCCAAACTATGAATCTATCAAAATGCTCTACACAAAGTGGGCATTTAATAAATTTTGGTAAGCTGAAACTCCATTATTTCAAACTGGAGAAGCTCTGGCCTTTCTCCTTTATTCTGGGCACTATTTCCTCTAAATCTTTTAATTGCTTGATAGCATAAATATTACTCCTATAGTGTTTCAAGTCTTTTGAGGCATTTCCTTAAAAAAAAAATACTACCACCACCACCAACAACAACAAAACCTTGAAATGGGGGCAATATGAGTATTATCATACCAATTTTATACTTAAGGAAATTGAGATACTAGGAAGTTAAGTGTTTTGCCTAATATCATACATCTAATGTCAGAACTGGGATTCAAACACATATTTTCTTCTTTTAAAATCATAATTCTTTCCCCTACTTAAATCAGAATGCATATGTAGAGGTTATATACACATTTATTTAATTAGAAGATAGCTTTCATTGATAGAACTCATTAAATTATATATTTTTTTCTTTTTAATTAAATTAGTTGTTCTTAACCCTGAATTTTCTTGGTGACTGGTAACAGTGTTTGTTTAATACAAGGCAAGCACTTCTGAATTAAAAGTAGAAGCCATGGTCAATTATCTATCTACTCTCCAAGGGTCTACAATTCATACAATTGGAACCATCCAGGTATTTACCTTTTATTTCTGCTACTTATTCATACTGTGAATATTCTGAAGCTACACATTAATTGCTAAGCATATAAATAGTTGATTGTCATGTGGATTCTGGGTTGATGTTGATTTAAAGCTAGGGGCTTTTAGGATTACCTGTTGAGTACCTATAGGGTTTTTATTTATAGGGACCTATTTTCTAAACAGAATGAATTCTGAATTCTGAGAGGTCTGTTCACTTAAGAAACAGGGATATGCTAGTCTATCCATTATTTAAAAAAATACTACTCTGGAGCATCATTGATTGGGTTCAGTAAACTGTCATTTATTTTAATGATAGCCCTAAACTGTTCTCATGTCCCTTTGTTTGTTTGTTTGTTTTCCAAGTCATGAGCTCCTCCCTTAGACTCTCTGGATTGAATTTGGCCTTGTATGTTGTCCACCTTTTTTTTTTTTTTAATCTGTACTTCTGCTGCTTCTGGATAGCTCCCTTCCCCTGGGCACAGACTTCTGCTTCTGACTGATGATAGTACTTGTGTCCTCATTAGTTGATCAGCTTTGAACAATCAGCCCTTGAGGAGCTGAAAGCAGAGTGACTATGGTGTGGTGAAAAGTCCACAGAATTTGGAGTACAAAAAATGTGTTCAGATCATAGCTGATGTTTAATATTTGTTTGATCATAGGTATACCCATTTAGTGGTCAATTTCCTCATCTTTAAGATAGAAATAATATTAATTCTATTATCTACCTTGGAGGATTATTGTGAGGAAAACATTCTCTAAATATTGTAGTAGTATTCAAATGTGAATTAATTAATTTACAGTTGTACAACCTTGCTAATAATGGCACTCAAAAAAAAAAAAGTTTACTGGTTCAAAGAGCACCTACTTTCTGCCCTTTTCATGGAATCATAGAACTAGATCTGGAAAGGATCTTAGAGAACATTTAGTTAGTGTATTATTGCTACAAAATGCAAATAAGTTACTTGCCTAAGATCACACATATGAAATAAAAAAGACAAGTAATAATGACTTGGTGTAATGAAAAGAGCACAACATTAGAGCTAGAAGAGTTGAATTGACTCTTTTTACTCCTTCTGAGACTTTGGGATGGTCACTCACTCTTTTGGCCACATTTTCCTCCCCTATAAAATGAAGATGATCTCAAAGCTTCTTTACTGCTTAGAACTCTGTATTTCTTACATTTGAATAATTGCCATTTACATTAGCCTGGAAAGATAAGTGAGTAAAACAGAGGTAAATGGATAAAGGAAAACAGAATATAGCAATGATTACAATAAAACAAATGGAAGAAAACCAAAGCAAACAAAACCAGCCCTACAACTAGCAATGAAACCAACTTTGTAACTGAATGCTGGGAAATTATAAGAAATGAATGAGTCAATCAGTCAACAAATATTTATTACACACCTACTGTATGATTGGCACTGTGCAGATACTGGGGATACAGACAATGAATAAGAGATGATGTGTCAAAATGGTAGGTCCCTGTAACTGGAATAAGGAAAATCAGGATTTAAATCCCAATTTAGATATTTACCAGCTATGTGGCCCCAGGTACATTTCTCTGGGCTTCAGTTTCTTCAACTAAAAACAGGAGAGTATGAGTAGACCCAATGACCTTTGAGGTAGCTTCCAGATTTACATCTATCATCCATCAATTGAAACAATCCCATGGTGACCAAGTTTGGCACCAAAGAAGAGAAATGATATGTATTTTTTTTTAATCTTTGCAGAGGATGGGAAATATTGATGTGAAATACTACAGATAACGTCAGACTTTTATCAATGTGTTTAGTTTGCATGATCTTCCCTCCTCCTCTCCCCCATCTTTTTTATTCTTTATTATAAAAGTTGACCTTCAGAGAGGAGGAAGACTGAGAGACTCATCAGGGATGTAATGGAAATGCAGATTTGAAGATCTTCCCTGCCCCTAGGTTAAGTGCACCTGGAGCCTGTGATGGGAGGCTTGTTTTTCAGGAAAGCCCACACCTTGATACTTTGTGATTGGGCAGTGGTTCAAGGAGGTTGTTACAATCTTTGAGCCAGGAGAAGGCTATATAAACTCTGATGAAGGGCTTTGCTTTGGGGCTCACTTTGAGAAGTGTTGTGTGATTTGACCAGATGAGACTCTGGGAAGCCGTTGTTGAGAGCCCCCCGGCTTTGAAAACCCAGATGTTGATGCTTCCCTCTCTGGTAACTGTGATTTGGTATTGCTATAATGGTAGGACAGTTTGGAAGCCTGTCTGTTTGATCTGTAAGTTCTGTAACTCTGAAGTTCGGGTGCTGACCTTTTTCCCCTGAACTAGGTAATGTGTGTTTGTTTGATTAAAGTAAGCTTGTTAACTGATTTTGAGTTGCTTTCCTTTTGAAAAGCAGATCTAAGAACCTGTGTTGGCAGCTACCCTGGGGATATTGGGGTGCTTGCCGCTACAAGGGAATGTAAATAATGGAAAATAAATCAACACCCATTTATTGTCTACTCTATACTCTGTT
Source organism: Gymnobelideus leadbeateri (assembly GCA_011680675.1). NCBI lineage: Eukaryota > Metazoa > Chordata > Mammalia > Diprotodontia > Petauridae > Gymnobelideus > Gymnobelideus leadbeateri. Next base: position 47,198 of record WOXC01002063.1, read on the forward strand.
AGCAATTTTGGACACAAATGTGAAGAATGAGATAATCCTTCTTTGCAACAATATATATTTAAATTTCTATTTAAATAAATTATTAAATATAATTAAGTATATTATAGCATACTATATTTAAGAATATGAATATATAGCATTAAATTATTAAATAATCATTTAGTTATATATTTACATTAGTTTTTATATATAATTTATTCTTTTAAATGATATGAAATAAATATACTGAAGGAGGCAACAATTAAAACTTAAAAGAAGGAAGATTTTGACTGAAGAGAAAAAAATATTAGCAATTCAATATATATATATGAAGTATAGCGGGCTGAATGGCCAATTTTATCAAGGGTAGGATTAATGATTTAGATGCGATAACCTCCAAGATTTCTTCCAATTCTTAAAAGTAATCTAATTCTCAAATCTCTTATCTAATTGGAACCTCACAATAATCATGTGAGTGACATTGACCTCCTTGCTGTTCCTGGCACATAACTCTCCATCTCAGGAAGCTGGTGCATTTTCAATGGCTGTTCTCCATGAGACAAAAACTATGCATTCTGCCTCCTGGTATCCCTATCTTCTTTCAAGTATCAGTTAAAGTCCCATCTCCTAAAATAAACCTTTTCCAGTCCTCTTTAATCTTAAGTACCTTCCCTCTGAGTTGCCAGCCCTCTGCCCCAGCCCCCATTTATCCTGTCTTTCTTATGTGCACGTAGTTGTTTGCATGTTGTCTCATCCATTACACTTCAAGCTCCTTGAAAGCAGCTATTATTTTATTATTATTGAGTCTGGGAGTTTGGGGGACTTTATATCCCTAGCATTTAGCTCAGAACTTTGCCCATGATAAATATTAAAAAGATATTATGTTATTATATGAATATTAATTATATTAATAAACATAATAACTATAATATTATTTATTAATAAATATTAGTTGACTGAGTACTTACCCTCATTTTCTAGGTTAGGAAACTGAGACCCAGGTATGTAAAAGTTGTGTACCCAGAGTGACGCATCTAACAAATGGTAGAAATGGGATTCAAACCCAAGCTCATTGTAAGATTTCTACATATGTCACTTAGAGTGACATATGAGTAGCTACTCTTTCCTGGTCATTAGAACAGACAAAAGGGGATTAAAGGAGCAAAAATACATCATTAAGATATGATCCCAGAGTATTGATGCTGGTGAATTCATACATAGAGGAATAGTAGGGGGATTTAACAGTTATTACCTAAACCAAATAGCTAATATATAAGTTAGTATTTACAGACCAAATTCTCTGATGGATGATTTTGATTTCCTGAAGCTAAAATATCTTCTAGTCCTATCCAACTGCCCTTGCCTGACTCTTTAAACCATTACTCATCTTTTAAGTTTGGGAGTGGTAGCAGCTTGAAACCTGGAGGAAAGAGACTCCTGGTCTTGTTTTGCTTTATTGTGCATTGAATGACTCATGGTTTTTGCATCTATTAAAAACTATGTGAACTTATGATTCTCCCAGCTGGCTGATGGTACTTACCTTGAACAAGACTGCATTTCCAAATGGTAGGTGAGCAACCATTAGGCAAGGGAGGTGATTAAACTGCAAAACACCCCAGGATAAGGCAAGACCCTCAGTGAGTTTTGTATGTTAATTCTCCTACTGTCAGAAAATAAAGGTAGGTGCTAATGGTATCTTTCCAGTAAATTAAAAAGTGACCTTGAGTCATCTACTACATCCATCTTTCCCCTCCCCACACCCTTTACCCTCTGTCCACACAGATACACACAGAGATAATCCCCACAGCCCTTACCTCTAGAAACCTGGTGCTAAAGTGAGAAAATATCCTCCTGAGTATAGTGAAGGAGGATGGAGTGGGTGGAGTGCTAAGCCCAGGGCCAGAAGATCTGGGCTTGAGTCCCATTTTTACTATTAGCTGGCTGTGGGAAATTTTGGATAAAACACTTCTACTCTCAGAGGCTCAGCTCTCTCACCTGTCAAATGGGAATAACAATACGTATAGAAAGGGAGGGGGGTATAATGCAGTGCACTGAAAATGTTCTACCATTTATTAGTTATATGCCATTGGGCAAAAAATAATAATTTCCATGCTTTGGGGTTCAGTTTCTTCTTTCAAAAGGAGGGAGGTGTGCAGGGTTGCATTACATGACCTTGAATATCCAACACAGTTCTCCCATGATTTTTATTTTGTTTTATTAAACCTCTCAGGAATTGTTTTGAGAATAAAATGAGGTAGATAGGTAGATAGATAGATAGATAGATAGATAGATAGATAGATAGATAGACAACACACACACACACACACACACATATATATATATATATGTATGTGTATATATATATATATATGCAAATATAAGCATTCAGTAACCACAAAGTACTATAGAAATGAGTTGTTACCTGCTTGGAATCTATAATTTTGGAGGAGTAAGAACGAATTCTGATCATTTAGGTGAAATGGACACTCGGACAGAATCAACAGGCCAAGACCATCAGTAATCGAATTCAGGAAGTGTTTATTAGCCAGCTGGCAGCAGTCCTAGGGATAAAGTCCCAGGAGCTGCCCCGAACCCCAGTAGACACACAGTTTAAATAGTCAAAAACCACCATCATATCAGGAGTAACAATAATGGGGCAGACTGGTCAGGCAGGATATGGGGCGGGGGCACTCTTAGATAAAGCAGGTTCTTCAATAACCAAGCCAAATGGAGGATTCCTGGGTTTACAAGGCTTACTACTGCAGTCAGGCAAGATAAGAGTGGGCTGGGGGCACACTGGGTTAAGGCAAGTTGTTTAATAACCAAGCCGAATGGAGGATTTCTGGGTTCCAGGAATTCAGGATACAAAGATGGGCCCCTTGTAAGCCAGTGAAATGTCAAGGCTTACTACTTCATAAGTTATTGAAAAAATATAATCACTCTCTTTTGGGTTGTTCCTGGTAAAGAGGGAATGTTACTGGACAGCTCCTAAGGGATATTTTTAGAAATGTCATACTGCCAAATAGGCCTGAAATTTTAGAGATTATGGGCTATACATTGCATTGATCTGAATATAAGATGCAGTTTCCCTTCTCCTTCCCATCCTTTGATGAGTTTACTTTTTTCTTCTTTTTTTTAGGGTATACATTTCCTTTTTTTTTTTTAAATATCTCATTTTAAGTGTGAAATATATTGGTGGGCAAACTATGTAAAGAAACTTTATGATTTAGGTGTCACTTTATAATTATATTAACCTCCCTTGATATTTTAAAGTACATATCTGCAGGTTTATATAAATTCTATTAATACATTAATTAAATAAAATATACTCTTTATAGGCCAATATCATGAAAGGAAGAAGGAAACAAACATTTATTATCTATCTACTATTTTCCAGACCCTGTACTAAGTACTTTTTAAATACTAGCTCATTTGTTCCTCACAACATTGTGAGGTAAGTGCTATTATTATCCATGTTTTACAGTTGGGAAACTGACACAGACAGCTGTGAAATGATTTGCCCAAGGTCACACAGCTAGTAAGTGTCTGAGGTCAGATTTGAAATCAGGTCTTCCTGACTCCAGATCTAGTGTTCTAGTCATTATGATACTTAGCTACTTCTAAGTATTTTGTTTCTCAGTCTAAAGGCATGTAGAATTAGGTGGGATATTAGATGTTATCTAGTCTACCCCTCAGATTTTACTTAGATGGGACCTAAGACTTCACTCAGTCCAATCTCTATTTTTCAAACAAGGAAACAAGTCCCCAGTAAAGTGGCATGACCAAAGTCATATAAGTAATCATCAGTAAAGCTGTCACTTAACCAGGGGTTCTCTGCTTCCAAATGAGATGCTTCTTTTCACTGTACCCATGTACCCATGTGTGCCCATCACAGAGATTTGAAAAGAGAATCTAGATTTCCCAACTCCCTATACAGCGTTCTTTCTATTCCAGCACATTGTCCAATTCTAAAATGAGTCACAGTTGTGGGAACATTCCAAAGAAACAATAACTAATCCCAGCCATATTAACTCATATTTATCTAGTAATTTGAGGTTTCTAAAGTACTTTCTCCACAATCCTGTCTGGTTTCATTATCCACATTTCATAGATGAGAAAATTGAATTAAAGCTGAAGTAATTAATGGTTCATGTGAAATTCCAATATTTTTTTTTTTTGCTTACTATCTCTTTAGAATCCATATTTTTTTAAGAATGTTATGGGCCAGACTTGATTCAGGTCAATTTGGTGGTCAACTTTTGGATTTGGAATGAAAACTCAAATCTAAAAATCCATTTATGGGGTGGTGAAGTGGCGCAGTGAATAGAGCACCAGCCCTGGAGTCAGGAGAACTTGATTTCAAATCCAGCCTCAGAGACTAAGTACTTACTAGTCATGTGACTTTGGTTAAGTCATTTAACCCAATTCCCCTACCTTCTCCCGTCCAAAAAACAAAAACAAAATAAAAACCCATCTAGCAGTTGATAGAATATTTTTGTTTGCCCATAACATGGAAATGATAGCCATCGAAGATACAGTGTGAATCAGATGGATGGTGTTTCCTTACCTTTGCATTTGTCATGGTGGCACCTGATTGTATGTGCTCTGGCCTTTGGACTCAAATAACCAGGAAGCTACATCAATATCTCTACCTTTAGTCTTCCTTGGACCAATTAAGTCTCAAGAATAGTTTCTTTAATTACCTTTTAAGGAAAAGCTAATTTAGCATGCATGAGGGAGATGATACTCTTATAATATCCCTCCCCTTGGTGGCAAGGCCCTTAAAAGTCTTCTAGACCAGAGGTGTGAAACACACGGCCCATGAGCCACATGAGGATGCAATACTCCTGAGTATGGCCTGAATCAGACAAAATGTAATTGGGGAACATTTAACAAAATAAATAAAATACAATAAAACGTAAAGAACATTACATTTAAGAACTAAGTCAACCTCTGTCAAAAGGATTCTTATGTATGGAATAGTGGTGCATGTTTCTATTTGAATTTGACACCTATTTAAATGGATGTCCCAGTCCTTAAATTACTGGACTACCCTGATTTTGATGAGGAAATTTCACATAGGAAGAAATGGAAGAGAAATTTAGTGAAGATAAAAGAAAAAAATCTAGCAAGAAATGCAACAAGCAATGTGATTGTCCCCTCAAAAGTATGGCCAAAGATGGAGGAAAACCAAGAAAAGCAATGCCAGGCTTTGTTTGCCATTCTGTTTTTGAAGGATTCTGCCCCAGATCTTAATGATTTTTTTTTTTCTACACGGAGGGTGATGTCAAATCTTTGCAGTTAATATGGCTCTGAGGATATAAAGCAGTGATGGCAAAATCAAATGGAATCAGGATTTATTAAATCATATCTAAGAATCCTTGTGGGGCCACATTCTGATTTAGAAAACCACATATTAGGATAATATATGGTCCATTGCATTTTTATTTAGTTTGTTAAATATTCCCCATTTACATTTTAATCTGGTTCTGGCCAAACTAGGGAGTATTGTGGGTGGGTGGTATCTCTGATATAAAGAGATGGTTTGAACAGGAGAAGTAATAAAACTATGAGGGCCAAACATAGGGATGATCTTCATGGTATAGTCTCCCATCCTTGCTATCAAATAGAATTATTCTAATAAACCAAGATACAGCATGCCCTAGTGTCAGGGTCAATAGCAAGACTTGCCCTGTACCATAACTTAATCAATGAACCCATCCCACCACTCAGGATAACTCTCTCCTTGGGGACTCTATCAGGAGAGATTACAAGCATCTTCATCTCTTTATAGCCTTTTACTGAGGGATTGCCCTCTTCTTCTTACAGGGGATGAGAAGATGGTGATTAGAAAACAATGAAACTCCTAAGAAATAGATTCAAGTTATGGTCCTTCATATCTTTTCTGAAGAACACTCCTCCAATAAACAGGCATTTTGTTGGCAATATAGTGCAACAGTCTGTTCCAGATTCTCATAGACACAGGATCACTCTGAGCCTGCCATAGCCCTTCTGTTGGATCCCCTGCCATTGCCCACTCCACTCTTGCTAAGGCCATCACCATTGTCACCTCCAAGTATTACATGTGCTATTTCCAAAGGCACTCTCAAAGATTATGGTTACTGTCACCAATGAGACTAATGTCCAATTTAAGATGATTGCTTGTTCATCTCTGCTCAAAAAAAGAGACCAGTGAAAGACTGGTCAGAAACATATCTATGCCATTTTAACTGCCTTGTTTGAAAAGTTACCTTCTCTACTGGAGTTAGGGAGAGTGCCTGGATCTTGTCCTAAGGAGTGTACTTTGCCAGGGCCCCTCACTTTTTTTCAAGGGAAGTTCCAACAAGAAAAAAAATTATAATTCACTGTTCCAGAGCCAAAATTTAAGCTTTTTCTTTAAATTGATGCAGTTACCTCTTCCCCCTACTCCCACCCCTTCCTTACCAAATTAATTGGAGTATATTTTCTACATTTGTATATATCTTTATCTCTGGAAAAGTTTATAAGGTCCCAGGGAGGCTAAAGAATTGTCCTTTCAAATGTTTCTTCTCCCTGTATCTTGCTCTAAAGATCCTCAACCAAATCTACATGGCACAGTTATTGTCTCCTAAAAGCTTTATAAAAAACAAACAAAGAAAAAAAACCTCTCAAGCAGTCCATTTAGCACAGTTCTTGGATAATCTTTGTGATGGTCAGACAACTAGAAGACAACTGTTGATCTGTTGAATTGTGTTATTTTCTCCCGATTTTTTGTCTGCTTGTAATTTCTGTTTGTATTTTCTGAAGTTTAGGGTGCAGACTTTTCCCCTGAAGTAAGTCAATGATATGTATGTTTGATTAAAGCAAGATTGTTAACCCCTTTTGAGTTGCTTTCCTTTAGAAAAGCAGATCAAAGAACCTGTGCTAGTAGCTATCCTGGGTATGCTAGGGTGCTTGCTGCTACAAGTGGCATAGTCAGCAGGATCTGCAAACTAAAAGGAAAAGAGGGCTGGGATAATTGTTTGTTTCCCAGTTCAGGGTGCTGACTTTTCCCCCTGAAACTAGGTAAATGATATATGTTTGATTTAACTAGGGCTGTTAACCCCTTTTGATTCACTTTCCTTTTAGAAAAGCAGATCAAAGAGCCTGTGTTAGCAGCCATCCTGGGTATGCTAGGGTGCTTGCTGCTACAACTTCTAGATATGTAGAAGAATTAGCACAGTGACCAGCAAATTGTAGGCCCTACATAAATGCTTTATGGTTGATTGATGATTGATAAAATCATGAATTCAACCATGAAGTCATTCTAATTCAATCAATTCCTACTAATGCCAAATATTTTTGACCATGTCTGATTCAGGTCAATCTGGTCATTCACGTTTAAGAATGGAATCAAATAAAATATTTTCAGGTCATTTTGCTCTTTTTTAAAAGGAGGTTTACTTAATAACAATATAGAAAGTATATTCAGTGAGGATCCAGTGTTGGAGAATATATCCTTGGAAAGCATACAGAATCTTCCAGCACAACAGTACTTGAGAACTCTTCCCCCCTCTCCCATACTCCTCTCCCATCTTGCCCCTTACCACTACAGGAGGCACCCTTCCATGACCCAACCTTTTTCTCTCTTTTTCTTTTTTCTTCTTTTTTTTCCAGGCTGCTTGATTTTGCAGTCATGGGAGTCAACTTCATTCTTCTAGGTGGAATATTACTTAGCCTTACCACTTATCCTACCTTTATAACTTATTATCTGATCTACTTATAAACCTAAGGACATCTGTCTTTATCATCCATTCCACTGCTGCACCCTTAAAAATTCTGCCCTGAAGCTTAAATTTATTTTATTTGTTGTCTCCTGACCATCCTGTTCTTTACCAGTGGATTGTGGGCACCTTCACTTCTGCTTTTTCTATTTGTTTCTCCAGCACTTCACAAGGTATTTGGCGCATTGTATGCTCTTAATAAATGTTCATTCTTTCATTCAATCAGGCACAGTTTCTTAACTTCCACATCTGCCATGAATGTTGAAAGGATCCTATGATCCTATGATGCTTCCAGCCATTCAATTGCTAATCATTGTACTTAGCTGACCAGACAGCTACATACATGATCTAAGCCAGGGGTAGGGAACCTGCAGCCTTGAGACCACTTGTGGTCCTTTAGGTCCTCAAATGTAAAAAAAAGGTCCTTGACTGAATCCAAGGTTTTGTTCTTTGAAGTTTGGATTCAGTCAAAGACTGCACTGGAGAACCTAGATGGTGACATGTGTCTTCAAGGATAGATTCCCCATCTGTGGTCTAAGTTTTAGTATTCTGGATGAATTAAGGCTTCAGGAGAGTTGAATTAATTGCTACTTAAGAACTAGTTAATAACTATTAGCCTCACCTGCCTGGGGAAGGTGTTTCTCTGGATCATAGGAGTAAAAGGCAATGTCCCTGGTCTTGATCCTGCCTCTACCTACTTATATGACCTGCTTCATTTCTTCACTCTGAACTTAATTTTTCCCATCTGGGTAAACATTAATTCAATCCCCTAATAGGAACTCTTTTGTAACATGCAAGTGTTGGTGAGGTAAAATTTCACATAAAATCTCCTGATTTTATTTATTGTATTATCCTGATGATATTACTTTCTGATGGCTTTAAAAATTATAAGGAGAGGTGGAGTGGCTAGGTGGAGCAATGAATTGAGTGCCATCCCTGGAGTCAGGAGGACCTGAGTTCAAATCCAGCCTCAGACACTTAAAACTTACTAGCCATGTGGCGGCTAGTTGAGGCTCATAATGATTCATATGACTAATAAATGTTGAACTTTGGCTTGAGATTCAAGTTTCTTAAGATCCTTGCTGGCTCTGTCACTATTCTATATTCTATGATTATCAGGAATCTTTAACATTCTCTACCTTAGGTCTCCTTCTAGCTTTGATATTTTACTCTTCTATAACTTTCTCATAAAGAAGATTTTGACATGATTTTCCTATTCTAGATGTAGAGTGGCATAGAGGATAAAGAACTGGGCTTGGGATTAGAAAAATTAGTTCATGTCCTCCTTGTAATATACTGATTCTTTGACTTGTTTTCAAAACAAGACTTGGGCAAGTCATTTGATCCCAATTGCTCTGACTTTCCTCTCCAAAAAGCAAAAAAAAAAATTATATATATGTATTTATATGTGTGTGTGTGTGTGTGTGTATAAAGTATAGGAATACTAAATGAATATTCTTTCTCTCTCACTCTTTTTCTTCCTCCTACCCTTCCTTTATTCCTTTCCTCCCTCCTTTTCTCTCCTCCTTCCTTTCTTGTTCCCTCACTCTCCCTTCTTATTTCTTTCTCTCCTTTCTATCCTTTTTTTTTATATTTCAGAGATTCTTTATCTTGTCTCAATAACAAGTTTTAGGAGGTAACAGCCAAAATGTCAGGAAAAGGAAGGATTATGCTGTATTGGACAGTAAAAAGTGACATTATGACTTGCTAAGGCTTGTCTCCATCCATTAGTTAAAAAAGAAAAAGTTTTCTTTATCTCAATGTAAGCCAGGATTTAAAAGACAAATATCCTATTTACCTTCCCCATCAGAGGGCTGCAGGACATTTGAATACTTTAGAGCTGACAACTTGACATGTATTAATATCTTTTTGCATTAGTAAAATTTCAGAAAGAAAGAAAGTACATGTTAGGACTTCTCTCTTTTTTTTTAAACACTGAAGACAGGATTCCAGTTTTTCTCATTATCTCCACATGTAAAGCTTGGCAGAATGAAAAGCAGAGGATAGATGTAGAATAACTATTGATTTTAAGTCAATATGAAAAACAACTTCCTAATTATCACAACAGTTCAGGGAGAGGGAAGGATGCTTAGTGTCTCTCTTCCTGTCTTTGTACTGGCTATCTCCCATAGCTGGAATGCACTGGCACTTTACCCCCTCCCCTTAAAGTCCCTAAACTCTTCAAAGTCCTTTTAGATAGAACTCTTTGAGCCCTTAACCTCATTATCTCATTTGATCCTCATGAGAATCCTGCAAGTTGGGGCTATTATTATCCCCATTTTACAGTTGACGAAACTGAAGCAAACAGATGAGGCTGGATTTGAACTCAAATTGTCCTGACTCCAGTTATAGCATAACATTCATTGCACCACCTCGCTCCTTCTGCAGAAGTGGAGTGGGCTGTTTCCATTTTAGCAAGTTTATCATCAGTAGAAGTGTTGAAACAGAGACTGTAGATTCATCAAGGAATGTGAATAGAGTGGTAGACCTAGATTCAGGAAGTCCTGAATCTGGATCCTGCCTCAGACATTTACTAGCTATAGGACCATGAGCAAGTTATGTAAGTTCTTTGGGCCTCAGATGTCTGACTGAAAACAAAGAAACAAACAAACAAAAACCAAAAAGAAACAAACAGCTACAAAACAATGTGCCAGTGGAAAAGGTATCACAAGGCAAGAAAAAGGGAGAAAAGACAGGTGGCCCCAGTGTTATATTGGTAACCAAAAAATTTTTTGAGTACCAAAATAAGTCTTTCAGATCCCTGGGTAGATTCTGCATCAATCAATCAATCAGTTTACATACACTTATAAAGTATCTACTAAGTGAAAGTCACTCTGCCACATGATAGGAAATAAAGATTAATGTGCAGATGTGTCTGTCTTCAGTCAGCTTCTGCTCTAACATGCAGTGCAAGATTCCCATCCACAGTTTTATGCAAAATGCAGTCAAAGCAGATACCAAGTAGCCTTTGAAGTAAAATAGGTACAAAGGAGGTAAAACAAAGCAACCTTTGGGCTAAAGACGCCAGAAGGATAATTGTGAGAAGGCAGCTGGAAAGAGTGTTGAAAATAAGATAGGAAAGAAATTGGACAGAGAAGGAAAGAAAAAACCAGCAAACACTAAATGAAAAGTCAGGAGAACATCCTCTGACGATCTCATTTGTGTGGTATCTTAAGTATTTTCCTCAGGAGAGCAGAGACTTGCACATAGTGGGAACTTGATAAATGATTACTGAATTGAAATCAGACTAGGTGTTTTGAAAATAATTATCTTCAGGGTCAGCTAGGTGGCTCAGTGAGTAGAGCGCCAGCCCTGGAGTCAGAAGGACCTGAGTTCAAATCTGTCCTCAGACACTTAACACACACAAAACAAAATCCTAGTCTTGTGACCTTGGGCAAGTTACTTAACCCCAATTGCCCTCCAAAATGCAAAAAAAAGAAATATCTTCAGTTTACCCTTGATCTTAAGATCCCTGCTGGCTCTGTCACTATTCTATGATTGTGGGGAATCTTTAACATTCTGTACCTTAAGGTCTCCTTCCAGCTTTGATATTTTACTCTTCTATAACTTTCTCATAAAGAAGATTTTGACATGATTTTCCTAATCTAGATGTAGAGTGGCATAGAGGATAAAGAACTGGGCTTGGGATTAGAAAAATGAGTTCATGTCCTGCTTGTGATATATTGACTCTTTGAGCCTAGAAAGACACTTAACCTTAGGATAGTATCTGACATAGCAGGCACTTTTAAAATGTTTGTTGATTTGACTGAACTTTTCAGTGTTTTAGGTAATCCTCTAACACTGTAAGTTATAGAGAATGTGCTCACCTGCATTGGTAGAGGGAATTTCCTCACCTGGAAGTTACACAGACCAGTGAAAAAAATAGGTCCCTCTATCTATCTCTTACAGGTTTAATCTTATCAGTTCTAAAAATGATGGGAGGGAAAAAAAAACACACTACAACATCTATATCCTAAAGAACATTATTAGCCAGTAGCCTGAATATTTACTTTCCAGAATGTTGGCTTGCCAATAAGAAGCTGGTCTATTGGAAATAGCAAAATATGCTGGAAACTTTTAACATATAGACTATTTGCTTCTTATTAAAAGGAACAGCATCATATCAGAGTCAGCTGGGGTTTCAAAGAACCCGCGTAGAGACAAGAGGCGAGCTCCTCTGTGTAACCCATTGGAGAAAAATTAAGTGAACTAAAGCCTATCTTGGAGAGTGTGCTGTTTCCATAAAAAGATTGCCACTTGGTTGTTTATTGGCACTCTATCAGTAATGTCAGATTTTCACCAGTAACCACCAGAGTGCTGTTCCATCTCTTGCCTCCTTTCCTATGCTAGTGAAGTTCTCTTCTGAAGGGTCCAATCCAACAAATTATGAGGGCTTTTCTGTCATCTCTGCTTGTCCTCTAAATTCTATTTTGTTTTGTTTTTCTAGAGAAAAGAAAAGAAATTACCACAGGCTAGAGGGGGGGACATTTTTTTCCCTTAAAAGAGAAAGTTATTGCTGATTTCTCAAAACAAGGCCCTTCTCCATCTGGAATCAATGGGGAGGCCCCTTGGTATATTACCCCTGAGGACTCATGGATGTTTATAAATCCTAATCCTGGGGGGGTGGGGAGGAGGAGGGGAAGCTGGATGGTTTAGGAGAATGGTAATAGGATGAGAAATCTCTCCTCTCTGGGGCACCAGCTGGAACTGGCCCAGGTTGGTAATAACTTAAAGTTTTCCACTATCTGAAGGAAGAACGGGAGCTTATGTGAAATGAGTTGGCAACCTCAGTATATAGCATTTGACTGGAAGAGGAATCCATCATTTCAGCATAAACATTAAGGATTAAATAGGTCCCAGGGCTAAACAGCTCCCTCTGGTCAGGTTTGTAGCCTAAAGTAGATAATGTGTAGAGTATTCATTTCAAACTATTGCTCATCATAGACTCTTGAGTTAGAAAGGGCTTAGAGATCATTCTGTTCAATATTTGCTTTTTAAATTTTTTTTTTTGCTTTTTGGAGGGCAATTGGGTTAAGTGACTTGCCCAAGGTCACACAGCTAGTAAGTGTGTTAAGTGTCTGAGGCCGAATTTGAACTCAAGTCCTCCTGACTCCAGGGCCGGTGCTCTATTCACTGTGCCACCTAGCCACCCCTGTTCAATATTTTCTTTTCATAAATGAAGAACATTAGAACAGAGAATAAAAGTGCACCAGGTCACATAAACAGGAGTTATCAGTCCTGTGGTTCACACCTATACTCTGCTGCATGACTGCTTTTCATAGATGGGGGTACTTTCTCCAACAATTCAACAGTGTTTATACTTAAGGAACAATGGGAATAAGAATGTAAAGATGAAAAATGAAAAATACCCTGCTCTTAAGGAGCCTATAGACTACTGAGTGATGGTGCAGAAAGAATGACTGGGGCACAGGAAAAGTATTTTGAAAAAGACAGAATGTGATGGGTCAAAGGACTGATTTAGACAAACTATACAAGGAAAACTTAAGCAAGCAAAAAGCATTTTATTCTGGGACATTAAGGGAAGGCATCGTAAAAGAGGTGCCATCTACTAAACCCTTAAAGAAAGAGAATAATTCTGATAGAGTTTTGATAGGTGGAGATGGGAGGGGAGGGCATTCTGTTCTAACACATTGAGGTGGGCAATGTCATATGGAGTTTGACCCTTTTTGCTTATCTATAACATAGGTTGTGTGAAAGAATAATGTAAAATGGTGCTACAAAAATAGAGTGGAATCAGATTGTGGGAGACTTTAAATATGAAGCAAATAAGTTTACATTTTATGCTAGTGACAGTCCAAAACAACTTCTCCTATTGTAGGCCTAGCCTTTTTTGCAGTAGGCTTTCTGAAGTCTGGAGAAGTTTGCTTCTCCTTTCATGCTTAGAAATGTCCAACATTGTCCTTTCTCTGGAGTCTCTTCCAGAGAATGTGAAATATTCTGTGTTGGAAACTTCCATCTCCCACATAGTCTCACTAATTGGTGCCCCCTGACTGTGACTTCAAATGAGAAAACAATCAGATGCATTTGAGCAGTTCAAGGACTTCCCTACAAAATACTTGGTCTTTTTTCCTCTCTCCTTCTCTGTGGGCCAATCCAGGTTCCTGCATCAAAAAACTAAATGAATGACAATGCACCTGACATAACCTAGGTGCCAAGGCAGAACAATGACTACTACCTAAATCATCAATCTCTTTCCTCCTCCTTCCAGGCTTTAAGATTATGGAACCCAAGCCAGGAGCCTATGTATACTCCAGAGATGTGGTTATATCCTTGTCTTTTTTTTTTCCCAAATGCTTTGTTAAATTGTGGTTTACATCATTCATTTTTACCAGATTTTGAGTTACAACTTTTTTCCCTACCTCCCACCCCAGAATAGCAGTTCCACAGAATATCCCCTCACCCCATCTGGTTTCTCCCATATCTTCTCTCATATACACCTCGACATTCCCAGTAGGGCAAGGTGAATCTCCGGGTCCCAATGCCTGTACAGTTATTTCCCAATTATATACAAAATAGTAATAATGATAGTATTTATACATTTTTACACATTTGATTTTAAAACTTTGAATTCCAGATTCATTCCCTTCCTCCCTTGTCAAACACCCTTACTGGGAAGAAAAGCAATTCAATATATGTTGTCCACGTATAGCTATGCATAACATTACCATAATAGAGATATTGTAAAAGACTGACTATATTTCCCTCCCTCCTATCCCACCTCCCATTTGGTCTGTTCCCTTCTTTGATCCTGTCCCTTTTCATAAAGTGGGTGCTTTCAACTTCCCTCCCCCCCTTCCCTCCTGCCCTCCCTTCCATCATTTCCCCTCTCATCCCCTTCCCCCCTACTCTCCTCTAGGGTGAGATATCCTATTTAGTATGTATGTCATTCTCTCCCTGATCCAAATTCAATGAGAACAAGGTTTTGCCTTTTTGCCTTCCTCTTCTTCCCCTCTCTTGTAAACATTTTCCCTTGCCTCTTCTCTATGAGAGAATTTACACCATTCTGTCTCTCCCCATCTCCTCTTGTTATATTCCTCTCTCACCTCTTAACTTCACATTTTAAGTATCATCCCTTCCTATTAAATTTGACCTGTGTCCTCTATCTATGTATACCTGTAAACACATATACACACATTCATATATGTATTCATATACCCATATACCCTTCTTCAACTATTTTCATACTAAGAAAAGTTTCATCAATTACAGTTATTGTTTTTCCATGTAGGAATATATAGTTCAGCTTTGATAAGTTCATTATGATTTCTTTTCCCTGTTTACCTTCTCAAGCATCTCTTGCTTCTTGTATCTGAATGTCAAATTTTCTATTCAACTCTGGATTTTTTATCAAGAAGGCTTGAAAGTCCTTTATTCCACTGAATGATCAAATATTCCCCCTGAATCATGATACTCAGTTTTGCTGGGTAGTTGATTCTTGGTTTTAATCCCAGGTCCTTTGATCTCTGGAATATCATATTCCAAGCCTTTCAGTCCCTCAGTATAGAAGCTGCCAGATCCTGTGCTATCCTGATTGCATTTCCACAGTATTCAAATTTTCCTTCCTGGCTGCTTATAATTTTCTCTCCTTGATTTGGGAATTCTGGAACCTGATTATAATATTCCTAGGAGTTTTCTTTTGGGGGTCTTTTTCAGGAGGTGATCAGTGAATTCTTTCAACCTCTATTTTGCCCTCTGGTTCTAAAACATATGGGCAATTTTCCTGGATAATTTCTTGAAGGATGATTTCTAGGTTCTTTGTTTGATCATGGTTTTCAGGTAGTCCAATAATTTTTAAATTAGCTCCCCTGGATCTATTTTCCAAGTCAGTGTTTTTTTTTTTCCATGAGATATTTCACATTGCCTTCTATTCTTTCATTTGTTTGGATCTGTTTAAGAGCACTAGCTACCATTTGCTCCAGTCTAATTCTGAAGGAATGATTCTCCTTAGTGAGCTTTTGAGATTCTTTTTCCATCTGGAAAATTTGGCTTTTTAAAGCATTCCTCTCCTCATTTCCTTTTTCAGCCTCTTTTGCCATTTGAGTTAGTCTATTTTTAGGGCGTTATTTTCCTCAGTAAGGCTGTTGACTCTCCTCTCATAATTTTCTTGCATCATTTTCATTTCTCTTTCCAATTTTTCCTCCAATTCTCTTATTTCATTTTCAAAATCCTTCTTAAGTTCCTCTTTAGACTATAACCAGCTCATATTTTTATTTGGGGCTTTGGTGCAGGAATTCTGATCTCACAGTATTCCTCCTGTTCCATGCTTTGATACTCTTTGCCCCCAAAATAGGAGTCTAATGTTAAATTTCTCTGTTTATCTTGTTTCCTTTGCTTAGGCATATCGCCACTCAATTATTTGACTTTGGGGCTTGTTGCCACAGTAGGACTCTGCCACGAGCCAGGTGAGTTTCTGTCCCAAATGCTGGTGTTTTCCCAACTGCCAGAGGTATTAATTGGTTGCCCTCTCTAAAGCCCCTACACACTCTGGAAAGCTGGTCACATACCCGAAGACCTCCACCCCAAACTGCAATCCAGATCCAAGAAGGTTAAATCAAGAACAATTGCCCCCGGATCCCCCTACAGTTAGCAGGGCAGGAACTGAAGCTGTTGCTTGTGTCTGTGGCTGTGCTGAAGCTTCTCAGTGACTTCTCGACCCCAGGGAAAGAGGCCACACACTCTTCCAACTAATGAGTCCCAAAGTCCATACTGCACTAACCTCTCACTTTGTTCTTGGCATCTATGTGTTGGTAATTCTGGAAACACCACAGCTGCTGGTGTTCTGGAGTCTCTCTAGCAGGATGCTGGTGAGGAAACCCTGGGGCTAAAACATCACAGTCACATGGTCCTGTGCTTGGCTCCCAGAGGGCTGTGCTTGCCACTCCCTAACGAGCTGCTGGGCTGTCCTCAGTGGGAGGTTAGCTTCTCTGTGTCATTTTGTGGGTTCTGGAGCTCCAGAGGTTGCTTAGAGTCCCCTTGTACATGAATTTGGAAATTGTGGAAGCCGGAGCTGTACTGAAGAGCTGTTTCTGCTCTGCCATCTTGACTCCCCCATCCTTGTGTTTTTTAAAAATAAATTCTGTTTATTTTTAGTTTACAATATTCATTTCACAAAATTTTGAGTTACAAATTTTCTCCCCATCTTTCCTCTACCCACACCCCAAAATAATGATGCCACTTAATACCCCCTCCCCCAATTTGCTCTTTCCTGTGTTCTCTCCCATTCCCCCTCCAAATTTCCAGTAGGGCAGGATGGATGCTCATACCCCAGAGCCTATATATCTCATTTCCAAGTACATGTAAACAAAATAATAATAGTAATTTTTTTAGACATTTGATTTTTAAAATTTTAATTCCAGATTCTTTCCCTTCTTCCCTCATCACCCACCTTTCCTGGGAAAATATGCAATTCATATAGATTGTACATGTGTAGTTACACAAAACATTTCCATGGTGGATATATTGTGAAAGACTGACTATATTTACCTACATCCTATCACACCCACACTTGTTCTATTTTCTACTTTGACCCTGTCCTTTTTCAAAAGTGTGTGCTTCTAACTACCCTCCCCCCCACTCTGCCCTCCCTTCTATGATACTCCCTCTTGTCCCCTTCCCCCCTACTTTCCTGGAGGGTAAGATATGCAACTTAGTGTGTATGTTATTCCCTCCTTAAGCTAAATTGAAAGAGAGTTAAGGTTGACTCATTCTCTTTTGCCTTCCTGTCCTTCCCTTCCACTGTAACAGTTTTACCTTGCCTCTTTCATATAGTAATTTGCCCTATTCTGTCTCTCCCTATCTCCTCTCATTATATTCCTCTCTCACCTCTTAATTTTACTTTTAAAAATATCATGCTTTCCTATTCAACTGATCCTGTTCCCTCTGTCTATGTATACCTGTACACGTAAATACACACGCTCACATATATATTCATATGCATATATACCCTCATATATATATATATATATATATATATATACATATATATATGTATATATACATACATGCATTTATATTCCCTTCAACTATCCTCATACTGAGAAATGTTTCACAAGTTACAACTATCATTTTTCCATGTAGGAATGTAAATAGTTCAACTTCGATAAGTTCCTTATTTCTTTTCCCTGTTTACCTTCTCATGCTTCTCTTGTTTCTTGTATCTAAATGTCAAATTTTCTATTCAACTCTGTTTTTTTTTTTCATCACGAATACTTGAAAGTCTTCTATTACATTGAATGACAATATTTTCCCCTGAAACATATTCAGTCTTGCTGGGTAGGTGATTCTTTGTTTTAATCCTAGCTCCTTTGACCTCCAGAATATCATATTCCAAAACCTTCAATCCCTTAATGAAGAAGCTGTAGAAGTGTGTCTACAATATTCAAATTGTTTCTTCTTTGCTGCTTGTAATATTTTCTCCTTGATCTGGGAATTCCAGAACCTAGCTTTAATATTCTTAGGAGTTTTCTTTTTGGGATCTTTTTCAAGAGGTGATCAATGAATTCTTTCAACCTCTATTTTGCCCTCTGGTTCTAAAACATCAGGGCAATTTTCCTTGAGAATTTCTTTAAGAATGATTTCTAGCTTCTTTTTTTTATCATGGCTTTCAGGTAGTCTAATAATTTTTAAATTGTCTCTCTTGGGTCTATTTCTAATGAGATATTTCACATTGCCTTCTATTTTTTATTTGTTTAGATCTATTTAATAGTATCTTGATTTCTCATAAAGTCATTAGCTTCCCTTTGCTCCAATCTAATTCTGTAGGATTTATTCTCTTTAGTGAGCTTTTGAAATTCTTTTTCCATCTGGCAAATTTGGCTTTTTAAGGCATTCTTCTCCTCATTGGCTTTTTGGGCCTCTTTTGCTATTTGAGTTAGTCTATTTTTAAGGTGTTATTTTCTTCAATCATATTTTTGACTCTCTCTTCATGATTTTCTTGCATCATTCTCATTTCTTTTCCAATTTTTCCTCCCCTTCTCTTACTTGATTTTCAAAATCCTTCTTGAGCTCCTCTATGGCCTGTAACCAGGTCAAATTTTTCTTAGAAGCTTTTGGTGCAGGAGTTCTGATTTTTTTTGTCTTGCTCCCATTCCATGTTTTGATCTTTTTATTCCCCAAAAAAGGAATCTAAGGTTTGACTGCTCTGCTTGCTTTGCTTTCTCATGTTGCCACTCAATTACTTGACTTTTGAGCTTTTTTCCATAGTAGAACTCTACTTCCAGAGAGGAGAGCTTTGTCCCAAATCGCTGGGGTTTGCACAGCTGCTGGAGCTATTAGTTGGGTGCCCTCTCTGATGCCTCCACAAGCTCTGGCACCTGGTCACACACCTCAGTTCCTCTACCCAAGATGGTTATCCAGATCCAAGCAGCTTAAAGCAATAGCTATTATCCTCGGAATGGTCACTTGATCCTCCTATGATGTGCGGGCCAGGAGTTCCGAAGCAGCCACATAGTGGTGGCCCCAAGGCCACCACACCTCCAACAATTCTTACCCCAGAGGGCAGGGGCCAGACGGTGCTGTGTTCCCCAGCTCCAACAGAGTTCTACACTGACTTTTTACTTTGTCTTTGTCATTTATGGGTTGATAATTCTGGAAACCGCCACAGCCTCTGATGATCCACTCTCCCACAATCTGCTGCAACTGCTGGTCAGGGCCACACTGGGGTTCAGCCTTCTGGCTCATGTGGGGCTGGGCTCAGCTCCCATCACTCTGTGATGGACCCTGCCTGACAGCCTGACAGCCTGCCAGGCTGCCTTCAGTGGGAGATTTGTTCTCTCTTTCACTTTGTGAGTTCTGTAGCTTAAAGTTTGTTTAGGGTCATAATTTATTGGCATTTGAGATGGTTATGGGGGGAGCTCACAGAGTTTTTCTGCTTCTACACAGCCATCTTGTCTCCACCCTATACACTTGTCTTTAGAGTGAGATTGGCATCTCTTTCCTTAACTGCTTTCTTTTACATCCCTGGAGTCTAAAGTTAAGTGCCTTCACCTATAATCCTAGTCAGTATATAAATTATTTTTACTTTTTTTTCTTTAGCCTCCATCATTTCATATAAGCAACTGGAGATTATAAAAAGAGAGATATTAACTGGAGGAAGAAAATTTGACTTTTTAATGAACAGTGACATTTAGAGAATGGCAGGCATAGAGCTCTGACTGGTTATAGTTTATATAAGAGAAATAGAGTAAGGCAAAAAAAAAGTGGTGGTGGTGGTGGTGGTGATGAAGTAGCAGTATTCCTTGTTGAGGGATACTTGTTTGACAAACTCTTATAATCCAAAAAGAGAGATGGAGAATATTTCAGTAAAGTTCAGTGCAGGAAGGAAAAGAAATAATTTTTGTCATTCAGATATAGTACTGTATGTATATATAATTAGCAAGAAACTAAAACCTAGCTGAACTGAGCATAGTGGAATGCACAATATCCATACATGTCAAGCATGTACTAGCTACCTCAGTTTATCATGTGTTATCATATAAGGTTATATTTTGCTGTTCTTTTGCATTTGAATATATGTCTGTCTGTGTGTGTTGAGTGTGTATGTGTACACACACCTACATATATGAACTTCATATTAATTTCCTGACTTTTTATTGTGCCAGATGTCACAATCAGTCAAGCCTAAAGCAGATACAGATAGAAGGGTCTGGTCTTCTTGTTTTCTTTAGTATGTTATACTACTTCCCCATCTTCCTCATGTTTAATCTTGAACTATAAAGAGTTAACTCTTGTTCTTAATGTTGCTAAACTTAAGGTTAATAACCTGCTCTTGAACTTAAAAAAATAAAATACCAGTTTATAACTCTTTTGCTCTCCCTTTAATCAATATATGCACGCATGTATGCATGTATTTGTATATACACATATGTGTGTATGTGTATATATATGTGTATATGTATATACACACACGTGTATATATACATTTATACACATACATATGTGTATGTATTTATGTATGTATCTATGTATACATCTCATCTAATCCAATAAACTTTTAAAAAATGCCTACTATGTGCCAGACACTGTGCTAAGCACTGAGGATACAATTGACAAGAAGAAAAACCATCTCTACCCTAAAGGGACTTAAATTCTAATGGGAAGAGACAATACACAAAAGGAGGCAGGGAAGCGGGGAGAGGCACAGAGGAGGGAA
Source organism: Gymnobelideus leadbeateri (assembly GCA_011680675.1). Lineage (NCBI taxonomy): Eukaryota > Metazoa > Chordata > Mammalia > Diprotodontia > Petauridae > Gymnobelideus > Gymnobelideus leadbeateri. Next base: position 68,090 of record WOXC01002063.1, read on the forward strand.
GAACAGGGAGTATCTTTTTCAATGAAATTGAAACTAGGAAAAACAGCAGATGCAAAGTGGAGTGAGTCCAAAAGTTCAGGTTCTGTCCCCCATCAAGGAAGATATTAGGAGGAGTTGGGTATTTCACCATCCAGACGTTCTCTCTCTCTCTCTCTCTCTCTCTCTCTCTCTCTCTCTCTCTCTCTCTCTCTCTGTCTCTCTCTCTCTCTGTCTCTCTCTCTGTCTCTCTGTCTCTCTGTCTCTCTCTCTGTCTCTCTCTCTCTCTCTCTCTCTCTCTCTCTCTCTTTCTCTCTTTCTCTCTCTGTCTCATCTTCAATTTCCCCAACTAGTCTAAATACTATATCATATATTTGTGTATAATAGGAGATGTGAATAGAATAGTACTGGTCCAAATCATTGAACTCTGTCCTATCCCCACCCACATCTTTTGTGAAGCCACCATTCCCCAATCCCAGAATTATGGTCCATACAGAAACTGACCTCTTGACCACTGACTTTGTTACCCTTGGTCTATAGGAAGTAGGACGCAGTCTTAGACTGCATATGTCACAACTATTTATTGTAGTATTTATGTGCTTCTATTCATTTATAATATGTATAAAACTGTGATACAATTATAATTTGGTTCACACACACATCACAATCATGGCATTGTGATTACCCTTCCAAATGCCTGGTTTCCTTCAAGACTTAGCTCAATACCCTTTTTAGAGGAGTCCTTTCCCAGTGCCTTCTGCTGGTGGTAGCCTTCTCTCTAAGAATTACATTCCATTTATTCTGTATGTCTCTCATATGTACCGATTAATGAATGTACCTTTTCCATTAGACTATAAATTCCTTGTGGGTATACTATTTTTTATCCTCAGTATTTAAAATTGTGCCTAGATGTAGCAAGTCTTTAATAAATACTTACTGACTGATTTATTAAATTGTGCCCCTACTAAAAGGTTTACTGCTTCTAGCATTATTATAAATTTTTTTTCATCTATGGCAATCTAGAACCCCAAGCTACTGATGTGGTACAATCCTACAGGAAATGAGAATTCAATAGTTGTCTTTAACTCTTTAAAAGGACCATGACATTAGGGAGGTGAGGCCATAACATGCAGCTGAATTGGATTCAAGTGGAGGAAGGCTGTGCAAAGTCAACAACCTCACTTTCTCTTTCAGAAACTTCTGGGTCCAGTGGCAAGATATAGATCAGGATGACTGGATGCAGTAGGAGACCTTGGCCATTTTAAGCTAAATCTTTAAAAGGTCTTAGTTTGACTGAGGTAACACCCATTCAGTGATTAAGGCTAGGTAAGAAATGAAATACAAAATAGATTCTTTACCTAGTAAAAAAAATCAGTCTGGGAAGGGAGCACCATCAGGGATTCTGGCCAAAGCAGAAACACATACTATTTACATTCACTCTGAGTCAGTCAGGGCCCAAACAATGACCAAGTGGGACTTGACCTGAGACCTATTGTTGGATAATCAATGAGAATCTGAGTTATTTGTGTTTACAGCTGTGTTCCTTAAGAAAAAAAAAAAAGGTCTCAGTGATCAAAATTTATATTCCTTTAGGCAAAGCACCCACAGGTATGATACCCTAAATGGGCAGAGGAAAGGGAAAGAAAGAGAGAGAGACGAGAGACAGAGACAGAGAGACAGAGAGACAGAGAGAGAGAAGAGAGAAGAAGGAGGAGGAGGAGGAGGAGGAGGAGGAGGAGGAAGGCAGGAAGGAACCAGCCTTTTTGCCCTGGCCAGTTCTAGAGGCAGTTCCTATTTCTACTCACAGAGGTTGTTGTTTGTCAAGAGTACTGTGACATGCAAGAAGTGATGTCATGACATTCAAGTGAATTGGATTTAAGTGAGAGAGGGCTGTGCAAAATCACCAGCCTCTTAAATTCCATTACCATTACACCATCTGCATCCGGTGGCCATATATAGATCAGGACTTTTGGAGATGGTCCTGGAAGCGATATGTACTAGCAAGTACTAGAAAGACAAAATGCCCTCAGAGACCAGATTATTCCTGCTTTTCCTAGAGCAGCAGATAAGTACATAGAGAGTATCTTTACAAATTATCAGAAAGTTGATCAAAGATGATATTTTCTTTTAGCCATATCCTCCTGAGGTATAAATTATATGATTCAGTTCTATCCTGTAGGATTTATTCTCTCCATCATTCAGTCAATCTATCAGTTTTTGTAAAGTTCCACCTTTTCGACCTGAGGAGAAAATAAGTCAAATCTTGAGTCAATCCTTAGAAGGATTGCTTTACCTAAAAATCACCTGTATACGGCGAATGGGGGGTGGCAAGAAGGAATGAAATTTACCCCCACACACACTGTAGCAGCAAGCACCCTAGCATACCCAGGATGGCTGCTAGCACAGGTTCTTAGATCTGCTTTTCTTTTTTTCTTTTTTTTTTTAAAGCAATTGGGGTTAAGTAACTTGCTCAAGGTTACACAGCTAGCCATCATTTATGTGTGGGTGCTCATTTTCTGAGGCCGGATTTGATCTCGGATCATCCCAACTCTGAGGCCGGCACTCTTACTCACTGCGCCACCAAGCTGCCCCTTTTAGGGCAATTGGGGTTAAGTAACTTGCCCAAGGTCACACGGCTAGGTTTTTGTTTGTGTGGGTTAAGTGTCTGAGGCCGGCTCCCAACTCAGGTCCTTCTGACTCCAGGGCCGGCGCTCTACTCACTGTGCCACCTAGCCGCCCCTAGATCTGCTTTTCTAAAGGAAAGCAACTCAAAATGGGTTAACAAGCTTAATTTAATCAATCAAATATATATCATTTATCTAGTTCAGGGGTAAAAGTCAACACCCTGAACTTCAGAGAATACAAACAGAAGTTACAAGCAGACAGAGAAACAGATCAGCAGACAGGGTTTCCCATTTTCTGACCATTACATCCATACCTAGTCAGTTACCAGGGAGGGAAGCACCAATATCTGGTTTTCAAAGGGCGAGGGGAGTGGGGTAGAAGGGGTGGGGCTCAAAGGCTGCCCAGAGTCTCCTCTGGCCAAATCACATAACTCTTCCCAAAGTGGGACCCAAAGCAAAACCTCACATCAGGGTATATACAGCCTTCTCCTGGCTCAGAGAATGTAAAAGTACTCTTGACCCACTGCCCAATCACAGAGTAACAAGGTATGGGAATTCCTGAAAAAAAAAAAAAAGCCCCCCTCCAAAGGCTCCATGTGACCACATTCAACCTATTGGGCAGATTGTATTTTAAAATCAGGGAAAGTTCTCAGTCACTTAAGGCTAATCAAAGTGCCAAGGGGCAGGGAAGATCTTCAGATTCCCATTCCCATAACATACACACACATCGTAATAATTTTTTTTAGAATTATAAGATTCTAGTATTAGAATAAAATTTAGAAATATTATTTCATCTGAAACCTATGTTTTATAAATAAGAAAACTGAGATCTTAGCCAAAACTAAAACTTAGTTCTCTTTGCTTTAATTGTGGGACACATTCCACAACATCTTGCCACCTCAACAAGGGGTAAAAGGGATTCACGCAGAAGACTGGGTTTGCCAGATAGCCTCTAAGGTCCCGCCCATCTTGAACACTGTGATTTCAAGTTTCCTTGCAGCTCCAACAATCAGGGGTTCCAAATGTCACATGATTTTCTGAGTAAATCTACCCACAAAGTATTTTCACTTTGAAGAGCAATCCTCTCAATGCAAGGATTTCCCCTTCTCCTCCTTGATTTTACCCTGACTTGCTCTCTGAAGACCTTATTTTAATTCTAGATTATCCTTCTTGGCCCTTTTTGTATCTTTACAGAGGTGGTACCCCTGATGAGAAGTCATAGCTGAGAGTTAGCTTTGGAAGTAATGAGGTCATCCATACCACCATCTGTTCCCTGAAAATGTCTGTAGGTAAATGACAGGCCCAAGACAATGGGAAGTTTGAAAATGAAGAGGTACTCCACAGACTGACTTGTGAATGTAATGAAAACAAAAGCTTTATCCTTGAACCAAGTGACAGGTAGAGCCATTGCTCTGACAGTTTTGTTTTTATTCATTACTGGCTTCAGTGTGTAGCAGTCTTTTCTTATGTAGGATGTTATGTTGATCATTACATAGACTAGTTGTGATTTACTAGAGGAAGATTTACCTTTAGATTTATCTGAGCTCCTCAAACCTCTACTTTCTAGCAAAATGTTCATATTTGTTTCCTTTAACCCAGAAAAAATCAGCTCAACGAGAATGTGGAGGATAAGTCCATTCTGAGCAATGTATGCAGCAGAAAATGATATTATGAACTCATGCTTATATTGCTGTTGGAGATTTACATGATCGTTGCTCTCTTCCCAATATCCTTGTAGAGTACAGTTAATACGGGAATTTTTATTCCTGTTTTACAAATGAGGGAATAGAGAAAACAAGTGACACACCCAAAGTCACACAGCTAGCAACTTCCAGAGTCAGAATTTGAATCCAAGTCTCCTGACTGTCACATCAATGGTAATTCCAAGGCCTTCTGAAACATAGGGAGAGAGCCAACTTCAAAAAGCAGCAATATTAGAGAGCACACTTTAGGAAGAGGACATTTTGTTAGTACTAAGCATTAGATATGTATCTAATTTTTCAAGGTTATCTGGTCCTCGTGTTCTCAAACTCAAATTAGTTCTTTTTGAGTTTATGTCACCAATATATTGTTCACTATTTAAACATTTGTTTCTCTTCAGAAAACCTTAGCCTCCATAGAGATCATCTAGGCCAACCCCCTTAAATTAAAGATGTAGAAATGTGGATAGACTCCCAAGGGGCTAATTATGTTACCCACCATCATATAAATGTGACATATAAAGGTGACAACTAAGATTTTAAACCTAGATCATCTGACTCCAGATTCAGTGTGTATTTTAAAGCACCATATCACCTTTTCAATTGTGAAAGCTGATCACTTGAACAAATGAAAGATTGTACAATACTGTATACGTATCCCTGAGTTAGTGCAAGCTCCTCATCTTCTAGATCGGGAAACTGAAGTTTATGGGAGGCATGAAGATGATGGCCTAGGATATTGCATCTCTCTTTATTGTACCTCCTCCCCTCCCTTCCCCCATTAGGTACCTTGTGTCTCCCAAGATCTTCTGCCCTTATTGGGATACCTTTATTTTCTTCAGATTGGTCATTTGCCTGCAAGGAGTATGGTAAAGATGAAAGTGCTTATATATCATCTCACATCCCAGAAGAGCTCCAGAAATTTACTCCTACTTTTAGAAAAATGCACTTCCAGAGACCTTGGCCATCTCCCTCTGCAATGACCAACCTAACCTCCTTAGTGACCAACCCAGCCTAAAGTGTCTTTCACTACCCTCTGTGTCCAAGAAAAGTTGGTCAGAAAAGGTTTATGCTTTGTTCCCAGATTTGTTAATCAAGGTGCCACTGTATTTCCAACTTTCTATTTGTTCTTATAGTTTGAACTTTAGTACAGAAACAATTTCATTCATTGGTATGGGTCAGTAAACTCACTATGAAGTACCTGAAAGGTTGCCCCTGATCATTTGAGCTTCTCAGAGGAAGGTATTTTAAAGCAATTGGAATAACAGGATAGAATACCTGTTGCCATGATTTCAAAATTTAAAAATGTTGCTCCTTTGTGAAATGATCATAACCAAAGAGTAAATCATTTTTATTAAAATCCAAAACCAGGAAAAGACCTAAGAAATTTATAAAAGGAAAAAATACTAAAAAACCTAAAGCAATAATGAGATTTTTAAATGTTTTTAATACATGGTGCAGCTATCCACATGCACACATAAACATACAAATAAGTTAGAATATATAATCTGCCAGCCTTTGACAGTGATGGAGTCATTAATTAAAACCTTTTATAAAGTTGTAATGATCACAATTACTAAGGATGTGAAATTCCCTCATGATAATATGTTTATTATGGAAACCCAAGGTAAAATTTACTGTATTTATATTTGTCAGAGTGAAAATCAACAACTATTGTTGTAAATCCCCCCCTCAAAGCTGGGGAAGAGGAGAAGTGAGAGGGAGAAGGAGGAAGAGTAAGAAGATTATGGTCAATAATTTTTCACTTTTTTGTAAGACTTTATTTCTTTCAAAATGTTTCCTTTTAGGGCCGCTAGGTGACACAGTGAATAGAGCACTGGCCCTGGAGTCAGGAGGACCTGAGATCAAATCCAGCCTCAGACACTTGACTCACTTACTAGCTCTGTGATCTTGGGCAAGTCACTTAACCCCAATTGCCTTGCCTTCACCCCTCCAAAAAAAAGTTTCCTTCACAACAACTATGTGAGGTACAGAGAATAAATATAATTTATACAATGCCAAATCAGGTAAACAAGCATTTACTAAGTACCTACTACATACCAGACATTGTCCTAAATGCTGGGGCTACAAAGGAAGGCCAAAAACAGGTCCTGTTCTCAAGGAGGTTACCATCTAGTCAGAGAGACATTATGCAAATAACTATGTAGAAACATGATATAGAAATTACAAATAATATCAGAGAGAAAATGCCAATATTAAGGAGGACTAGGAAAGGTTTTTGTAGAAGGTGAGACTCTAGTTGAAATCTGAAGGAAGACAGTGAATCAAGGGGACAAAGATGTCCAGGCATAGTTGGGCAATCTATGAAAATGCACAGAGTAGGGAGATAGGATATTACATATAAGAAACAGCAAGGAAGCTAGTGTCACTAGACTGCAGAGTACAGGAAAAGTAGCAGACATAAGAAAACTAAAAAGTTAGGAAGGGGTCAGGTTATAAAGGGCTTGAAAGGTCAAAGAGAGGATTTTTTTTTCTCCTTGAGGTAAAAAGGAAGCCATTTAAGTGGCTATTATACTAATTATATTTATTTCATTAAAATTATATCAATATAAATTTTATGTTATTAATATAAAGAAATACTTCAAGGAGCTCTTGTTTTCATTTATGTAGGAATTAATTTCCCCAATGGAGATTGCCATCCATCAGTGTCTTAGTAAACAATTTATTGAATTACCATCCCTTCTTCTAAACTGTTCTCTCCTTCATAAAGCTACTAAGCTAGTCAGAAAAAAAAAAAAAACATATTCACAGACCTACATCTGGTGAGGACTTGAGATCACTCCAGTTTGGAGGAATTACTGGAGTTTACATTCTAGTGAAACAGAGTTCAAGAATCCAGGGTTATTTCCACATCAAAATAGGACATCAGAATATAACTTCAATGAAGGAATCATCATCATCATCTTCTTCATCACTCTCAAATTCAAATCTGTCATTCGTTTGTTGGGTATAAGAGAGATGATAGGAAACAGCAAACTAGGTCAATGATAGCCAGTATGTATATCATAATCTTCTTGTGACATGAGACTGTTATAGTGGCTGAGAAGACTCAATAGGAACGATAAAACACTGACTAATTGGACTCTGAGAATAATATCATTTCCTGACCTAACATGCTGAAACTGCTCAAAAGACTAAGAGAAATAGATTGTATGCCAAACTGACATGATGATAAGGATGACTGAACAAATAACACAAATGTGTTGTTATTTCCTCAAATGCCTAAGAATGGCATCAAGAAACAGAGATACAGGGAGACAGAGAAAGAGAGAGACAGAGAGAATCATGCAAAATATGACATATTAAACAGCTTCACTTTATGGAATCCTGCAATTACATCAAAATGTCATTTGTTTTTGATAATAATATGGGCGAAATAACCTTCCCTCCCTACCCCCCAAATAAAACAGGAATTAAGAAAAACACAATAATAGTGTATACTTTCTTAACATTAAAATAGAAAATAGCACAGTTTCAAAGTATCTTAAAAAAACTCAAACAATATTAACAAAATACATGTGGCTATTATATAAAGATTTAATTACCAAAAGCACATAAAGCTGATATAAATTTTCATAGAATATAATAAATAGGTCCACAACCTATATAAACATTTTTCGAGCCAGTGAATATTACCTTACTAACCATTAGTAAAGTCTGATACCAGAAACCTGCCTTTGGAAAATGATTTATCTCCAGATGAGGCCTATAAAGATTCAAAAGTAGAATCAAAAGATACTCTACAGTAAATGTCAGATGAATGATTAAATCAGTTCTATTTGTGGGAACAAAGGAGCTCATGATGGAAATTTAAGAATGAATCATAGTCATTAGAAATCAGTAAGAAGCCTAGACTTAGTGGTTAATGGAGATTATTGAAGAAAACTATAAGGGCTATTCAGAGAGGTTTGAGGGCTGCTGATCCCTCTTCTGGGCTCCTCATCCACTTTTGGTGTCCACCTGTCACCCAACTCTCACATGTGACTCCAAGAATCTGTATCATGTGCAGTGGCCACCCCCCCCCCCCAGGATAACTGTCTTCTCAGGTGGGCTAAACTAAGTTGTTGGTAACCAACATGCCTCAAACTAGTAGTTGAGTTAGGAGGATGTATGCCACAAGTATGTGAAGACTGTCTGAGAATGGGAGGATTTGAATAATTTGTTCTAATGCCCATGGAGGAGACTGATGAAGGTACTGTGGAACACTTAAAGCTTGGTCAGACATCAAAGATGCCAGTCATCCACTGCATCCAGGGCCATTACTAATCATCTTGACATTTGCCTTGCCATTGGACTTTGATGTCTCTAAAATAGAGAGTGAGAGGGCTGATGCATTGGTATAATTCTGCCTCACTTAAATCCAATTCAGGCATGAGTCAAGACACCACCCTATAATGGTGCTGGTCCTCTTTGAAATTGAAGGACAAATAACAACAGAAGCTGGGCAACATTATTGCAGGCTAACAATAAAATATCACCTTTAGCATCTTCATCACCTAGCAAGACATAACTCAATATCTAGAATTATTCATCAGGAGCTCACTATTTTTCATCTCAGTTTTCCTCTCTGCTACTGGCATTAGCTGTACCCAGGGTGCTTTCAGTGAATTTCAGGAGATGAGCTTAGAGCCTGATACTCTTACTCAACTAAAAAATAAGCGGTTATTTGATCCATCTGTGTGACGATCTATAGAATATTACATATTAAAAACAGTAAGATAAATTGTCGCAAGAGATCTGAACTCCATTGAATAAGATGAGATCCAGATAATAACAATAACAATGTTAAGAATTTACATTTGTATAATGTCGATGTTTGCTAAGCTCTTAAATGACAACAATTTTGCAATGTAGGTCATATGGGTGTGTATGTGTGTATATGAATGTATATATATGTATATATATATACATATATATGTATATGTGTGAGCACAAGTGTATATATGTGTGTGTATATATGTAAAATTTGTCTACATTTTACAAATGTAGACACTAAATCCAAGAGATAAAATAACTTTGGATCACAGATCTTGGTTACTGGAAATGTCCTGAGAGGTTTTCTAATCCAAATCCTTTTTTGGAAGGTCACACAATGTCTTCCTAGAGAGTGCTGAATAAATGTTTGTTGGACGTCATTTAATTGAGGTGGTGGATCCATAAATGCTAGTTTTCTAATTACAAATCCAACATAACTTCTGTACCTCACTTTTTTCTGTAGTCGAACAGGAGCAAATATACAGAAGAGCAAAACCAACATGAACAGATAGGATGAAGACTTCTCTTCTGAAAGGGTATATATTCACCTTTTCATGCTTTGCTTCCAGGCATCACAAATGACAGGCTTTTGAAATAACCAAACATTTTCTCACCAGTGTTCTCTATATTTCAGGGTGTTCTCATGCTTTGCCTCCTCCCTCAAATGTTGAACATACAAACAGTGAACAAAAGCATTCCTTTGCAATCGTAGCTGCTCTGAAACAAGTTTGTCAGTTTAAAAACAGACCTAGGGAAGTAAATCACAACAAGCCACAAATTGGGAGGCTGTGTGGGGGTGGGCATAAAAAAATTGCCTCTGAAAAAGAATAAAGACAATAGAAGATTATTTTCCCCTCCACTATGTCCCTTTAGGTGAAATATTTTACTGAGATTTGGAAGGCAATCTAGTATATTCTAAAGGGCAAGGTTCTAGGGCATTAAAGAAACTAGGTCCAAGTTCTGTGTGACTTTAGCCAAATCTCCTGGCCTTTTTGAGTCTCAGTTCCTCCCCTCTGAAATTAGGGATTTAGAATAGATGACATTTAATATTCTTTCTAACATTGGCATTCTAGATTATTCTAATCTTGAAAGATAAAGTGAATTCAAACCTAAAAACCAAAGGTCCTGCTTAAATTTGCTCAAGAAACATACACACAAATATATGTGTATATTTGTGTGTGTATAAATAAATATATACATATATAGCATATATATAGCATATATACAATGTATATACACACATGCATATACATTATATATACATATATGTGTGTCTCTATGTATATATGCATGCATACACAAACACACACGTGTGCATGTGTGCGTGTGTGTGTGTATGTGTAAAGAAAGGAGGGGAGTATAGTGTCTGTCTTCAATCTGCTGTTTTCCAATTCACCTTTCTATTAGGAAGGATATTGATAAAAGAAATTGGCTTTGCAGAACTCTGTAAGGAGGAAAATAGTCCCCAGACCAGGCTAGCTCATCTGCTTGCTGTTGGAGACCAGGCTAATGCTAAATTCCAGGTGACCCACACTAGACAGTGGAAAAAAAAAATTTTTTTTTCCCAGAAACAATTCCAGTTCCATGGGGCAGGAGAGGGGAAAGTTTGGAGGAGTTTGACTTATAACATGCTGTCTAATATAGAAATCTTAGAGTCTTGATCTACTAAATTCTCACCACAGAACTGGATAAAATTACAGTCAAACTACCAGGAAAAACCAGGACCACACCAGGAATGTAATCTACTTACAAGAAGATACTTGCCAGGTCTTGTCTGACAAAATCTGGACTAATGAATGAATACGTGATAGTCCAATCAATCAAAATGGATTTGCCTTTGCCCCAGGTCTAGGTGAGGTCTGGAATGAGGTGACCATAGCTGTCAAACATGCAGCTGTCATGGCCAAGAAGCTGTCTGGGCATCTCAAGGCAGAGATGAATGGGAGCTTTTAAAGATACCTGGATATGCACATGCACATCTGGCCATGTACTATGCAATCTCTCAACTCGGTTGTGGTGGTAGTGGTGGTGGTGGTGGTGGTGGTGGTGGTGGTGGTGGTGGTGGTGTGTGTGTGTGTGTGTGTGTGTGTGTGTTTATGTGTATATGTGTGTATACACATATACATACACACACAGAAATGCAAGTAATGCTATAGTTCTTTCTACATTCATTATAACTGCGTACATAAATCCTTCTGTTTTTACGAAGTTACTCCCATCCTGATTTTCATCCTGCATATGATTTTAATACAAGTGCTCATAACATGATTACATTAATCATTGAGCAATATCATTTTAGCAGAAACAAACCCTAGCTTTGTTTTATTTAACTGCAGTGGCAATGGTTGACCCATATCCACAGTATTTCAGACTGTGTCTGTTTTATCTACAATATTATTTCTTCATGTAAGTCATTAAAATGTCCTAGGTAACGAAGCAGTGCTGTAAGATTTGTGTAAATATGTATTTGGATGACAGGGGTCAATGGCCCTGAAAAGGGAAAAATGTGGAAGGGCAGGGGGGAAAGAATGGTTAAGCAGTTTACATTTTTTTTCTCAAAAGTCTGAATAAGGATTTCTTATTTATATGACAGATTCCAGTGATTTCTTATTTATATGACAGATTCCAGTGACTTCCAGGGAAATTTGCTTCTTTTGTATTGGGTGCTTTACCATAAAACTTCCCTTTTATTTTTCTCCTCTGGAGAATTCCAGAAATTCTATATGAATTATCAAATACAGGATGATGAGGAAAGAAAATCTATAGCAATGCTCTGGAGAAAGAAAGGATTTTCATCAAGTAGTCCAATTCTATAACCAACATTAAGGTTATAGAATTGAGAAGTGGAAGGAAAACTGATTTATCTCAATCTTTCATTTTAGAATTTGGGAAACTGAGGTTTAGAGAAGTGAAATTACTCAATAAAAGTCACATAAGTAGCAAATGGCAATCCCAGAATTTCGTCTTCTAGCTCAAAAGTCACCAGGCCATGATGCTACTTCCAAAACCATAAGCCACTAGTGTTAATCTAAAAGTAAATGAGCTTAATTCAATTCAGTAACAATTTTTGCAGCTCTCAGTATAATATATATATATATATATACATATATATGTATATATATATATATATATATAGTGACATATTTTATTTATAATCATGAAGGAAAGACAAATCAAACTGAATTCACTTTTGGTTAGTATCTTTGTCTTGAAAACACAAATGTGCCTGTGTGGCTATGAAAATCGAGAACTTACGTTTTCAGAGTTGAAAGGAATTCTTATTGTGGAAAACTCACACCATTATTGCAGATTAGCCACTAATCTCTAGCTTATAATTTTAGAACGTTTCCTTGGGCACTGCGAAGTTAATGCTCACTTTCTCAGTTTGTGTCAGACTCAGTTTGAATGTGATTCTTCTTGATTCTAAGACAGCCTACTATCTACTATGTCCCACTATCTCAACATGTGAATGGTACACTTGTTAAGTTTATGGAGACAAGTAATTTGAGGCCTCAATCAGAGAGGTAGTGTGGTGTAGAAAGAAAATCTTAGGATTCAAGAGACTTGAATTAAAAAAAAAAAACTGGCTTTGTCACTTATCTGCCATGTGGCCAAGAGCATGTTAATTTACCATTCCGAGCATTAGTTCTCTCATTGTTTGTTATGAGGAAAGTACTTCACAAAGGGCTATATAAATATGAGTCACAGTTATAAACCAAGGAAACTAAATTGCTGTTATTATCTTCATTAGTCAGTCAGTCAATAGCAATTATTAGACACTTACTATGTGCCAAGCACTATACTAAGCTCTAGGGATACGAGGAAAATGAATAACAAAAACAGAAACAAAAAGCACAATCATGGCTCCTATTTCTAAAGAGTTCACAAGAGGTGGGGACTACTTCTGAAAGACCACATGCAGATATACATGTGCAATATAGAGTCAAGGGAAAGTCATCTCTTTGGAAATGCACTGGGTAGGGACAAACCAGGAAGGGTCTCTTATAAAAGGTGTTATTTGATTTGAGTCTTAAAGAAGACCAAGAGGAGGGGTGTAGCAGTAATTCTAGTAATACTGACCAACTAGTGCCAAGGCCTGCAAATGGGAAGATGAGTGTGATGTGTAAGGAATAGAAAATGGGACAGTATAGATCAATTATAGAGTGTGGGGAGAGGAATGAAGTGTAAGAAGATTGGGAAGGGTTATTGACTTTAAATAACAGAGGGTTTCATATTGGATCCTGGACATATGAGAGGGCCACTGGAACTCATTGATTTGGGGACAACAGGGTCCGTAACATCGTCAGACTTCTGCTTTAGGAAAATAACGTGGGCAGCTAAGGAAAGGAAAGATTGGAGGGGGAAACCTCAAGGGAGGGACTAAATTAGACCTACCACAATAGGCCAGGTGAGGGGTGATAAGGGATTGCACTAGGGCAGTGGCTGTATGAGTAGAGAGACAGGGATGGATTCAAGCAATGATATAAAGGTGTAAATGATGAGATTTGACAGATAGTGGGATGTAAACTTACATTAAATACACTTTTATTTTAACTCCTTTTTCATGCCTCTTTCCTAGACTTTTGGATTGTGGGAGTTGGTCCCCTATGTTTCATGTCGATTCATTTACCAGTGATCTAGGGGTCATATAGGAGAGATGGAAGACTAATCTAAGAAATGAGGGAGAGGCAAAATCACGTTTCATCACACTTTCATCACATCTTCATACCATTTAGCAACTTATGAAGACCCTTCAATGAAAATCATATAATAGACATAATCCATGAGAGTAACTGGTCAGTCTATTCCTGACTATCTGATTTTGGAAATGAGATATGTAAAGCACTTTGAAAACTTTGAAGTATTATATAAATAGTAGTTGTTACACTATAGTTGTTAATTGCTCTGAGCTTCTGTGTCCTCTTCTGAGAGGTGAAAGGATTTTGGGTAAAAGGCCATCTAAAGTTCTTAACAGGTATGACATTCCACAATTCCTGTGACTTGAAGGTCATTTCTAGCTGCAGCATTCTATAGTTCTGAATTTCTACTATTAATGTTCTTTCTGTCTCTATCTCCTTTTAATAAGCTGTATTTGTGGAGTGGCAAACTACATTTACTTTGAAATAATGTGAGCCAGAGCTGACTACTGGAATGTATTACCCAGAAAATGTCTCTCTCATTAACATGCCTCTGGCTGAGGGGGCTGATTTCAAGTAAGAAGCAAACCCCAGTACACACCCACTGTTGTCTGCCTTCCAGGGCTGACTTTAGTTTGTCTTGTCACGTTATTCTATGGTTTCTTGATTTATTGTGTGGACCTTTTGTACAGATGGTGGTGTTGGTCTTGGAGTTTAGGCAGAATCCTTTTAAGTAGATCAATCACTTTGAAATTCCAATTCTAGGATCACAGAAGGCAGAAGAGTCACTAATTCATGTTTTTACTGGTCAAATATATTTGGAGTTTCTCCTTTTTCCCTTCCCCATTCAAACATATAAAACACAGAATCATAGGATCATTGATTTAGAGGTAAAAAAATCTTAGTATTCATAGAGAAGTATTCATATAGAATGTAAACTCCTTGAGATTAGGAGTTGTTTCATTCTTTGTATTTGTAATTCTAGCAGCTAGCATAGTGCTTGGCACATAGTAGGTCCTTAATAAATACTTACAGTCTCTAGATATGGGAACTGAGACACAGAAATATTAACTGACTTGCCCAAAGTCACATAGTTAGTAATACTAAGGGGCCTCTGTGGTGATAACTAATGACTTTCATTTTATAGCTATGAATGGCCAGGAGAAGAGGCATTCAATAACTGGAAATTATTAATTATAGAAGAAACTGTGGCATAACTAACTAGTCATGGATTAAGATGTTTTGTGTTCTACTCCTGGTTCCATGACCTGGAGTAAATCTCTTACCCTTTCTGAACCTCAGTATCATCATTTATAAACACAGCTAACAATATTTACAGTAACTTCCTCATAGGGTTATCATAAAGATCAAAAGGAGATAAAATGTTCAAAGTACTTGGCAAACTATGAACTTTAAATAATAGTAAAGTAGAAATAACCGTTAGCTACTATTATTGTTCTAAGAAGGTTGACCATAAAATAATGAATTTTTAGTCCTTAACAACTCCACAATGTTATTGACTAAGCAATCAGGAATGATTCATATGCATTGGGCTGGTCTGGGGTGAATTTCCACACAGAATAAATGATGAAACACTGAAATATATTTGCTTCTAATAATAGTAGTGAAAACAATGGTAGTAATAGTCCTTTAATTAATGCATTTCCTTGAAAGATAAAACCTCAAAAAGAACTTATTTTCCAGTGATCTCCTACTTATTAGCACTAAATAACATTAAAATAGAGATAGATGCCTGCTAAAGGTATTGATGAAGGGAAACTCTAGTCAATAACGGTAATAGTAATAATTTTTAGACAACTTGTATTCTGGGGAGACTTGGATTCCTGGGAACAGCTGGTAGGGTTAGTTTAAATATGAGACAATATTTTTCTCACCTTTCACCCCAACTGATGGACTGAAAGTAAGTTGAGTCTACATAACCCAAAAACTTGCACATTGGAACAAAAAAAAATCAGATAATATCTGGATTTTTTCAAAGTATCTTAGATTTGGTACCATGTAGACATACCATGATGATCATTAAATTGTTCATTAACAACAGGTGTCCAGGTGGTTCTTTGCCATATAGACATAGCCTTGAATTCAGGGAAAGTGACAGCTGCAGTTTAGTAATTTCTCAACTGTAAGTAGATTGTTATTGTTATTATTCTTTTAATGTGAGTTTGCAGGTGCTTATATTTCAAGCAACATTTCAGAAATAAAAAGGAAATGACTAATAATGGTGACTAGACAATGCATGATTGTGCAAATTGCATTCCATGTAATATAGTGTGTGTCTGCTTTTGATAATTCAAGATAACAATGACCCTTTCATTTAACTGCATGTGTGAAAAATAATGTCTACTTTATAGTGATCTTTTGAAAAACCTGGGGAATTTTTACCCAAGGAATCATATTAGTACCTGCTTGCATATTAAACATGATGCACTCTTTTTCTCCTTGATTGTGGCTTCTATTAGCTTTAACACAAATAAGCATGGGGATATCGATTACAGAGTAATATGCATACCATATAGTAATGATCTGTTGATTTTAGGGGGACAGTATTTGCTGTGGCATGCATTATAACGGTTCCAGCATCTTATCAGCCCTCAATTCAATGTTAATAGAAGTGTCTCCTAATAACATCCTAATTGTGTGTGTGAGAGAGATATTGACGACTGCAGCCTATCTTCCACATCTCTGTTTCCAAACCACAATGATGCACTCTCATAGGAATAATATAAGAGTTACCATATCAGATGACCTCTGCTACATGTTAGCAGTACTCATAAATACTAATCTGGCAAATTCAATCTCTTTTGGCACCAGAAGGGCAGTTTAATTCTAGATGCTTCAACCCTGGTTCTCAGAGAGGAGAGTATTAAAGTAGTGCTGATACAGCTATCAGATCAAATACAGTTTCCCTGATTCTGCCTGGGATGGATTAAAATGCAGGTCTCTCTGATCAAAGGACAGTGAATGAAAGTGATATACTGACTGGTATCCCTGAGTGAGTTGCAGAAACTCAGTAAGGCCTAGACATGTGTTCTTTTTCTTTACCGGATAAAGCCTGTCTCACTCCTTCCATCTGGGGCTGTCGATGATAGTGGGCTCCCCCCACTATCTGCATTATGGAAATGATGGACTAAAACAATCTAAGTGGCTGATCATTTGGAAACTCTAAAAGGAGCCACCCAAACTCCCCAAGTCTAGAGGCAAGCAGCTCCGTGCAATTATCTGTTTTGAAGGAGTACGTTGATTTGACATTCTTAAGAAGTCACAGACGTCTGATTTCATAATATAATTTGAAGAAGTAAAAAAGGCAAGTTAAACATTTGCTTACACATATAATGTTTACATGTGTTCAAAGAACTTTCCAAAAACTTTGCAGTCTCATCCAACTGCATCTTTTTTAAGCCTTCTTCGCTCTCTTTGGTTTGCAAACAAATCCAGCAGCACATTCAACCGCAAATTGATTTACTTTTGGGGAACTCCTTGAGTTTCACGACTTTCTTCGTGCTGTTTAATGTACACACAGATGCAAAAAAGAAAAAACAATTTCCTAACACAGGAACACAAATCTGGCATCCGAAGAAGTCAATTTTACATTTATTCTCAAAGTGAAGGAAAGGCAAAATGGATCGTAATCCAGATTACCATAGAGTATCTAGGTGACTTTTGGCACCCCACAGGATGACAAGACTGACAGTCATTTTCCTAATGCCTATACTATAAGGCAGAGGTGTGTGGAGAAAGCAAGAATTATCTTGAAGTCAGGAGACCAAAGTTTGAATCTTGGTTCTGCCTGGACTGGCAAATGCTAGCTGTTTGATCCTGGACAACCAAGCAAATAAGAAAGTATTTTTTTAACACCTACTATGTGTCAGACATTGTGCTATATAATGAAAACAAAAAGACAAAAATGAGATTATCCTTATACTCAAGGAGATTACATTCTCTCCCCGAATCAATTCATCTGTCCATCACTCAGTTTCCTCATCTTTAAAATGCACTAACAGCCTCAAAGGGGCAAAAAGAAACATCTTGCAAACTTTAAATTGCTGTAAATACTTTTGTTAATATTATAACACATGAAAAAAGAACAGGTTATTATAAATTATGATAGTATACATATTACATAAAGTATATAAAAATTAGTATATTTTGAACAAATTTATAAATGAACTCAAATTTGTTTGAATCTACTCAGATAATCCTAAGTTTATCTGAGATCTAACAAATGGAAATCTCTGTATTTAAGTCCCCTCTCAAATACCTCAATCATCCCATAGGAATTAATATGTATTGATGTTGCAGAGTCCATGGTATGTTGAGATAATCCAATAACTTAAATTACAAAATACATATAAATTTACAGAGAACTTTGCTTTCCTCATAAAAGCCCTACAAGGAAAGTAGAGCAAATGTTTATCCCTGTTTTACAGAGAAGGGAACTGAGGTATAGAGAGGTTAAATGATTTTTCCAAGGTCATAGCTAATGGAAGACTAGAGATTTGAACTCAGATCCTCTGATTTCTAAAGCAACGCTCTTTTCACTACATAACACCTATTTTCCCACAAGTGTATTACTCAAATGACTCATTAAAATGATTTTTATTCTCATGTTTCTGGAAGGCTCTGAAATTGCATCATCTCTCCTCTCACAATCTTTCTCCTCCTTCCTTATCCCCCCTCTGTTCCCTCCCACTGCCCCTGGAGTTGCCAACCTATATGCCAACTATTGTTGACTCCAAGATTGTTGCATATAAGGATATTCTGAAGGGGCAAAGGGCATGGATGAGCAGAAAATGAGGGGAGGATGAGACTAGGAATCTCTTTTTTCTCAATGGACACACCTAGCTCTTACCTATGTAGGAAACTCGGATATTTCAAGCTTTTTTTTGGATGGAGAAATTGGGGATGTTTAAATACTCCGTGCTTCATTGGATGTGCAGAATAGTAACTGCATGTGTGTGTGTGTGTGTGTGTGTGTGTGTGTGTGTGTAGGCAGGGGGTGGGGGGGACTTCTTTCATTCCTCTACTCCAAATCCTGCTGTAGGCCTTTATTCACATTGGCTTTTGGAAGAGTCTAGGAAAGAAGTGAAAGTCAGATCCTGATTGAATAGTTACGCTGAAATGCAATGTTAACTGGCATGAAATTAAGGAGGCCAGAGCTTACAAATAAACATATGTCTTTCTATCATCCTGGAATCTGAGCATGAGTAAGAGAACAAAACATATGGTAAGAGACCTTCCAGGGTTTATTGAAAAGTTTTAAAATAATAGAGTGTCCAAGCCCTAAAGAATGACTAAAAAAGGTCTTGTGTATTTTCAACCTTGTTGGCAGCCTGAATGTCTTGGGCAGCACTGATTTGCAGTCAGAGCATTGCTATAAAAGCCCGAAAACCCACAGAGCTAATAGGAACCAGGCAGAGAAAGTGAAGTCAAAACCAGGAATTCATCAGCAGAGACTTCCAGCTTGGTTCAGCTGTGTGAGGTCTGGTTGAGTCACGCACTGCCACAGATTGGACTGGTCCACATAGCATGGGACCAGACTGAAGGACTTGGCAGCTGCACCCTGGGCCTCAGCACCAACACTTTCCTGGTGTCTCTATCCAAGTGGGTGGGTCTGCCAAAAATATCTCCCTGTTTGCTCAAGAATCATCTTGATTCTTAAGTCCCTGTCCCCTCTACACTGGAGTCCCTGTATATGTGCTGCCAGTTGAGGTGAGTGGCTTCTCTATTCCCAGCTCCCCAGCACTTCACTAAGGAAATGGAACTTGACTTATTCTTTCTGAATGATAGACCTTGAGGACTGGTCCAAACAGGTCTGTGGCAGAAAGCCTGAAAGAGTCATGTTGGGAAATCAGGCAGAGGGCACAGGTAAAGTGGGTTGCACAAACAAGCAGCCAGAGATAGAAAAAATGCAAATAAGCATAACATACCATGGTGAAATAGATGTGGACACAGTTTTCCGTGACAATTTCATTGTCAAGTTGACAGCAAATTGATTGAGCATTTTTAATCCCTTACATTAAAAATATAAGAAAAAAGTAAACAATAACACAGTAATAACTTTGAAGAACTGGACAGTCATGCATCAAGAGTAAAATGAATAGCCCTCTTTTTAATTGTGTCATACAATAATTTTTTTCTCAATTGTACCAAAATAAATAGAGATGAGTGAGATCCTACCAGATGACTAACAATATGATATTGTCATTGGTCTCTGTCTAAGGACCAGAAACACAGACACATATAAATTAATATTATTATCCAGTTTTGCAAAAAAGAAAACAAAGTTGGAGAAAATGTTGTTATGAAGCCAATTTTAGGTTTCAGGGACCACTGCCTTGGAGCAGAGGAGTGTGAATGACCTTATATTTGGACAATTAGATAAGGAACTATGCACTAGCTATAGAGCACAGCTTTAAAATCTTTCATTCTCCCTATTTGGATACATGCTTAGTGCAGGTCCTGAAGTAGCATAAGCTACTAACTCAGATTAAGACAGACAATTGTGAACACCCTACAGACATCAGAATGAAAACACCAAGGATGAAAGACCCAGGATGTAACACTACATATAGCGCAATGCAAAACACTCTTTTTAATCCACTTGACCTTTCTGTCTGCAATCTTTCTTCATAGGTTTCTCTGCTTATCAAGATGTAAAGGTTGATTTGCTCTATTCCCTTTGCCAGACCCTGACCAGCAACGGTCCCTGGATGAAGTGCTTGGGCAATCCCTTGTCAATGCAACCCAGTTTGCCCCCTCACACCTAGCCCACCCCATCTCCGTATTTCTGGTAAAGCAGGAATGTTCACTGGAGGTTACTTATGTACTCCATGCTGTATGATGAACCATCTAGACATAGCTCTTCCCACCTCAATATCCCATAGCACTATGTCCTTTCTACTATATTGACAGGCAATTTCTAAAAAACAACATTTGTGACGTGGTAAACAATATGGCAACATTAAGCAGACTGATGTTCATAAAAGTTAGTGCTTCTGGGGTAAAGGTCTAACTCGGGTATCACTGACCACCTGATTTTAATCTTTTCACATTAGCTGATGTTATAGAAAAGTTTCATAGTGAGACTTAGTGATAATATTATTTACTAGGATATGGTCATATCAGGATGCTTCTGTGTACTATTAGGTCAGTATTTTTTTTTTTTATATTTTCATTCTAAAGCAGACCCTAAAGCTGTTCTGTCTGTGGGCTGCCAAATGGTCTCCTTTATATCCTTGCATGCCCTTTAAGCTGAATTCACAAAGTACACAAACACAACACAGAACACAACACATAATCATCATCATCATCCTATAGGAAAGGGTAGTCAAAACTACTGGTTGACTGAGTTGAGTATCAATTAATTCAATATATTCAAACTATTTCTCCATGTAGACCCACATACAATGTTCTCAGAATCTTGACAAAATTAATAGTAAACATAAATTAGCAGAAGAGGAATTATAATTCCATGAGTTATTAGTAAGGCAAAAAATTTACAACACATTTATATATGTATAAATGCGTGTATGCATGTAGGTATTCTATACAGAAGTAAAAGTTAAAATTATGAATGTCTATATTAGTTGTGCAGTTAATCTGCTCTTGACTCACAGATACTTTTGCACTGGCAAATGAACTACTGGTTAATATGATGTCATTTTATGGTATTTTTGATCATTATTTAACATTTTACTAAAAGAAAGAAAAAGTGAAAAAGAAAGACAAGGTTTTCTGTGTTTTTCTTTATTATATTAAATTCTGAAACTTTCATCCTTCCTTGTATATTTTCTACACATCTGAACAGATGGACATTTGACCTCCTAGTGCCTACATGTGATATTAAAACAAACAAGCATTATCAAACAAATTTCATTTTTAAGTGAAAATTATCAATATGTGGTCATATAGAAAATAATATAATTGAGTGCTAATATTTGAAGGATCCTTAGGGTCTCAGAATGTTAGAACTGAAAATAGACTTAAAGATGATCTAGAGTGGTTTTTTTTTTTTTTTTTTTTGGTTTTTGGAGGGCAATTGGGGATAAGTAACTTGCCCAAGGCCACACGGCTAGGTTTTTATTTGTGTGTGCATTAAGTGTCTGAGGCCGGATCCGAACTCAGGTTCTTCTGACTCCAGGGCCGACACTCTACTCACTGCGCCACCTAGCCGTCCCTAGAGTGATATTTTTAATGTGTGTGTGTGTTGGGGAGAAAGTGCATCAAATGGATTCCTTCAGCAGTCTCATGGAGCTTATGGGCCTTTTATCAAGTTAATGATATTAAATTAATAAAATCACATACTTAATATTAAGGAAAATACCAATTATGTTGGAATATCATTATCATTTTTTTAAGTTTGCAGATCCTAGGTAAAGAATGCCTGATATTAACCAAGTCTTCCACTTTTCAGTTGAGATATCTGAGTTCAAGAAAAGGGAACCTACTTGCCCAGCGTCATAAAGGTAGCTTCTAGCAAAGCCAAGACTTGCACCAGGATTCTCTGATTTCTTGCCCAGTGCTCTATCCACATTGTAGTCCGATTCCTGTGACAATATAGCTGGTTGATTGCCTGAATTTTTCACTTTTTAATTAGGGGTTTTATTGTCATGAAAATTGACAGCCTGGAAATTGACAGCCTGAGGTAACAATTTATCCTAGGACCATTAAGTAATCATTTTATTTCCTAACAGAAATAATAACACTCAGACTATGCACTATCAAGTGAAATAGAAGATTGAGACAATTATGTAGATGCTTCATACTCAATTTTTCCCCACATTCCTTAAAAACATATTCTCCCCCTACCTAATTCCCAGATGTACCTAAACAATTGATGTTGAATGTTTCTTTTTTTGGAGGGGTAGTAATGTGAAAAGGTTATTTTAGGTTGAGGCATGAAAGGTTACTAAATTAGCTGTTGATATTGCTTTTTGGTGATTTTTATTGGAGTTTGTTTAACACATTCAAAGCATCATTTCCCTTAAAACATTTAAAATATAAATTTATATTATTTTATAAAAAAAAACACTTCATTAATTTACTTAAATAGCTGACACGGTAGTGAATTATTTGGGTTTATTAGAAAAAATATAATTATAAATCTGAATAGGTTTCTATTATTTGAATTGTCCTTCTGCTATGGATAAGAAATGTGAAATATAGCAGGTATTATAAGTAATATGATCAATTGTAAGTAAATAGAACAGAACTTAGATGTTCTGTGATACAAAACTTACTCATATATGAGTGGGTAGAACTATAATATCTATTAAGTGAAGAAAGATTTTTTTTTTCTAATCTACTCCCCTTAGAATGGGCAAAGAGAAGCTAGATAAATAATATTTGGAAGATCAATTTGGCATTTGAAGTTGATAGGGTGGGGGCAAGATATAAAATGTCAATTGCCTGTAGTTTCTCCTCTCAGGTCAATCAAGGAAAGAGGAGCCAAGGCTAGGTCAACAAGAGGCACATCGAAACCTTGAATGTCCTTGTTCTTGAGAACAACAACAACAAATAACAAATTCAATAGTGCTGGGTCCAGCACAAGACTAGAACTAGAATCAAAGAGGTCAAGCATTGTGGTACCTGTGATCATAGGACTTATTATCAGTTAAGGAAAGTAAAGGGCATAATTGATAAAAATAATATTAATAACAAAAACAATAGTAGCATTTATATAGCACATTAAAATCACCATTTTGGGGGAGAAAAGCCATCTCAATTGACGAGAGAGAATTAGAGAGACAGGCAGAGACAGAAGTAGAGAGATTGCATTTGATATAATGGACACTTCCCAATTAATACCCAAACCAGCCTATTTAAAAACTTCATTCCCTGAAATACACACACACACACACACACACACACACACACACACACACACACAATAATGACAACATTGTGGGTTAACAGAATGAAACCATGTGACTTTTACCAGCTTTGGACAGCATGGTACTAACATTGACCATGAGGATTCCTTTTTTTGTTTTATATATATATATATATATATATATTTGAAACATTTAATGTTACGACCTCGAATTTCATATCCATTTCCTTCCTCCCTTGTCACCCATTCCTTCTTGGGATATAAGTAATTCAGTATATGTTGTACATGTCTAGCTATGCAAAACATTATCATGGTAGATATGTTGTACAAGGCTGCTTATAATTCCCTCCCACTCATCCCACCCCCCACCTGGTCCATTCCCTACATGATCCTGTCCCTCTTCTATAGTGGGTACTTCCAACCTCCCTCACCCCAAGGATGCCCTCCCATCCATCATCCCTCCTCTCATCCCCCTTCCCCCTATCCTGCTGCAGGTTGAGATATCCCATTTAGTATGTATGTCATTTTCTCCCTGAACCAAATTCAATGTGCATGTGGTTTTGCCTTTTTAGCCTTCCTTATTCTCCCCTCCTTTGCAACCACTTCCCCTACATGAGATAGTTTACCCTACCCTGTCTCTCCCCATCTCCTCTTGCCACTTTCCTCTCTCACCTCATACTTTCATCCCTTGAGTATTCTCCCTTCCCAACAAATTCAACCTATGCCCTCTATCCATATATAACTGTAACCATATACACACACATTCACATATGTATTCATATGACCACACCCCCTTCTTCCATTATTTTCATAGTGAGAAAGATATCATCAGTCACAGTTATTGCTTTTCCATATAGGAATGTAAATAGTTCAACTCTGATAAGTTCCTTTTGATTTCTTTTCCCTGATTACCTTCTCAGGCATCTCTTCCTTCTTGTGTCTGGGTGTCAAATTTTCTATTCAATTCTGGTTTTTTCCTCAAGAATGCTTGAAAGTCCTCTATTCCACTGAATGACCATATTTTCCCCTGAAACAAAATACTCAGTTTTGCTGGGTAGGTGACCCTTGGGTTCATTCCCAGTTCTTTTGCCCTCTGGAATATCATATTCCATGCCCTTCGATCCCTCAGTGTAGAAGCTGCCAGGTCCTGGGCTATTCTGATTGTGTTTCCACAATATTGAAATTGTTTCTTCCTGGCTGCTTGGAGTATTTTCTCCTTGATCTGGGGATTCTGGAACCTGGCTATAATATTCCTGGGAGTTTTCTTTTTGGGATCTTTTTCAGGAGGTGATCTGTGGATTCTTTCAACCTCTATTTTGCCCTCTGGATCTAAAACATCAGGGCAATTTTCCTTGAGAATTTCTTGAAGGGTGATTTCTAGGTTCTTTCTTGATCATGGCTTTCAGGTAGTCCAATAATTTTTAAATTGTCTCTCCTGGATCTATTTTCCAGGTCAGTGGTTTTTCCCACTAGATATTTCACATTGCCTTCTATTCTTTCATTTGTTTGGATCTGCTTAACAGCATCTTGATTTCTCATAAAGTCATTAGCTTCCATTTGCTCCAGTCTAACTCTGAAGAAATGAATCTCCTCAGTGAACTTTTGAGATTCTTTTTCCATCTGGCAAATTCGACTTTTTAAGGCATTCTTCTCCTCATTGCCCTTTTGGGCCTCCTTTGCCATTTGAGCTAGTCTATTTTTTAAGGAGTTGTTTTCCTCGGTCAGGCTGTTGACCCTCATTTCATACTTTTCCTGCATCCTTCTCATTTATCTTTCCAATTTTTCCTCCACTTCTCTTATTTGATTTTTAAAGTCCTTCTTAAGGTCCTCTATGGCCTGCAACCCGCTCATGTTTTCCCCTGGGGCTTTTGGAGCAGGACTTCTGACCTCACAGTCCTTTTCCTGCTCTATGCCCCCAAAATAGGAGTCTAGGGTTGCATTTTTCTGTTTCCTTTGCCTTGGCATGTTGCCACTTAATTACTTGACTTTTGGGCTTGTTGCCACACTATGGCTTTAAGGCCAGATAGAGGAATTTTCGTCCCGAACGTGTGGGGGGCAACTTCCGTTTCTGGCAAGCTGTAAACCCACCCACGACTTCCACCCTAGATCACAATCCAGATCCAGGGAGGTTAAAGCAAGAGCGATTACCCCCCAAGACTGATCGCTGGATCTCCCCACGATTTGTAGGCTGGGAGCCGGAAATGCCTCTGAAAACTACAAAATGGCGTGTCTCCTCAGTGGCTTCTAGCCCCCAGGGGAGGGAGCTGACGCATTCCCCAAATACAGTTCCCAAAGTCCATAGGACACTAACCTCTTACTTTGTCCTAGGCAAGTCTATGTTGATAATTCTGGAGTCTCCACAGCTCCTGGTGTTCTGGGGTTCCTCCAGCCGGCTGCTGGCCCTGCCGCCCTGGGGCTAAAACCTTGGCTCATGTGGACCTAGGCTCAGCTCGGCTCCTGCGCTCTGCACTCTGCACGCTGCCGGCTCCCAGACTGCTGGGCTGGTCCTTCCTGCAGGGCTGCTGGGCTGTCCTCAGCAGGAGGTTAGCTTCTCTGTGTCATTCTGTGGGTGCTGGGCCTCCAGAAGTTGTTCAGAGTCCTTTTTTACATAGTTTGTGGAGAATCTGGGGGCAGAGAGGCTTGGACGAGCTGTTTCTACTCCGCCATCTTGGCTCCGCCCCCCGAGGATTCCTTTTAATGTTGACTTGAATTATATTGTTGTAGACATCTTTTACATTATTATTTTGGCACTTTTTTCTTCATTCTGCATAGTGATTCATTCTTAAAATCAATGTAAACTTATGATATCCCCACCCTATTATTTGTTTTTCATCTCCCAAAAATATATTAAGTACCCTGTAGGGTACAGTATTGAATCCTTAAAAACAAAAAGCAAACAAACCTAGAGAAAAGGTTTATGTGCTAGTGCTAGGGAATGAGAAAGGGGAGAATGAAAAAAAAAGTGGTTATATCTCTTCTTAATGGATGTTGCATACCAACTTTAAAGAGAAGAGATATTAAAAATGAAAAAGAGAAAATTTATCTCGTGCCTCAAAGGAAACTACAGTGCCCTGAGTGCCATGACATTACTCATTCAAATGAATATTTTCCTTCAAAATGCTCATCTTTGGGTATTACTCACTTATTCCAAAGTTTTTTGTCATTGCCTCAGAATTTCTAAATTCCTTTCTGATTACCCCCTTCAAACACATTTTACAAGACATAGAAAATAATAAAAATAATAACAATTGTAATAATAAGTCTAAAGGTAATAACTAGCATTGATAAGGCACTTTAAAGTCAGCAAAGTTTAATAAATTCTCATTTTATACTCACAACAACTCTGGGAGAAAAAAGTTATTAGTAGCCCCATTTTAAAGACAAAGAAATTGAAGTAGAAAGCAATTAAATTGCTTGCTCACAGTCACATGGCTAGTAAGTGTTTTAGGTGTGTAAATATCTTAAATGGGAAACTAGGTCTTTCTGAGTCTATATCCAGTCCTCTATCTACTATGCCACCCAGCTCTCCCTCCGCCCAAAAAACCCCATTACTTTTACTAATGACACTCTTTTAAAAACATTTTACCTCAAATGGCATATATTTTTATTCTCCTCCTTATTCATTCAACTTTCACCCAATGAATTTTGGCTGCTTCCAAAAATCAAATTCCCTTTTTTTGTCCTAACAAATGAAGATTTGATAAGAGTGAGGAGATTGCAGAGAAGTTGCCACTAACTCAGAAAGCAGAAAGTATATGCATTGTGAGGTCTCTTCCTCATGTGTAACATTGGGCTGTCAACAGAATAGACACTCTATCCTCTTTTCCTTCCACTCTTTACTAAAAGAGATTTGAATTCCCACTAGGAAGTGAAGCAGGAATTTGGGGGCAGAGGTTATCAATTTGATCTCTAGAAAGAGAGAGAGAGAGAGACAGAGAGAGAGACAGAGACAGAGAGAGACAGAGAGAGAGAGAGACAGAGAGAGACAGAGACAGAGAGAGGCAGAGAGACAGAGAGAGAGAGAGAGACAGAGAGACAGAGACAGAGAGACAAAGAGAGAGAGACAGAGAGAGAGACAGAGAGAGAGAGCGACAGAGAGAGACAGAGAAAGACAGAGAGAGAGAGAAACTGGCTAAAATTATATTTGTATGCTCCCTTGAATATTCTTATTTTAAAGGGTATAGTTTTCATGTTTGACCCAACTCCTGATTGCTTTTTCATTGATAACAAATAAAGGATCTCAAGTGTTATACCCAAAGCTTGAGTCCTTGTCTACCACTTATCAGTTCCATAATGGAGCCATAATAATCAGCCAAGAAGATCCATTAACCAATCCTATAGCCAAACAGAAAACAAAGTATACATATAATAATATATACTAGAAAATAATATGTAACTAGAAAATACAGACTGAAGGAGGTCTCCCATTGGAGGTTAGGAAACTTATGTCAACTAAAATCCTGAATGTCACCCAAGGGGAAACACCCCAAAGTCTCTAGTGTAACACTATGGGGATAGAGATATGATAGTGACTGCCAGCTCTTCTCAGGTCAGCTTCTCCCCAGAATATTTTCCTCTAGCAACCTTAAATTAAGAGTTGCCATGTCCATCTTTTGTCTTGAAGTTGGAGGCCAGAAGCACCCAAAACAACTTCAGAACCCAAAGCTACTAGGAGACTTGAAGGGAACTCAAAGAAGACTGAAGAGACTAGAGAGAATCTCCTCTCTTTCACTCCACCAACTCTTCCCTGACTCTCATACAGTGCAAAACCTTCATCTCTACCAATGATGAGAGAATCCCATATCACTGGGCTTTGACACTTGGCATTCATTCCTCCCCTGCACTGAAAATGTTTCTAATCCCTTACAAAGATCTCTAAGGTAAGTCCAAACACAAGTATAAACACAAGCATTAGTGCTTTAAGATAACAAGGTTGATTCTTCTGACATCTCAGGTAATTAACTTTTGGTACTGTTGAAATTGAAATAAAACAAATGCCTATTAATGTTACATGCAATATAAATGAGCATGTAACCTAGTGTTTGCTAAACCAAAAAGTCCCAGATAATGAGGTAAGAACTCACTATTTGATAAAAATTGTTGTAAAAACTGGAAAGCAGTATGCCAAAAACAAGGCATAGAAATGAGTACACAATTTAAATATAAAGGGTGATATAAGCAAATTCAGGAAAGATGGGAAAACATACCAGATGCATAGATAAGAGAAGAGTTTATGATAAAATAAGATATAGAGAATATCATGAAAAGTAAATGTAATGGCAAGCAAAGGAATATTTAGCTCCTTGTCTCAGTTATTCAAGTATTTAGCACCTTGTTTCACTTCTAGTGTCTTTGAGCCTTGCCTGTGATTATATCAAGTCTTTGTTAGAAATAGAACCTATGAAGTCCACAGTGGGAGGGACTTGCCAAAGACCAGAAGAGGAAGGACGTAAGAAGTGGGCAGAACAGTGAGGAGCTGATGACATATAAAGCTTGAGCACAGCGGGGACAGAGCAGAACTAAGAAGAACACTTGTCCGGCACTCTATTCTGCCTGTGTTAATTTCTATTTGTTACTTTGTCAGAAAGGAATATTCTGTCTGTTGAATTGTGTTACTTCATCAGACAGAAGCATTCTATCTGTTGATTGTGTTACGTTGTCAGATAGAAAGAGTCTATCTGTTGATTGTTGTTGGTTTGTCAGATAGAAGGATTCTGTCTGTTGAATTGTCTTACTTTGTCAGACAGAAGCACCATCTGTTGACTTGTGTTGATTTCACAGGCTGAAAGCAAATTGAGAGGACAGTGCCGACAATGTCTATGAATGTTGTTGTGGCTCTGTTAAGCTTTGCCTTTCTAGAAACAGAAACTGCAAAGGGTTTAATGTATTCTGGTTACTGTGAGCTTCAAAATGGAGTGGCAGCCTGATGTAGAGCTGACAGCTGCCTACCTGAGAATCCAGGTGAAAATTGGGTGAATTCAGGCAAGAGCTGGGAACATGGAAGAGCAACCATGAAATTTTGGAGCCAGCCAAGATGAAAGGACCTTTCCTTGGGTGCTTAGTACTGAATTACAAGATCAGGATTTACTGTGACCTAGGGATGGGAGAACTTTGTATTTTGTATACTTTGTTACCTCTTAAGGATGATTGAGTTAAGGATGATTGGAAGCTAGTCTCCAATCAAGAAAGAAGATAACTTTCTGAATGATGATATTAAGACACAGTGACACTGTGACATTGTGACACTGAGACCTTTGTATTTTGTATCCTGAATGATATTTTTTTGTTTAAAACTATATGGCAACTTTATTGATAAGCTATTATGTTATATCATTGTAAATGCTCTATTTTGTTTTCTGTGAATGTTTTGCCTTAGTTTATTGCTGAATAATTAGAGAGTTCACTATACTATATGAGCAGAAACTTAGAGCTATGCACAGCAGCAATCCTCTGGAAAGCTGCACATGTTTAACTTTACAGGAAATGAATAATTTTGATTCCATGAAATTAACTAAGGGGGAATTTACAAGTTTCCCTGATAAAGGCTTAATTTCTTAAATATGTAGGGAATTGAGCCAAATCTGTGTTAATAAAAAAAGTCATGCCCTAGGTGATAAATGGTCAAAGGATATTTTCAAATGTTTTCAGAAGAAGAAATAAAAACTATCATTAGCCATATGAAAGATGCTTTAAAACACTATTGGTTAGAGAAATTTAAATTAAAACAACTCTAGGGTACATCTTCACACCTATAAGAGTGACTAACCATGACAGAAAAGGAAAATGAAAGTGTTAGAAGGTACATGAAAAAAAAGGGGTGCACTAATGCATTGTTGGTAGAGTTGTGAACTAGTCTAGCATTTTACTTAATAATTTGGTACTATAGCAAAAGGGTTATAAAACTGTGCCTACTCATAAATCCAGAAAAAAACTATTGCTAGGTATGTATGCCAAAGACATCAAAGAAAAATGACAAATGATCTATATGTTAAAAGAGATTTATGGCAGGTTTTTTTTTTTTTTTGTGGTAGCAGAGAAGGGGAAAATAAAGGGATGCCCAACAGATGGGGAATTGGTGAACAATATGCATTATAAGAATGTGATAGAATAGTATTGTGTTGTGAGAAACAATGAATGGAATGACTTCAGAAACACATGTGAAGACTTATATGAAGTGAGACAAAGTAAAATGAGGAGAACCAGGAGAATAATGTATACAGTAACAGCAAGGTTAATCTACTAAGAAAGATTTTGTAAGTGATCAATACAATAATCTACTACAAAGACTAATGACATAAAATGCTACCTACCTCTACAGAGAGAACTGGTGAACTCTTAACACAGATTAGAGCTTATTTTTTCTCTTTATTTTTCTTCCTTTTTTTTGGAGGAGAGTAAAGCTAATGTGGAAATATGTTTTGCATGTTTTCTTATGCTTAATGAGTGTCATAATTTTTGTCTTTACAATGGGTGAGGGAGGGAGAGAATTTAGGACTGAAAGTAAAAATAAAATTTAATAAAAATAAACAGAACATGCAGCTGACATGACACTATACAAAGCCTCACCGGGAAGATACTACAGTGACAATATGCCTAACTACATACAAGATGTAACACATCCACATGTTTCAAAAGTATATGCGTATCCATAATGTGAAACAATAAATCAAAAGCAATAAGTGAAATTAACTAACAAAGTAAAGCTAGCTTACTACAGTAATAATATCAAAAAGCACATATATGTGCATATGTAAATATATAACACATGTACATATACATATTTATGTACATATATAAATGTATCTATAGTTTCTTTTACTGAGAGTGTCTCACTCTCAGTGCTAATATCTGGGTCAAAAAGTTTTTGTACATTTGGTAGACATTCTCTTTTTCTCAATCTTTTCTAGTATCCATCTAGTCTCTCTAAATTCTCATTAGAAAAGTCCAACTAACTCCCCTATGGACAATATGTAATTTCAGTGAATAGTTCTAATAGGGCTCCCTCTAATCTCTGGGGCTATTTTGTAAACAGGTAAATTGCCTAATCTTACAATAACTATGTGGACTAGTTTTGCAACAGAAAGCTACCTTGTAAGTCCCTGGAAAAATGAAAGAATTATGTTCCTTACCTTCCTCAGTCATAGGAATCTGGTTGTATCCACTATGCAAGTCCACCACTTAATGGTTACTTTTTGGGACTTTCAGAACAAATGTAAATAGCAATTTTTTCTCTTTTGTCCAGCAACACTGGACTTGGAATCCCTTGACTCACTTATTAAACTGGCCTAGTCACTGAATGGGCATTGCCTCACTCAAAGTGAGAACTCAGAAAGTTATCTTAGTGTAAAAGGGCCAAGGTATTCCACTGCATCCTAGACTATCTCTAGTCATCCTGATCTACATCTGGCCACTGGACCCAGATGGCTTTGGAGGAGAAAGTAAGGCTGTGTATTCAATTGCAAATCATATCATTATCTTCCTGATATCATGATCTTCAAGAATGAGGGACAAAACCATAACTAAGGCTAAAAACCACTGACTGTAGTAGACAAACAGACATTTCATATAAAGTTGGCCACAGTGTGCTTTTGTTTAGCACCAAGGAATCTATTTTGGTTAATCCATGCTTTTCAGAAAAAATTGTGGTAGCCACTATCTACCTGAATCAAGCATTTGAATGCAAGAGCTTCTCCCTTTTGTCAAGGATAAACATAAATGGAAATGTTTTGAAGAGGAAACTACCTTTATTTGTATCTTCTTTTTCCCACATGGGAGCTTGAATAGTGTCTTCCTAAAAACTTCAACTCTTTGATGTATCTGACACAGTAATTTTTACACAGGTGCTTCATATGTATGTACATATGAATCTGAGAGCATAGTATAGTGAATATAGGACTGGATTTAGAAACCCAAGACCTACTTCTGAAAACCAGCTCTACCATTTACTACCTGGGTGATGTTGGGCAAGTGGTTTCACATCCCTCAGTCTCAAATTCTTTATCTGTGAAGTAAGCTAGATGATTTGAAGTTCCTTTAAGTTTTAAATTCTACTCATCTGAATTGAATTCAACTGAATCAGCCTGAAGGAGACTTCCTGCCTAAGGAATAGATATTCTCCAGTATGTGTTTTTTTGTTTTCAAGACTATCTAGTAATGTATTTGTATGATGTTAGAACTTTTTATAACACTGTGCAATAGGTCATTCTAACAGTGAAACTAATTGACCGCTTAAAGAGTGCATTATAATGACTTTCAAGTCTGATCACTTAAAAACTAATCATCTTTTGAGACTTTAAATATCTTTGAGTATGAAAAATGGGTATTTTGATCCACACTGGTTTTTTTGTCCCATTTAATCCCCACTTTCCATTCAACTTAATTTGGCAAATATGAATTGACACATTTTATGGAAGGTACCGGACACCAAGGGAGAGGAAAAGTTAAGACCCCAAACTACCTATTGAATCAAGTTTAGATTTTTTTACTTGCCCTTCAAGATGCCTCATATTTTGTGCCTATCATTTATATTCACTCATCTCCCAACCCTGCCCTCTATAAGCAATAGGGTCTTCATCCCACTAGCCCCAAGAACTGTTATCTATATTGTCACCATAAATGCTTTTGCTCATGCTTTTTATCCATCATAAAATTCTTATCATTCTATGAATTTTCCCCCACTTAACCATCTCTCTCCATTTTTCAAGATCAAAGCCCAGGCCTCACTTCCTCCATAAAGCTTCATGAAGCTCTCTGATTTTTACAATCTGCTTATTTTTGTGAACTTACTATAATGTAAACAATATGATTGAGTACCCAATTATACAGGGTTTTCCTTTATCTTTTAGTAATTTCATGTGTCTTACATCCCTAATAAAATTAAATTTGTTAAATGTAGAAACCATTCTTAACACTCTTGAGCTTGTCAAATTAGACAAGTCTTTTCCTCCTACACCTGTAGCTTTCATTGCTCAGGCTTTTCAATATGTTTAGAATGTCCTCCCTTCCTTTCTATCCCATTTCAGGTTTTAATCATCCTTTAGGACTGACCTCAAATAACACTGTTTCTATGACATCTTCTCTAATCCCAATGCTTGGTAACAACTTGCTCCATCACATTTCACAAAGAACTGTGTTTTATAACATTGACTTATTGTGTATAATTTAAAATTGTATTTATAATTGTGTCAGACTTTTATTAGACTGTAAATTCCTTGGGGGTAGGTTATATGACATTTCAATTTGGCATCATCCCAGCATTTCAAAGTGCTCTACCTATAATGAGTATTAAAAAGTTCCCCCATCTGAGCAGCCAGGTTTTTCAGTGAATAGATCACTGGCCCTGGAGTCAGGAGGACCTGAGTTCAAATTCAACCTCAGACGTTTAACATTTATTAGCTGTGTGACCTTAGGCAAATCACTTAACCCCAACTGCTCCTCCAAAAAGCCAAAAAAAAAGTTCCCCATCACCTATTAGTATGTGTAGTATATTATATTGCACAGTATGATATGCCATCTCTATTTCTTCTTTTTTCCCTGTCCACTGAGGAGATCATAGGAACTTAACAAATATTTCTTGGCTCAACATTATTTTAAATAACAACCAGAAAGCTTGATGACCTTGCAAAGATGAATGATGGAAGAAACCTCAGAAAATCATCTGCCCAGTCTTTTTGTTTCCTCTATGCTGGAATGTCTATTTAGCGTCTGTTTAAGGAATGGAAGGCCACATGTAATGTTTGAGATCAGACATTGGTCTAAGAGAATTTGCAGGCCTATCATTCCCCATGAGGAATTTGGCAGACTATCAGGAAGAGAAAAGAGTGTGTGCTATGTGAGGAGAGCAGAATAATTCTTTATTCAAATTGGGATCATACTATAAGACTATCTAGACCCATACTTTCACAAGACTCCATCTCTACCATACATATACTTGTCTTACATGTCTTTAGAGGGTCAAAAAGATGGATTCTATTTGGTAACGTGGATGATGTTAGAAGAAATTTCATTTTTAGGTCATCATGTTTGAATATATTTATAGTCAGTTCCTATGTCCCAGATTTCTATGATGGACTTAGACAATTATTAAATGTGTCTGAATCTACCTCAGCCACAATCCTATAAAAGTTTATAATTTTTACATCTATGATATCTTCCCCAGAGATTTGAGGTCAGTGTCCTGAGCAGAGATCATGATCAAGGTGGTTTTTTGCCTAGCACATGCCACCTCTTTTTTCTCCCGAATGTAGTTTTCTACTTTGGCTTTTTTTTTCCTTTTGGTGGTAGTTAGTCATGGCAGTATGACAGACTTTACCTTCACAATGTTTGTTAATTTGAATGATGTCTGAAAATACAAAGAAGTTCTCAGGGCTGTTGATCTGAGGAACAGTGCTAGTGCTGGTTCCCTTAGTCTCATAGTTCTAAGTTATCTCTAGCAGTTTATGATGATGATTACTTATAATAAATCTCAACCAGCTGTCCAGGTTGTGGGTGAGGCATTATAGGGAAATGCCAAACCTAGTGAGGTATAGAAGCAAGGATTTGAGCCTGGAGACTAGCATAATAGGTAAAAAGAATCCTGAAATGCTAGTCATTTATGTTTTCATAATATCACTAAACTTGCCAGTCTATGTGATGAAAAAATTTCCATGAATCTTAAAAATATATGAGGTAGCATTGGGTTTCAGGCTGACCCTAGTTAAAATTGTAATAATGACTGACTTGACATAGAGTACAGCAGAGCAAATGATTCTTTTTCATGCACTGTTACCATAAGGAAAGAAGGAAATGCACAACAACTCTGAAGTACCAAAACTCTAATTGTTAGTAATGTTTTAACACAGATGGTTCTGACAACTGAAGTGGGCAAACCATAAGTGAATGTTAAATAAACTAAAGACATTAGTCTTTTTATTATGTGACAATTCTATGTCTTTTCAAAACTGGAAACAGATCTCATAGGTTATAGAAAAGGGACTATTTTTTGGTCAAGAGTATGTTCAAACAAAAGATACACAACAACATACTGATGAACAATGCAAGGCTATTGAAATGACAAATAAGCAAACAAATAATATGCCATCCTTCCTGGATTAGACAAAATAAAAGAAAAAATTTAAAATTCCAAAATTTAAAGAGAAGCAAATAAAAGCCCTTGAGGTTATTGAAAGTCTTAACCTTATTAAGCTTCAGAAATTACATTTAATTATAAACTAGGTGACAAAAACAACACCAGAAAAAGGAGATAAGCATACTTAGAATGGAATTCCCAAAAAAAACCCTTTTTTTTTATATTTGATAGAAAATCTACCTAGTATATCAATTATATACCAAAGAAAATACATTCAAATTAAATAATTGTCATGAATTGATTCTCTAATAATATTTGACAAATTATTAAAACACTTCAGGGCCTGAACATAGCAGTATATGTGTTGCAAATTGCCTTGGTTAGAGTCATGGAGTAAAAGGTATAATTTTCAAGCAATAATTCTAGCAGGCCTCAAAGAACTGGATGGTAAAAAATGACTTTGGAGAACTTGTAAAGATCTGTAGCAAGACTTTTGAAAGGATGAAACACCCTACCTATTGTACATAGCATATATCTTGAACATAGCATTACCAAATAAGGGACAAAACAAAACAAAACAAAATAAAACATGGAATGTAGTCAAGAAAGTAAAAGTGAATTAGAAATCCAGATGTCTTTAAGGAGCAATTCAAAGAAAAGCTCAGAGATTGTTCAAAATTTCAGAATTAAGCAAAGAATAAAATAGTTAAGTCAACATTCATCAAATATTTATTGTAGAGTCTGGAGAAGTAAAGAATTGAGCATTAAGATAAAACCCCTGAAGAAAGTGGCCATAAAAAAATGCTGATTGCCTTTATGGTAAAAAAAAAAAGTCCAATACAAGGAAAATGAAATTGTGATCAAATGTGAAACAGAAAACTTTTTAACTCCTCACACAATGAAGGAAAGAAGTTACTTCAAAGGAAGTGATAGAAAATCTAGCTTCCCTAACCAAGCTGGAAAGCAACTGTGCCAGATAAGAACCATAAAGATTGATTCAGATGTTTCATTGTTTTATATGGATTAGTGAAAACAAATAAACAAAACCTTAACCCTCTCCCTGTCACATGAAATCCTGATCCAAAATTTCTCACTAGATGGTATTACATAACTATTATACCCAAAAGATGAAATTTCCACATATAGGTCAATTACCTCTTAATGTATTTTATATAAATCATTTACAACTTGTATCACTATAAACAACGTATAAGCACTTAACAAGAAAACAGAATGTTAGTTGAGGACCAAAGAAGTGTGACAAATAGTCCATTGGGGTATAATGAACAACTTATTATTGACTTAATAATTATTGAACTATCTCCATAAAAGTACTATACCATTTTTACTTTGTTTATTATTGCAAAGCCTTTGACTCACTTCCATACTTGTGACTTATTCATGTAATGCAACTATATAACACTACTACATCTAATAGGAGCAGTATAAATATTTGAAGTTCACAGAGAGAACCTTATCTCCTTAATATATTCTATCAACACAATAATATCAAGAACATTTTTTTAATTGAAGGATCTTTCAGAGAAATAGTTATAACTTATTCTGCTCTTCTCAGTCTTAAATCCATTATTATCTCCTAAATAGAACCAAGTATGGATTTTAATTAAAAGAGTTGAACCAAAATGCCCCAGTCCTTTGATAGATATGAATGACATCAAACTATGTGACTCCATAAAAAACATATTAAACAGCTTCTTCATCTCAAGGGATCTTTCTCTAATGATATCAAAATATCATTTGGAATCAATAAATATAAAATTTTTAACATATGTCCAGAAAAGATAGAGACAGAAAACTTTGAACTTCAATCTGGAAGTCACATTGAACTGATGGATGAAAGTTATACCTATGAGTACCTTCCCTCACTCCAAGCAAGGCACATTGAGTATAAAGATATCAAAGACAAGGGTGGGGCTGAATATGCAAAGCAACTTGCTAGTATCCTGAAATCAAAGCTGAATGGGAAGAATGCCATTACAGCCATTAACACCTTCACAATACCATCTTAATGGAAACTTTACAGAACCATAAAATGAAACATAACAGATTTGAAAACTAACCTAACAAAATCTCACAAAATATTAACAATATTCAGAACCTTTCATCCAAGGACAACTTTGGAAAGATTAATACTTTCTCACCAGAAAGGAAGAAGAGGGTTAAGATTCTTAATGCTCATGAGAAATATGTTAAAAATCTACAGAAATATTTGTGGAATAAGCAGACATCCCTTTACCAAGCAATAGTAAATTCTAATAACAGAAACACTCAAATAGATTTGCTGAATGTAACTTGAAGTGGATTGACTCAAAGAGAAAACTATGACATGGCCAAAATTCAAATCCAAAGATGAACAATTGGCAACATTCATGTGAACCCAGCCAACCAGATTGCTTCAAAAACATTGAACAAATACCTTTATCGTGTAGATTTTCTTGTATAAGAAGAGGGGTTTTTCATAACAATTCAGGACCAAGGCATTGTTAAAAGAAATGATAGAATGGTTTCTCTTAAAGAATATGGACTTAGTGATTAATGTAGCATATTCTATAAAATAATAAAAACTAGGCAACACATCACTACAATCTTTAAAAATATAATACCTACAAAATTCCTGGAAATATATGACCTAGTGGTAAGAATTATACATCAGAAGTTTTATATCTTTTATGGATTGAGAGACACTAAATAAATACAGAATCAAAAATATATTGAATCACTCAAACAATAAATTGTACTAGAACCAGATCATTATCATAAAACAGACCTTTACCCACTATCATACAGAAAAGACATTGATCTATAAAAATTTAAGAATAACAGTTTAAATATATGTGTTCATAAAAAATAATAATCACGGAAGAGAGCCAAGATGGAAGAGTAAAAGCAGTCACTTGCTTGAGATTTCCCCCAAATCTCTCCAAATCCCAGTAAAAAGTGACTCTAAATTAATTCTAGACCTGTAGAACCCACAAAATGACAGAGTTAAACAAATCTCCAGCTCAAGACAGCCTAAAAGTTTGACAGGAAGGGTTTATCATACCAATCTGGAAGTGGAGCACAGTCCAGTGTTGGCTGTGCCAG
The DNA here is from genome assembly GCA_011680675.1 of Gymnobelideus leadbeateri. NCBI lineage: Eukaryota > Metazoa > Chordata > Mammalia > Diprotodontia > Petauridae > Gymnobelideus > Gymnobelideus leadbeateri. The sequence continues at coordinate 106,828 of WOXC01002063.1, forward strand.
CATAAACAAGACTGGAGTAGGCCTCAGGGGACTAAGTCAGTAGTAGCTGTGGTCGTTTCCATAGTTTTGGGCCCATAAATGCCAAAGGCAGCATAGAAGGTCAGTGAGAAAACCGTCAGACCTGGGTTAGAGAGGAGAGCTGTCTAACACCAGCCCCAGGGTGGTAGAGTTGACAGCAGCAGGGGTAGCAGCAGTAGCTGCTTCCAGGACTCCTGACCCATAGAAGGTGGGGAGACTGAGTAGATGATTAGAGAGGCATAGGAGGGATCTCTTTGCTGGTGTGTAATGCCAATGCTAACCCCATAGCGATTGCTGTGAGTATGCATGCATATTTCGAGGGTAGATAAGCAAAATGTAATAAACTCTCTTCCTCAAAGGCAAAACAAAAATATTTATTTGGGATATCATTAGCATACCAGGAGGTAAAATTTAACAGGGTACTTATCACTAATCCAGGGAGTACTATGGGCATCTTAAGCCTTCCTTCTGTCAGGCCTCCCCACAAACAAGTTACTCTAGACAAATCATTCCCTCTCCCAACTCACAGCTTGCTTCTCTCTCTCTGTTTTGCCTTCCTCTCTTCTCTCTTATCACGTTCTGTATTCTTCTTTGGGAAGCTCCTCCCACACTGAGCTAGCTCCACATGTGACCCAGGTTCCATGTGTTAGGCCAATGTAATAGTAATGGAATTTGAAGATCCCCTTGTATTAGCAAGCTAACAGGTACTTAGCAGTTAGTTTCAAGTCATAATTTTGCCAAATATTAAGACCCAGAACTTGTGAATCCCACAGTGGGATGGACTTGTTGACAAAACAGAAAAGGAGAAAACAGTGAAGAGCTAATACCATATATAAAGAAAAGTCCATGCTAATAGATGCCAGAACTTCTGGGAGCAAGCATTGTGGAGGCAGAGAAGCTATTGCTGTAGAGAGAGAGGAAGAGAACTGCTGGGAATGAGAATTTCTGAGAGAGAGAGAAAGACAATTGCCAGGATCTTGAGAACTTCTGAGAACTGCTACAAATTGAGAATAGAATGGAGAATATAACTTATGGTGCCAGAACTTCTCCTGAGAACTTCTTCTGAGAACCAAACTTGAGAACTTGTGAGAAATGAGAAGAGAGGAGAACTGGAAGAAAGCATGACTGGTACCGGTACTTTATCTGTCTGTTTTGATGTTACTTTGTCAGGTTCATCTGCTGATAGAGGATGGTGCTGTTGTTACAGAAGCCCTGGGGCCTTCCTGCTGGTTCAGAATCCCAGAAAGAGGATTTTCTTGTTGAATGTTTACAGAAATCCCGGAGGAGTGTCTTGCTGACATTTTCAGAGGTCCTAGGACCATACTAATGATTTGTGCTGATTCCTCAGACCTTATTATTAGTTCTAAGTTGATTTCCCAGGCAGAAAATGAATTGATGAGGATGCCAGCAATGTTTATGAATGTTATTATGGCTTTGTTAAGCTCTGTCTTCCCAGGAACAGAAACTGTGAAGGGGCTGAGATGAACTATACACTGAAAGCTTCAGTATGGAACAGGAACTGGACAAGGAGCTGGACACCGAGCTGGCAGGAGCTAGGACCATGGAAGGGTAACCATGGAAGCAGAGAGCCAGCCTTAAGTTAAGATGAAAAACCTTTTCCTTGGGTATTTACTACAAACTGAGAAGATTATAATTTACTAGGGATGGAGAACTTTGACCTTTACATTTAGATGATTGAGTTAAGGATGTACTAATTAAGGATGATTGGAAACTAATCTCCAATGAAGAAGAAAGAAGACTTTTTGATTGTAGAGATTAAGACAATGTGACCTATGGGTGGAAGACTTTTGACCTCTGTACTTTGAGTCAATTGAGGAGGCTTGCCCCCTTAAGAATGATTGTCTAAATGAACGTACTTTGTTTAAAACTATGTGACAACTTTGTTGAAAACTATGTGGCCACTTTAGTGATAAATTGTTAGGCCATAACATTGTAAATGCTGTACTTTAATTTCTGTGAATGTTTTGCTTAAATTGTTATGGAATAAGTAGATAGCTCACTATACGGTGTCATCAGAACCTTGGAAGCTGTTCATAGCACCAGTCCTCTGGAAAGTTGCTTGTTCTTGGCTTTACAGCCAATTAATGGGCAGGGAAGATCTTCTATTCCATTAATATTACATAGTGCTGAAGCAGGATTTTCTTGCTTTGACCATGCTTGTATCTGGGTTGCAGTCCTGGCTGGTGGTGCTGGGGTGAGGAGGTGAGCTGATACATCAGAACTTGTGGCTACAGTGGAGATGGAATACTCCTCACAACTCCAAGGTAGGAAAGAGTGTTTAAGATCACTCTAAGACCAGGGCACAGGCCAGGAAAGGAGTAAATAACACTCCTTTGTTCATATCACCTTGGAACAACGGAAAATTTACAGGCATGTAGAAGCATTGCTGAAAAGAGTTGTACAAAACCCCTGAAGTTCAGGAAAGCACTGCCCACCCCCCTGCCCTGCTGCCACCACCACCCCCACCTCTCTCACACACAGAGACCTACCTTAATAAAGACTTAAAAAGTTAAGTAATTGGTTGGGAAAATGAGCAAACAGCAAGAAAAAACCCCTCAGACTATATAATCTTACTTTGGTGACAAAGATCAAAACATACAACCAGAAGAAGACAACAAAGTCAAAGCTCCTACATCAAAAGCCTTCAAGAAAAATCTGAATTGGTCTCAGGCCATGGAAGAGTTGAAAAAGGATTTTGAAAATCAAATAAGAAACGTAGAGGAAAAATTGGGAAGGGAAATGAGAGACATGCAAGAAAACCACAAAAAAGGGTCAAACGCTTGCTAAAGGAGATTTCAAAAAATGCTGAACTAAATAATACCTTAGAAAAATAGACTAACCCAAATGGCAAAAAGGACCAAATAGCCAATGAGGAGAAAATGCCTTAAAAAGCAAAATTGAACAAATGGAAAAGGAGGTTCAAAAGCTCACTGAAGAAAATAATTCCTTAAAAATTAGAATGGAGCAAAAGGAAGTTAATGACTTTATGATAAATCAATCATCCTTATAGTAGAAAAAAAGTCAAACACAATGAAAGCCTAAGTTGGATCAAATGTGAAACAGTTTGAACACTATTAATATAAGCCAAATGAAGTGACTGAAATACTTGCTTCCCTGAGAGACTAGAAATTGGCGGGTCTACATAAAACCTGTAATTATTACCTCTGACACTTCACAGTAGCACATCAATTGCCTGCAAAACATATTATCATCTTCTACCAGATTTCACACAAATTAACAATTAAGAATTGTGTATTTATTATCCAAAGGTGAAAACATCAATGGCCTTCAACTATATGTTTATATACTTTTTTACAAAACATTCACATTTTATATTAATATAAATTATTCTTTTTGGAGGGCAATTGGGGTTAAGTGACTTGCCCAAAGTCACACTCCTAGTGTGCCAAGTGTCTAAGGCCATATTTGAACTCAGGTCCTCCTGACTCCAATTCTGGTGCTCTATTCACTGTGCTACCTAGCTGCCCCATTAATATAAATTTTTATAAAAACTTACTAGAAAACAAGTTATTGACTAAAGAACAATAAAAGTTATGTCAAAAAGTATTGGAGGCATATAAAGAATTGTGCAATATTTATTTTGTGATTATCAAACAAGCCCCCTAAAGCACCAAATTTTTATGCTTTCTTTATTGATTTTTTTTGTTATTTTTTTTCTTTTGCCTTTTGGAGGGCAATTGGGATCAAGTAACTTGCCCAAAGTCAAAAGGCCAATTTTTCTGTTAAGTGTCTGAGGTTGGATTTGAACTCAGGTCCTCCTGACTCCAGGGCTGGTGCTCTACTCACTGAGCCACCTACCCTCCCCCTCTCCTTATTGATTATTATGAAACATAAACTTGGTTCTGCACTCATGGTCTAGTCCTATATTAAAAGTATTTTTAAAACTAAGAATGTAAATTAGCCCTGAAGAACTTCAGGTTTATAATTGGACAAAAAAAAAACCGACAAAAAAAAAAAAACCCACAACACTTTCAGACTACAGTGGTGTTAATTGTAACATTAATAAGATGACAAAAGGTTACAGGAACTATAAATTAAGGATACAAGGTGAAAAATTAAATGCAATAGCAATGGTAGTCATATATAATTTCAGAAGATGGGTTGCCTTTGCCCATCTGTCCCTCACAGAGTATGGAATTGGATTCTGATAAGAACAAAGAACAAACATTGAAAATCTTTACAGATCAGAAAACCCAACCTTGTTTCTCACTTTCTCTCTAAATGCTGGATGCCACATCAGTCTAGTGTCACCAAGCAGCTGCTAAAATATGGGCTACATGACTTGGAATAATATATCTTTGGAGTTTTTCACCCTCCCCTTTTACTATATTATTTTTTTCTGAAACTTTCCCATCTTTAGTCTTGTTTTCTAGTTCATATACAATTAAATTCTTGTACATATTGGATCAGGGGTATTTTTTTAATTCTATATTTATGTATAGCAATTAGGAATTAATGGAGGTTATAACAGGGCTTGGTCAAAACTTAATACAAAACATGAATTGTCTGATACCATGTGGGAAATTTTGTTCTATTTTTAAAATGCCACCAACAAAATTCTATCAATAACAACTAATATAAAAAAGTTATATCTTCCCAGGAGAAATTTTAAGCCAATGGTGTTTTTTCTTCCTAGCTATAAATCCATTTTCAGCATACCTGAATGGATTTGAGTACATATTTCATGTCATAGATGGAATCATGCTAAAATATTATATTTTATCTTGTATACAGATGACATCAATTTTTACATGACCATTGAAAGGTGCATTAAGCTGTTACTTCATCTCATTTAAACTTTTAACAAATAATGTCAAAATGCCATTTGTATAAGATAAACATAAAATTTACAATGGGTGCCGAGGGTGAAGAGCAACTCAAGTCTCTGAGCATGTGTAAATAGGTCAAATTGAACAAAGGATTAAACTGATGCATATGTCTTGCTATTCTGTTGGGTGACACATCAGTTATGAGGCTATCAAGGATAAAGCTGAGTCTGAATATGTTAAGAGACCTACTGAAGTCCTGGAATCAAGGCATCTTAGGGACGACATATCGAGAGTAATTAACACTTAGCCAGTATGAGCCTTAACATATATTTTTGGTATGGTAAAAGAAATGAAAATTGATATAGAAGATGTCCAAATTAAAACTTGTATGATTTTAAGAAAATTCAGGGCCCTTCACCAAGGCAACTCTGTATGTATAGATGATCTCAGAGTACACAATTAATAGTTTTAAATGAACAAAGATATGTTTTGGAAAAAAAGAGAGGGACGTCACTTCAGCAAACAATTAGATAATGTTTTAAATAAGTGTGACCATATCAAATAGGGATATTCTGAAAAAATGGAATAAAAAGCTTTAATCTATCTATCTATCTATCTATGCACACACACACACATATATATATATATATATATATATATATATACCTACATAATATATATATATATAATGTATATGTATAATGTGTGCATGTGCATGTGTACATGTGTGTTTGTGTGATTTTCTTTGCAAAGATACTGGAGTGGTTTACCACTTTCTTCTCCATTTCATTTTGCAAATGAGAAAACTGAGACAAACAGGGTTAAGTGACTTGTCTAGGGTCACACAGCTAGTAAGTTCCTGAGATCAGATTTGAACTAAGTAAAACTCACCTCCTGATTCCAAATGTGACACTCTAGTCACTTCTGCCTCTTAGCTGCCCCCAGGCAACCTCTAAGATTACATACATTTTGAAGAAGGCAACGACCTGAATTGATAGAGAGGGTTTACTTCCTAGATACTCCCTATACTCCTGAAATAACAGGATCAGTCAAAAAAATTAAAGATGGTGCCTTGTCTTCATATGATTTTAATCTGAGTCCTTCAAAAAGGATGAGAATGATATAATAATAATAGCCATAAAAAGAATAACAAAAATATGAGAAGCTTGCTAAACCTATAAATGAACAGTTCACAAATTATTATGCTATAAATATACTGCCCAATGCTGACTTTGAAAATTTAATATTGAAAATTTACTTAAACTGTACTAATAGCAGGGCTTCATTTCAGATAGAACTATTGCTCATAGCTATCTGGATAGAACATAGAACATAAGAATTAAAAGAAAATTTTATACCTATTGCCATACTTAATATTTATAATCAAAAACTTTAAAAAATATGAAGACCTACTGGAAGCAGTTAAAGCCATGTGGGAATAACACAAGCTTCATGTTATTGATATCTTTACAACATATGGATTTGCCCTGAAGTTATTTTCAGTGAATCTATATGAGGTGAGTAAACAACTCTACACTCTCATTCAATGACAAAAAATATTTTTTTCCCATTTTTGTAATAGTTCCAAGAACACAAACTACATAAGAAGAGTAGCAAGATAGCGACTTGTTTTTAAATCATTTTTATATGAAATCCATGAAAAATGAAGCAGAAACAGTAATGATACAATGATGATGAATTCTTGAATTTGAAAAGTTTCTAATTTAACAAAAAAATAAAAAAATATTCTTTCATTTTTGTACCTTTTTGTTTGTTTAATACATTGAGACTATTACTTGATGGTAGTCTGTTGGATTTTTTTTTCTAATGGAAAGTCTTTTTTGTAAGTGTGTGTGGTCACATATTTTTTAATTCAATTTTATTTTCCATTCTAAATTTTTCTCTTCCTCCTCTCTCTCTTTGACCCATTACACATATATGTAGGTCACGGGTGGCTTGGTGGCACAGTGAGTAAGAGCACCGGCCTTGGAGTTGGGATGACCCAGGATGGAAACCGGTCTCAAAAAATGAGCACCCACACATAAATAATGACTAGCCATGTAACCTTGAGCAAGTTACTTAACCCCAATTGCTTTAAACAAACAAACAAACAAACAAACAAACAAAAACAAATATATGTAGGTCAAGCAACACAAGTTCCCACATTAACCATATCCAAATATATGAGTGTGTGCATGGGTGTGGGTGTATACACACGCATATATGTACATAAATATATATACACATACACACATATATACTTCAATGTGCGCTTTGATTCTATGATATTTCCATCTGGAGGTGGATCACATATGTCCCATATAATTTTAAAAGAAGTCAGGACATCACTAAATTCTATATTCTCACAATCTAGACAAAATCTGCCATAGAATTCAATCTGAAAGTTGCAGGCAAATTTCTCCTTTTTTTTTTTTTTTTTGGTTCTAGTGTCCTTAAAATTTTCAGTATCTCAGAGATTCTTCCTAAAAGGAAGTGGGATACATTCAGGTGATTTTTTGTAGGTAAAACAGGGAATTTCATCTAAGTAAAAAAAAAAATGACTCTGGTAGGGTAAAGAGAAAAGAAATTTAAGAATTAAAAAAATACATTTCATTCCAAAATAGATGATGATATTAATAATATTGGAAAGCTATGGCCAGGAATTTCTCTTTCTCCTATCTATAGTTTATAAATAAAAGGGACTAATTTCCTGTATTCAAATCCACCTTTGCAAGTAGTCCTGAGACGGAGAGTCTTGTCTCTTTATCTCCATTATTTTTAATGAGGCTTTACAAATCGATCTATTCTTTTAACTTTAGACTTTTTTGTCAAAAAGCATGATTAAGCTCACAAACAAAACACTTGGTTCTTTTATGTAGTTGAATCTCCTTACATATAGTTTCAAATTTGGAAAGATCAATTCATTGGAGTCACAAGATCTGAATCTAGACTATTTTTTAGAAGCATGTTTAATAAGGTAGTAAAAGTGTCCTTTATTTTGAAAACCATAAACCAATATATAAATATGAGCTATCATCATTACTGTTATTTTTATTTATTGATTTATTTTAAGTTTTCAACATTCATTTCCACAAGATTTCCTGGTAAGAATGCAAACAGTTCAACTTTAATAAAATCCTTATGATTTCTCATTCTTGTTTACCTTTTCATGCTTCTTGTATTTAAAAGGCAAATTTTCTGTTCGGCTCTGGTCTTTTCATTAAGAATGCTTGAAAGTCCTCTATTTCAATAAATGTTCATATTTTACCCTGAAAAACAATATTCTGTTTTGCTGGGTAGGTGATTCTTGGTTTTAATCCTAGCTCCTTTGACCTCTGGAATATCATATTCTAAGTCCTTTGATTCCTTAATGTAGAAGCCGCTAGATCTTGGGTAATCCTTATTGTGTTTCCACAATACTCAAATTGTTTCTTCCTGATTGCTTGTAATATTTTCTCCTTTAACTGGGGACGCTGGAGTATGGCTATAATATTCCTAGGAGTTTTCTTTTGGGGATCTTTTTCAAGAGGTGATTGGTGGATACTTTCAATTTCTATTTTACCCACTGGTTTTATAATATCAAGGCAGTTTTCCTTGATAATTTCTTGAAAGATGATTTCTAGGTTCTTTTTTTGATCATGGCTTTCAGGTAGTCCAATAATTTTAAAATTATCTCTCCTGAATCTATTTTCCAGGTCAATGGTTTTTCCAATGAGATATTTCACATTACCTACTATTTTTTTCATTCTTTTGAATATGTTTTATAATATCTTGGTTTCTCATAAAGTCATTGTTCCAATCTAATTTTGAAGGAACTATTTTCTTCAGTGAGCTTTTGAAGTTCCTTTTCCATCTGTCCATTTTTGCTTTTTAAGGCATTCTTCTCCTCAATCACTTGGACCTCTTTTGCCATTTGAGTTAGTCTATTTTTTTAAAGTGTTATGTTCTTCAGTATTTTTGGAGGCTCTCCTTTAGCAAGATGTTGATCCATTTTTCATTATTTTCTTGCATCACTCTCATTGCTCTTCTCATTTTTCCCTTTGCTTCTCCTATTTGATTTTCAAAATACTTTTTGAGCTCTTCCATGGCCTGAGACCAATTCACAATTATTCTGGAGGCTTTTGATGCAGTAATTTTTACTTTGTTTTCTTCTTCTGCTTCTGTTTTGATCTTCTTTTTTGCCAAGGAATGATTCTATAGTCTGATATCTCTTCCTTTGCTTGCTCATTTAAGCAGTCAGTTACGTGATTTTTGAGCTCTTTGACATGGTAGAACTCTGCTTCCAGAGTGGAGAGTGCTATAGTCCCAAATTTTGGGGGTTTTGCACAGCTATTGTCAGAGCTACTTCTAGGCACCTTTCTCAAATCTGAGGAGGACTGTCTCTCAATAGCCTCAACAATCTCTCCCATGCCAGCACTCCTCACTGTAGTATTTCCACCCAAGACTGAAACCCAGGTCCAAGCAAGGAAAAGTAAGAGAATCCTGTCTCAGCTCCAGCAAAGAGATTCCTGTAACTGCACTCTGGTCAGTCACTTGGTCCTCCCACTAGCTGTGGGTCTGGAGTCCCAGAATCAGCCTGCCCACAGACTCACCTGCTACCACCTCTGCCACCTTGGGGGAAGAGGGCTAAACTATGCTCTTCTCTCACCCAGTTGCAACAAAGTTTCCTCACTGACCTTTTACTTTCTCTTTGGTGTTTTGGTTGAAAAGTATAGAAACCATGGGGGAGGCTAGGAGGCACAGTAAACAGAGCACTGGCCCTGGAGTCAGGAGAACCTGAGTTCAAATTGCGTCTCATATACTTAACACTTACTAGCCATGTGACCTTGGGCAAGTCACTTAACCCCAATTGCCCTCCAAGAAAAGAAAGAAGGAAAGAAAAGTATGGAAACCACCACAGCTGCCAGTGATTCAAGCCCCTGAGGTCTGCTCTGGCAGGTCTGTGCTGCCAGTCTGTGCTGGCATGGCCCATGCAGGACTGTGCTCTGCTCCCATCCCAGTGTAATAGACCCTTCATGTCAGCCTGCCAGGCTACCTTCAGTGGGGATTTGTTTCTCTCTTTCATTTTGTGGGTTCTTTGGGCTCTAAAATTTGTTCAGAGTTATTTTTTACAGGTATTGGATGTAATTGGTGATAAGCTCAAGTAAATTCTTGCTTTTACTCTGCCATCTTGGCTCAGCTTCCCATCATTGCTCTTATTGATTTACAAAATTCTAGGTTTGCAAACTATCATTTGAGGTTATTAATTCATCCTATTGAATCATTTAAACTTTAAATTGGGATTCACTTTAAGATATTATTTTAATAGTGAGTTCCTTTATGGTCATAGTTTTTGTTTTAGTTTTTTTTTTTTTTTTTCAATAAGGACATTGGTTCCATCAACATAAAACTCTCCAAAGGCTCTCTGAATGTCAGGCGATGACCTTGACTTGCATGTAGCTAATACTTTTTATCACCAGGTGGCCAGTTTTTTGGTGGTGACTATCCCCACATTTAGCCACATATGTTTGATCCCAGATTGTGCAGACATATATTTTGTTCTGGGGTCTCATCTTGAAGCTTTTTCAGCTTGACCAGGCATGTGCTTGCTGACACATTTATTCATAAACTAGAATTCCACAATAAAGTACAACTGAAATTAAAATAGAAGCTAACTGACCAATGTTAGATTTCTGTAAAATTTTTGAAAGTGTATCTTTCTACCATATGGAACAAATTGCCCTCATGTAATGCTGGTGTCAGAGGAAAAAGAATAATGACCATAATATAACCTTTTAAGATTTTAGGATATTTACAGTAGGTGCTTCATGATTTTTTAAATGAATGAAAGAAAGAATGAGAGAGCTATAATATTCATAGCTGCTGAGAGGACCTGATTTTCCCTAAAGTCAACTAATACACCAAGGATATTTGCAATGAAATTCACACACACACACACACACACACACACACACACACACACACACCCCTCTTTCACACACACATACATACACACGAGTTTACACATGTGTATATACATATGCATTGGCATATATGTGTATGTATCCATATATACATATAAATACACACATGAATGCACACATGTGTATATATGGATGTATATGTGTGTATATGTATATGTATATCCTGCCCCTATCTATTACAACTAGATGATAAAGTGAATTACAAGATCTCTGGAATTTGATACAGTAAGACATGACTATTCATCCTGTCTCAGACACTTATTACTTATGTCACCATGGGCTCAGTCACTTGACACCCTCCAGTCTCTGGTTGCTCTTTTGTTAAATGGGAATAATAACATTAGTGGATTTTTGTGAAATCAAATGAGATAACTCACGAAAAACACTTTGAAAACCTTAAAGCATTATATAAATTCTAGCTATTGTTGCTATTATTATCATTATTCTGTCATAGTCATCTTTATCTTGCCACTGGATCCAAATGTCTCCTGAAGAGAAAGTTTAGGCTAGTGACTTTTCCCATCCACTCCTCTCCCCTCCCTCCCCTTCCCTCCCCTTTCCCTCCCCTCTCCTCTCCTCCCCTTCCCTCCCCTTCCCTTCTCTCCTCTCCCCTCCCTTCTCCTCCCCACCCTTCCCCTCCTTTCCCCTCCCCTCCCCTCTCTTCCCCTACTCTCCCTTCCCTTCTCTCCTCCGTCCCTCCCCTCCCTTTCCCTCCACTCCACTCTCCTCCCCTCCCCTCCCCTCCCCTCCCTTCCCACCCCTCTCCTCCTCTCTCCTTCCCTTCCCTTCCCCTCCCCTTCCCTCACTTCCCTTCCCCTCTCCTTCTGTCCCCATAGGGCAACATACCTTTACTTGCAGATGTTTTGCCTAAATGCGAATTTTGATCACTGAAACATCAGAAGAGAAGTAAAGGTATTGCATGAATGACAATACACACATATACATATATGATGTAACATTATCTATACCTACAAGGCAGCTAGCTGGCATATTGAAGACTGATAGAATTAGAATGATGATTGAGTTTAAATTCTATCTCAGACAGTTATTAGATGTGATCTGGCCATGTCACTTAATCTCTCAACCTCATTTTCCTCATCTGCAAAATGGGAAATAATAGTAGGGCCTTATTCACAGAATTGCTGTGAAGATCAAATGTGATAATACATAAAGCACTTTGCATACCTTAAATTGCTATATAAATGTCACCCATAATATATGTATATATGTGCAGGTATATGTGTTTGAATGTGTTATAAACAGTGGGTGTTACTGCAAGGCAAAATTTCACTGGGAGAGGGTTTTGCTTCACATTAAGCACATGGTCATATTCTTCTTAGACTATGTTTTTCTCCTTCCACTAGGCAGCCCCAGAGGCAATACTTTAGCTCTCTATGCTTCTACTCTAACTTCTGCCTCTTGGAATCTGGAGTTTCCCTGACGCACCTGTGTTCTAAGCCACACCCACATCTGATTCAGCATTGACTCATTTGTAGCTTAGAGCAATAGTTCTGATTCACATAGATCATCTCTGTCTGTCTGTCTGTCTGTCTCTCTCATAAAAAGTTATAAACCAAAAACAAATGCATTTCTCATTATTATAGCTGAAATCTCCTAGTTAAGTGAAAATATCACAAATATTTTAGACAGAAATTTAAACTCCTGTTGAGATGCAGTAATGTGTATTACTAGCTGGTCACTGGTTTTCTGCATTGTATTTCCCCCTGCATATAATATACAAACATAAATCTTAAAGAAGTAATGATGATTTAAAGTTATATAGTAAATGCAAGATGTTTTCAAAGATATAAATTAAATCAAATAGCACAAATAGGCTATAAAATAGAAAACATTGGGAATAAATGGTTGCCATATGTAGGTAGTGTTAGGGGAAAAAGGAAAGGTGAAATTGAAATACTTCTTTCATTTCCTTAGGGTTTCAGGGAAAGATAATTGTGCTATCTCTTGGCCAGGAATTTGACTGAACCAAGTATCTTCCATGTTTGGGCAATCACTTTGACAAAGTAGTCTTAATCACCATTCAAAGTATCTTCTATGTACCTGTCCAATTTCTTGGCTTCTCTATTAGATCCCCTTCCTTCTATTTGTCTCCAAAACCAAAAGCACTTGACTTTTGTCACATATGGTCAAACCAAGTCAACAAGCATTTATTAAGCTTCCAGGCACTGGGCTACGTATTGGGGACACAAAGAAAGAAAAACAAATAAACAAACAAACAAATAAAAAAGCCAACAGTCTATGCTCTCAAGGACCTCACAAACTCATGAAGAGTGTTGCTTTCTTACTCATCTGCTCCCCCCACAAAGTCCCAGTATTCATTCCCATAATCACAATCCTAAAGGTTCTGGACTGCCTATGAAACTGCAACTCCCAATGTTCATATTTTTTATTCATGTATGTATATATGCATCACTAACTCAAAAGCTAGAAAGGACTTCAGAGATTGTGTTGTCCAATGTCCAAATTCCTCATGTAATAGATGAGGAACTTGAGATCTCTAAGGTTCCCTCCTATTGTACTAAAGGAATTTTTGTTTTCCAGGGCTACATAGTTAACAACAATCCAATTTTAATTCACAGTCCAATAGGATTTTCAATAAATAAACTCTGAAACCTCTGTGGGAGGTTATGGGAGGGAAGGGAAGGAGAGAGACAAAGACAGAAAGAGAGAAAAAGAGGAGCAGAGAGAAACAGACAGAGGGAGGGGAAAAAGAGAAAGACAGAGAGAGAGAGAGAGAGAGAGAGAGAGAGAGAGAGAGAGAGAGAGAGGGAGAGAGAATGATTGTGTTGTTTTCCAGGCAGAAGTTTGTTGTAACAAAAGAGGGCCAAAAGAAAAAGGCTTTTTTTTTTTCCAAGTGTTCTTAAGTTTTGCTTAGCCCAGCATTTTGGTGGTGAGGCTGAAAGGAAAAGAGAAAGCTTGCAAGACAAGAGTGACAGTAACTACTTCCTTCCACTCCACAGGCCGACTTAAGCTTTTGCTGGATAAGGTGAAAATCAAAAATCAGTGCCTTTTTACAAGAGCTAACCCTTTTAATGGCACCAGAGAGGGATGGAAACTCCACCAGATAACTAAATCCATTGATCTCTAATCCCCTGGGCCACACTGACTCGGGAAGAGTTGCACATATGGCTGGGATCCAGAACCACACATAGCCAAGAAATGCTTCTTATGTTAGCAGCCAAAAAAAAAAAAATTAAGAGGCCTGCCCGACATGTGAGAATGACATAAAAAGAGTGACTTTGCTAGTTTATTTTGACAAATGTCAGCACAGAGTGATGATATTAGATTCCAAGAGCAAAAATTTTCCAGTCTTACTTGACTCCAGGGGGACCAAGGTATGCTAACTATAAGAGACTTGGTGGCTCAATGGGTTACCTTGTCCAGTGGTTTTTCCTCTGGATGGAATTCCTGTCTTTTCTATGCCATCAGGCAGCTCTTCACCCATATTTTTTGTAGTCAGTGACCTTAATTAAAAAAAATTCATTCAAGGTCACTACATTTCTTATTCTATTTAGCTATAAATATGCATAGAGCACTGGCCCTGGGGTCAGGAGGACTTGAGTTCAAATGTGACCTCAGACACATAACACTTATTAGCCCTGTGACCTTGGGCAAGTCACTTAACCATAATTGCCCTGCCTTCCCTCCTTCAAAAAGAAAAAAAAGATATAAATATGTTAACTTTTCCAGATTCTATATGGGTGACAATCCATTTATTTTGTATATACTTATATGAGTGTATTTTAATTTTCCTATAAAGTGTTAGCTCCTTGAGGGAAAGGACTGTTTGATTTTTGTCTCTGCACCCTCAGTGTGGAGTACAATGCCTGGCTATTAATTTGTCATAAATGCTACATAAAATTGAACTGTTTGAATAACTGATAGTGGCAGCTTGTTATTTCTGTAAAAGAGGGATAATATCTGTTTGATTTACTTGGTAATATTGTTTTGTTAGAAGGATTTTAGAGCACTATAGAGCTGGGAAGTATTTTTATTTTAATAGCATTATTTTTCTACTTTATATACTCAAATATTGCATCAATTTACCATTCATTTCAGTTTACATTGACAGGGGTGATTTGTTTTTTTTTTTTTCAGAGATTAAAACACAGAATTCTTAGTTTGCTTTTGAAGGCTTTATTGATCAGACTGAAAATTTTCTGTTTTGGAACTAGAGAGTTAATTGGAAGGAGGGGGAGAGTACATATTTTAATAGGGCTAATTTTCAGTGAAATTTCTGTTAAACTTTAAGGCAAGATCTCCTAGATGAATCAAAGTAACCAATTTAATACCATAAAAAAAACAAATTTAAAAATAGTCTAAAGAATTTTAATTTTTGAGTTTAATAGTGTTTTATATTTTCCCCAATGTCAAGAACATTTTTAGCATTCATTTTTACAAGATTTTGAGTTCCAAATTTTTCTCCTTTCCTCCCCTCCCCACTTCTGAAAATAGTAGGCAGTTTGATATAGTTTATACATGTGTTATCACATAAAAATATTTCCATATTTTTCACAGTTGTGAAAGAAGGAACAGATCAAAAGAAAAAAATGAGAAAGAATAAAGAGAAAAAAATGTCCTTTAATTTGCATTCAGAGTCCATCAATTCTTTATCTGTATATGGATAGCATTATCTTTATGAGTCCTTCCTCTGAAATTGTCTTAGACTGTTGTGTTGTTGAGAAGATCTGATATATTCTTAGTTGATCATCAAATAATGTTGTTGATATTGTGTACAAACTGGTTCTGTTCACTTTACTTTGCATGTGTTCATACAAGTTTGTCCAGATTTTCCAAACAATTTCAGGTTGAACCAAAAAGTTTTTAAGTGGAATTGTTTTACAAAACTTGAATTTTATGAATATTGGAGGAATTTGCAAGTGGCAGTAGGTTTTTCATTTTCCTGTGAAATAACTGATTTATTTTCATATTGAAAAAATTGTGTTAGCTTATTATTTCTGAATTCCATTCCTTTTACTTAAAATCTATTGACATTCAGAGAATTATAAGATGGCTGAACTAGGAACGATCTTTCTTATTTATATTTGTGTTTCCTTCATTTGTCTAGCCCAGTGGCACCCATGCTATTTTGGTATGTTTTTTTTTTTAATAGATTTTAAATTAATGAAGAGGTACTTCCCTTCTGTGGTCCTCAGGTTCCACATTTATAAAATGAGGCAACAAAATTTTGATTTTTCAGATAGGAAGATATGGGTCCCTGAATGTAACCAGTTTCCAAAGGAAATTTTTGATGACACAACCCTCCAAATTGCCTCTTTTTCTCTGTGTGGTTGCCAGATCACCCCCCATCCTTAAATTTTTCAGAGATTTCTTCCATGTGAGCCATTAGTCTGACAGTTCAGGTGACCACTCTTCTCTAACACAGGAGACAGTCTACAAGAGTTACTGGGTTCAAAAATTCATTTCTTTGAAGGGCAGAGTCAAGATGGCAGAAGAGTAACAGCATTTCCTCACAACTCCTGCTCCCACCACTTCCAAATCTATGTAAAAGGGGACTCTGAACAATCTCTGGAGCTCCAGAACCCACAAAATGACACAGAGAAGCTAACCTCCCACTGAGGACAGCCCAGCAACCCTATAGGGAGTGTCCAGCAAAGCACTCTCAGAGCCAAGTCCAGGCCGCATGAATCAGAGGTTTTAACCCCAGGGCAGCCTGACCAGAAGCCAGCTGGAGGGACTCCAGAACACCAGCAGCTGTGGTGTTTCCAGAATGACCAACACGTAGATGCCTAGGACAAAGTGAGAGGTCAGTGTGGTATGGACTTTGGGACTGGTTGGGAGAGCGCTTTGGCCTCTTTTCCCTGTGGGAGAGAAGCTGCTAAGGAGCAGGCTCAGCTTGTACCACATTGCGCATTGTAGCTTCAGCTCTTGGCCTAGAAACTGTAGGGGGATCTGGTGATCAGTCTGGAGGGTAAGCACTCTTGCTTTACCCTTCTTGGATCTGGATTGCAGTCTGGGGTGGACATCTTGGGGTGTGTTACCAGCTTGCAAGAGTGTGTGGAGGCTTCACAGAGGCCACCCAACTAATTCCTCTGGAAGTTGAGAAAACCCCAAGGTTTGGGACAGATGTTCCCCTGGCTGGTGGCAAAGTCCTACAGTGGCAAAAAGCCTAAGAGTCAAGTAATTGAGTGGCAACATGCCTAGGCAAAGGAAACAACATAAAAAGAAAAATTCAACATTAGACTCCTATTTGGGGGGCAAAGAGGATCAAAGAATGGAAAAGGAGGAGGACTGGGAGGTTAGAATTCCTGCACCAAAAGCCCCAAATGAAAATATGAGCTGGTTACAGGCCATAGCAGACCTTAAGAAGCACATATGAGAGGTAGAGGAAAAATTGGGAAGAGAAATGAGAAGGATGAAAGAAAAGTATGAAATGAGAGTCAATAGCCTGACTGAGGAAAATAACACCTTAAAAAATAGACAAACTCAAATGGCAAAAGAGTCTCAAAAAGGCAATGAGGAAAGAATGCCTTAAAAAGCCAAATTTGCCAGATGGAAAAAGAATCTCAAAAGCTCACTAAGGAGAATCATTCCTTCAGAATTAGACTGGAGAAAATGGAAGCTAGTGACTTTGTGAGAAATCAAGATACTGTTAAGTAGATCCAAACAATTGAAAGAATAGAAGGCAATGTGAAATATCTCATGGGAGAAACCACTGACCTGGAAAATAAATCCAGGAGAGATAATTTAAAAATTATTGGACTTCCTGAAAACCATGATCAAAGAAAGAACCTAGAAATCATCCTTCAAGAAATTATCCAGGAAAATTGCCTATATGTTTTAGAACTAGAGGTTGAAAGAATCCACTAATCACCTCCTGAAAAAGATCCCAAAAATAAAACTCCTAGGAATGTTATAGCCAGGTTCCTGAATTCCCAGATCAAGGAGAAAATATTACAAGTAGCCAGGAAGAAACAATTTGAATACTGTGGAAATACAATCAGGTTAGAACAGGATCTGGCAGCTTCTACACTGAGGAACTGAAGGGCTTGGAATATAATATTCCAGAGGGCAAAGGAGCTGGGATTAAAACCAAGAATCACCTACCCAGCAAAACTGAGTATCATGTTTCAGGGGAAAATTTGGTCATTCAGTGAAATAGAGGACTTTCAAGCATTCTTGATGAAAAAACCAGAGTTGAATAGAAAATTTGACATTCACATGCAAAAAGGAAGAGATGCTTGAGAAGGTAAACAGGGAAAAGAAATCACAAGGATCTTATGAAAGTTGAACTATTTACATTCCTATATGGAAAAATGAAAACTGTAACTGATGAAAGATTTCTCAGTACAAAATAGTTAAAGAAGGGTATAAGGGCATATGAATACATATGTAAATGTATATATATATATACATATATATACACACACACACATTATATATATATTAAATATATACATATGAATGTATATATATATATATGTTTACAGGTATAAATAGATAGAGGGGACAGGTCAAATTTAATAGCAAGGGATGATACTTAAAAGATGAAATGAAGAGGTGAGAGAGAATATAACAAAAGGAGATGGGGAGAGACAGAATGGGATAAACTATCTCATATAGAAGAGGTAAGGGAAAGTGGTTTCAATGGAGGGGAAGAACAGGAAGGCAAAAAGGCAAAACCTTATTTTCATAGAATTTGTATCAGGGAGAGAATGACATACATACTAAATAGGATATCTCACCTACAGGAGAGTAGGGGGCAAGGGGATGAGAGGAGGGATAATGGAAAGGAGGGCAGGAGGAAAGGGGGGAGGGAAGTTGCAAGCATTCACTTGTGAAAAGGGACAGGATCGAAGTAGGGAATAGACTAAGTGGGAGGTGGGATAGGAGGATGGAAAATATAGTCAGTCTTTTACAATATATCTACTAGGGTAATGTTTTGCATAGCTACACATGTGTAACATATACTGAATTGCTTATCTTCCCTGTAAGGCTGGGTGACAAGGGAGGAAGGGAATGAATCTGGATTTCAAAGATTTAAAATCAAATGTTTAAACATATACAAATGCTATTATTAATACTCTTTTACATATAATTGGGAAATAAGATATACAGTCATTGGGGCACAGAGATTCACCTTGCCCTACTGAAAAAGTCAAAGGGGGTATGGGAGAAGAAGTGGGAGAGAGCAGACAGGGTGAGGGGATAGCCTGTGGGACTACTATTCTGGGGTGGGGGAAAGGGAAAAAATGGGGAAAAAC
Organism: Gymnobelideus leadbeateri; assembly: GCA_011680675.1. NCBI lineage: Eukaryota > Metazoa > Chordata > Mammalia > Diprotodontia > Petauridae > Gymnobelideus > Gymnobelideus leadbeateri. The sequence continues at coordinate 125,866 of WOXC01002063.1, forward strand.
TGTAACTCAAAATCTGATGGAAATTAATGATGTAAATCAAATGTTAATAAAGTATTTGAAAGAGAAATAAATGGGAATAGTAATAGCACCCCTCCCCAGGATTGTTGTGAGGATCAAGCACGATAATATTTCTAAAATGCTTGGCATAATTCTTGGTACGTAGTAGGTACTTAATAAATAACTGCTCTCCTCCTTATTAAAAAAAAAATTCATTGCTTTACAGCTGTGATGAAGTTCTCTGAAACTATCCAAGCATGCCCAAAGATAGTAGTAATAGAACTGGTCACTGGGCCCATAGTAGAAACTTCTGAAGCTTGGTTGGACCTGCCAGAATTTGTTCTCTGCCTTAGAAAATCCTGTTTGATTTCCAGAACCATAATTAGGAATCTTTGCAGCTGGAGCAAGTGACACAGGCCAAGGCCAGGGCAAGTGACACAAAGCATGCTGTTAATTTTGGGTGGGAGAGAAGGACAACTTTCTTCTATTCCCTTCTTTCCATTCACTTGTTAATGACCCTGATTCAGATCCTCATAATTTCTTATGTTTAGCATTGCTGTTGTTTTCTATTTGGTCTGACCCTCTGAGTATCTCCCCTCTCCAATCCATCTTCCACTCAGCTACTAAACTTATATTGCTAAAGGCCCATTCTGAGTATATGACTTCCTTGCTCAAGAAGCTCCATTAGTTACCTATTGTCTATATGATCAAATACAAATTCCTTTGTTTTGAATCCAAAATATTTTATAATGCATTTTCTGCTAATATTTCTAATCTATCACAATTCTTAATCAGGAAGACTTGAGTTCAAATTCAGCCTTAGGCACTTAATAGCTGCATGCCCCTGGGCAAGTCACTTAACCCTTTTTGCCTCAGTTTCCTCATCTGAAAAATAAGCTGGAGAAGGAATAGTAAACCACTTCAGTGTCTTTGCCAAGAAAACCACAAATGCGATCATGAAGAGTCAGACATGACTAAAACAACGGAACAACAAAAATGTAAACTCTAAGGTCCTGCTGAATCAGAATACTCGTTCTCTCTTATATACAATTCATCTCCCATCTGTGTGTCTTTGATCTCCCCAAGTCTGGAGCACAAATATTTTCTTACCTTTGCCTTAGGATCCCTAGTTTCCTTTGAAGCTCAGCTTAAATACCACCACTACAAAAGGCCTTTTCTGATTCCCTACCCACCCACCATGCTAGATTATACAACATAAGCACAAGATTACTATGTACTCCTATATATTTTTCTTTCACGTACATATAATCCCCTCCCCCCCAGAATGTAGGATCATTTTAGGACTGAGATTGTTTTATATTTATATCCCAAGCAAAATGTCTGGCATATGGTAAGTGTTCAATTAATGCTTGTGGATTGATTTATTGATTATTTTTGAGGGGAGGTCAAAAACCTTAGTGTACCAGCAAAAATTATTGATTTTAGAATAGTAGGGTGGGATGTCATAGAACCACATTTGACTGTTTGATAACTTTTCATTTTAACTAATTATTCTGTCTTAACTATGAACTAAGCTCTGTTTCTATGATATTGAAGGTCTGAAAGTGATGTCAGCTCCTTCTAAATTTAGTTTCTTGGGTGAAAATTCCAGGTTTTCTAATACTGTGTCCTTTTATGTCTCTATGAACCACAGGAGGAGGATTTTATTATTTCTTTTAAAGTCTATTAGTTTCTCTTTAGTGTAAAGACACTAAGGCTGCTGGGAAAGCAAAAAGATGACTTGGGTAATAATCAGGTTTTTTAAAGTGTGGTTTCTTGCTTTACTTTTTGGTATTTTGCTTTTGTTTTTCTTTAAGAAAAAAACATAAAACTACTTCTACATGTAAACAACTTGCCTAATCTAAGGGACCAGGTCGGAAGGAGAAAGAAAGGAATGGGAACAGAGAAAAGGGAAAGGGAAAAAGAGAGAGAAAGGGGGAGAAAAGGAGGAAGGAAGAGGAAGAGAGGAAAAGGAAAGGAGGGAAGAGGGGAAGATAATGGTAGGGGAAGGGAGTACAGGAAAGGGAAAAGGAAAGGGAGGGGCAGGGGGAGGAAATGATGGCAGATATACAGCACACTTTAGAAGCAGGAAGCAGCACGGAAGGTGTTGTCACTCATGTAGCAAGCCTAGCCCTGGGTTTCTGGATTCTTTGACATGCCATTATTCATATACTGCTAAACCAAGTCACAAGTGCTTGTTCCATCAACAACCTGGTGCACTGGGATTCCAATATTGATACTATCGGTGGATAACTCAACTTTCCAGAGGTACTTGCCCACCAATGGCCTGGGTTTGATTTTGAAAGGCTTGGATGGTCCTGTAATACTTCCCCAGAGGACTTCACACTTCCATGGGAGCTGTTTCTATAAATGGAACTCAGTCACCTTCTATAACAGTCATGGGTTTTTATAAATAAACAACTAGCTGGGATTGCTGGCCATCTTGTTTGGTCTTGCTTGTTGGGATGATGTAAACCTGAGAATCAGTTCTGTATAACAGTGGGCTGAAAAGGACTTTGGAGACTTGGCTTGGGGTAGAGGAGACTCTGCCACTGATCTCATTTGGGCCAGAGATCAAAGGAAGTTAATTCATGTAATGCAAGAATTTTTTAGGTTTAGAAGAACTTTAGCAGAAGATTCCCATATCTTCTCTATGCAGAATTCATTTATTGCTGCCAGTAAGGGAAGAAACAAAGTTGAGCTAAGTTTCTGAAAACAAAATCTCACAATTATTCATGGCAAATGAGAATATGATAAACATGGATAAGCAAAAACACCACATATTCCAAAAATCTTAGGTAAGTGGTGTTCTTTCCTAACCATACTTTTTGGCAGAGCTATCAACTAAGAGAAAAATAAGGAGCCTTCATTTTTTTCACTTGTAATTAATAAAATGCTAACAAATCCATAAAATAACCCCAAATTAGTCAAACACAGAAGGAAGAAGATACAAATAGAACAGGTCCTTTACAGACTGGAAAGGCAGCCCTTAAGTAACTGAGAATTCAAAATATTCTAAAGTTGGCCCAATGTTAATTATTTCAGTTCTCTGTGCACGTAATAACAGTATTAATAGGAATAATAATTACCCAAACACATGGATTGTTTCAACATTCATTATCATTTGCTAGTTAATAATCCAAATTAATTTATTGAACTTAATGTAGATAATAATCCGCCAGCATTCGCATCTGACTTTCCCGAACTGGCCCAGTGAGCAGATATTGATTTTTCATGGCAGAATAGCAGAATATTCCTGGCAGCGAACCCAAAGTGAAGTTACTGATTAGATTAAGGACTGCATACACCTGAGCACACAATCAAAGAACAAAATCCCAGTGAAGTTTTTTTTTTTTTGTTCATGTGTTCACAGGTGGGTTTCAGCCAAATTAGTAATGAGATCCTATCTCCAATCCCTTTTCCCTGGTGGTTTCACACACACACACACACACACACACACACACACACACACACACACACACACACGCAGTCTAAAGTGCCTATATGTTTCTAATGTTTTTGAGAAATTTTTATCTTCATTCCTTCAACAAATAGATATCCTTCAACCTTTTATGAAGACTTTTTTAATTTAAAAGATCTGGTTTTCATTTCTTCTTTGGTGTTCCCTTCTAAATGCACTCAGTTCTATCATCATTCACTTAGGGCCTTAGAATATAGGAAGAGACAATAGAATATAGAATACACAAACATAGAACAATAAATTTTGAAGTAAAAAGGGACCATGGAGAGGAGAATGTTAGAACTTAACATGTGAGATTTGAGAGAACCTGGAAATGATGTAGTCCAACCCACACATTTTATAGATGACAAAACTGGGAACTTACAGGGATAACAAGACTTGTCCAAGGTCACACAAGCAACAAATACCTGATCGAGCCAGAATTCAAACCCAGGTTTTTAAATTAGTTTAGTTCCTGCCTATTTATGTTATAGGATGCTACATTTCAGTGTTTATCCCTTTAGGAATTGAGGATGGTTCTTTTTACTTAGTAAGGGTTTCTCCCTCCCCTTACCTAATAAAATAAAATAAAATCTTTAGCTCTCCAGTCAGATTTCTGATGACTTTATTGGCAACAGACTTTCTCTTTCTGCTTTAGAGGCTCCAGTGGGTATCTCAGTTGGACCAAGTGACTCTCCTCTCTCATTCTGCCCCCTCCCTCCAAGCTGCTAGCTCAGAGAGGTAAGAAATAAATATTTCCCTGGAGACTTGATGCTTGACTCATAAAAAAAGAGTAATAGGCAGGATTTTTTTTTCTATTTTTTATTTGTAAAATTTTAATGACTAGACATTAATGCCACTCTTTATTTATCCACTTTCAAATTTTAATGAATACTTCAGGTGATAATTACCTAATTTCTATATTTAAAGCCTACAGGCACGTACAGTATCTTGCAAATTGTAATTTAATTTGATGTATCTCAAATACTATTTATTTGCTGTCTTTTGTAATCAATAAGTAAATTCTGTTGTTATTCCAGTTGGCCTTTTTACTAGAAGGAAGAACAAAGAAGAATGTTATTTATTTGTGACTCATCCATGAAAAAAATAAACAGATTGGCCTGTTTTACTTAGGTCGGAGATTCTATGCCATCAAATGCGGGAAAAGTGGTAAAAAGTCATGATAGGCAAATCAGTCTCCTTCAGTGAATTTCTCTTCCCTTCACAAAGTATATTTTTCATAGGCTACAGGAAGCCATAATTATTCTACTACCATTTGACTGTAGAAAGCACCCAGAATGTAAACACAGGACAAACTCATTAAAACCTTAATAGCATAAAAAGATGGGCCTGTTGCTGGCCTAAACGTGGATCATTTCAGTGAACTCACGTGTTTCATCATGTGGGCTTATGTTTGCTGACTCACCTACCATCCCTCTCCCTCTGGACTTCTTTTCTTATTTCCACCACCACGCTGTTTTAAGAAGCCCAATATGCTCGTATTTCCCAAAGAACATCTTCCCTAGCACCAAAACTCCTGGGGAGAGCTAGAGATGTTGGCTTTGTGATTCTGGGAGGCCCAGGGGCAGGGAATAAATGCCTGGCTAGAGCCAAAATTAAGACAGGATGGCTAACCTCACAGGCATAATGGGCTTGAAGCCCTCTGCCCGTGGGGCCCAGCAAGCTGAGGGACTGGGAGTCATTAGCCAGGCTAAAAGAGCAAAGAAAGAATATTTCATTTTCAAATAGTCTCCAGGGAGAGTCATTTATCCAGGACAATTAGGCCACTTATACTGACCATATTTGGTCTATGGAAACCAAGGGAATTATTGGTTTAGCTTGCCCTCGCTTATTTAACCTCACTGGGCCAAATTGCTGCATATAGAGCATATGTTAGCAATGTAGTGGGCATTAGGAGATCCGAATTCCAGTTCCAGCTCTGCCACTTTCTGTATGACTTTTGGTAAGTCACTTAAATGAATTGTGTTGGACTGAATGACCCTTAAGGTATCTTCCTGGTCAAAAATTCGATGATTCTAAGTTCTAGCAACAAATTCAACTTTCTCATCTGTAAAATGGGTATAATAACACTGAGTTTACTTACCTTCCAATGGAAAGCACTGTGGGAATGGTTAAGTACAACAAAATGGTGTGAATAATTAGCTTTACCATCTTTATACTACTTAGGAATAGAGATATTCTTAGGTGAATTACTCTGGTATTTTTTTCTATTTACATAGCTTAGTATTCTGAAAAGGGCACTGAGTTTACAGTTTGGATACAGGTTCAGGTCTTAGCTCAAACAATTACTAGTTGTGTAACCTTAGATAAGTCATTACCTCTCAGGGTCTCAGTTTCCACAGCTATAAAATGGGGATAAAAATGATTGTACTACTTACCTGACAGAGATGATTTGAGTAAAATTTTTATACAAATATGAGTTATTATATCACCTTCTTTTAGAGAATTCAAAGCACTTCTTAAATATGACCTTAGTTAAACTATGAATGAATTTTATTACATGTATAGGCATGCTGAAAAATGGAAATAATCTTCTGATACTCAAGGAAATATTTTATTGTCCAGTATTTTAGTGTTCTTGACCAACCATTGTGAAGTGATGCATTCTGAAAAGAATGGTTATGCACATCTTTGGTTTCAGGAATTCACAGTTCCCCATCAATGATTCAATTCAATTTAATTCAACAAACCTTTATTAAGTTCCACTATACAGAACTTCATTACCATCACTTCAAGCCTGGAGTCCTGGGATTGCCTACTCTTTGTCTCCCTGCCTCCATGCCAGTCCAACTTCTGCTTATCTGTCATAGGAATCTTCCTAAAGCTCAGGTCTGGCCATGTCACCACACACGTGGAATCAACTCCAGTGACTCCGAGTAAGGTCCAGGACCAAATCTAAAATTCTCTCTTTGACCTTTCAAGGCCTCCTAACCCAACCACTTCCAACTTTACCAGGCTTCCACCACCTTCCTCCACTCCACATATTCTAAGATCCCCTGACACCAACATCCTTTCTGTTCCTTGTACATGACAATCCATTTCTAATCTTCATGGATTTCCAATGGCTATCCTTCGTGCCTGGAATCTTCTTCTTCCTCACCTCCATTTCTTGGCTTCCCTAGTTTTTTTTTCAGATCTCTACTAAAATCCCACCCCCATGCAAAAAGCTTTTCCTGATCCCACTTTACTTTTGTACCTTGACTCTAAGGTTATCTTCAGTCTATATCTTATTTGCATATAACTGTTAAAATGTAATTTTCCCAATTAGACAATGAACAACCTGACAGCAGGGGCTGCTTTTTGTTTCTTTATTTTGCCTTATTGGCCATTATTTGTATGCTTGGTGCTTGGCACAAGGTAGGTACTTAAATATTTCTTGATTTGATTCCACTGGAAGGAAAATAAGAATAATAAAGGAAAGTGCTTAGGAAGGGCTGCATTCCAGGTAAGGGAGATGAATTATTTTAGTGTATAGAAATAGGGGATAGCATATTGACTGTAATAATGCCTAACATCATTTGAAATTTTGTCAGGTGTGGGTATCATCTCTTTGAAAGCATCCATTTTTATTGCCCAACTCAGTACTCCCCAAGTTGTATTAATTTCCCTAGCTCCAGATATCTTCCCAATAGCTTTTTCCTTCTTCCCTTCCCTTCTTTTCTGGCTCACTTCTGGTCTCCATTGCCTGGAAGAAAAAGACTCAGAGAGGATAGCTCTCTCCATGTAATCTTCTGCCAAGATGGAGAATGTGAACTGGAATTAGGAATCTGGAGAAGTATCAAGATCCCAAGGACCAGGGGGTGGAGCCAAGATGGAAGAGTAGAAACAGCACGACCAAGCCACTCTGCCCCCAGATTACCTCCAAACTATGTAAAAGGGGACTCTGAACAACTTCTGCAGTCCCAACACCCACAGAACGACACAGGGGAGCTAACCTCCCACTGAGAACAGCCCAGCAGCCCTGCAGGAAGGACCAGTGCAGTGGTCTGGGAGTCGGCAGCACAGCGTGCAGTGTGTGGGGAGCCTGAGTCACAGTTTTAGCCCCAGGGTGGCAGGGCCAGCAGCCGGCTGGAGGGACCCCAGAACACCAGCAGCTGTGGTGATTCCAGAATTATCAACATAGACATACCTAGGACAAAGTGAGAGGTTAGTGCCCTATGGATTTTGGGACCAGTATTTGGGGAATGCCTCAGCTTCCTCCCCTGGGGACTAGAAGCCACTGAGGAGACATGCCATTTTGTAGTTTTCAGAGGCAGCTCCAGCTCCTGGCCTGTGAGTTGTAGGGAGATCCAGCAATCAGTCTTGGGGGGTAATCACTCCTGCTTTAACCTCCCTGGATCTGGATTGTGATCTGGGGTGGAGGTCATGGGTGGGTTTCCAGCTTGCCAGAAATGGAAGTTGCCCCCCCACACATTCGGGACGAAAATTCCCCTATCTGACAGCAAAGCCATAGTGTGGCAACAAGCCCAAAAGTCAAGTAATTAAGTGGCAACATGCCAAGGCAAAGGAAACAAATTAAACAGAAAAATGCAACCTTAGACTCCTACTTTGGGGGCAAAGAGGATCCAAGATTAGAGTGGGAAGGGGACTGTAAGGTCAGAAGTCCTGCTCTAAAAGCCCCAGGTGAAAACATGATTGGGTTTCAGGCCATAGAGGACCTTAAGAAGGACTTTAAAAGTCAAATAAGAGAAGTGGAGGAAAAATTGGAAAGAGAAATGAGAAGGATGCAGGAAAAGTATGAAACGAGGGTCAACAGCCTGATTGAGGAAAATAATACCTTAAAAAATAGACTAACTCAAATGGCAAAGGAGGCCCAAAAGGGCAATGAGGGGAAGAATGCCTTAAAAAGTCGAATTTGCCAGATGGAAAAAGAATCTCAAAAGCTCAGTGAGGAGATTCATTCCTTCAGAGCTAGACTGGAGCAAATTAAAGCTAATGACTTTATGAGAAATCAAGATGCTGTTAAGCAGATCCAAACAAATGAAAGATTAGAAGGCAATGTAAAATATCTCATGGGAAAAACCACTGACCTAGAAAATATATCCAGGAGAGACAATTTAAAAATTATTGGACTACCTTAAAGCCATGATCAAAGAAAGAACCTAGAAATCACCCTTCAAGAAATTATCAAGGAAAATTGCCCTGATGTTTTAGATCCAGAGGGCAAAATAGAGGTTGAAAGAATCCAACGATCACCTCCTGAAAAAGATCCCAAAAAGAAAACTCCCAGGAATATTATAGCCAGATTCCAGAATCCCCAGATCAAGGAGAAAATACTACAAGCAGCCAGGAAGAAACAATTTCAATATTGTGGAAACACAGTCATATTAGCACAGGACCTGGCAGCTTCTACACTGAGGGATCAAAGGGCATGGAATATGATATTCCAGAGGGCAAAAGAGCTGGGAATGAACCCAAGGGTCACCTACCCAGCAAAACTGAGTATTTTGTTTCAGGAGAAAATATGGTCATCCAGTGGAATAGAGGACTTTCAAGCATTCTTGAGGAAAAAACCAGAATTGAATAGAAAATTTGACATCCAGACGCAAGAAGCAAGAGATGCCTGAGAAGGTAATCAGGGACAAGAAATCAAAAGGAACTTATCAAAGTTGAGCTATTTACATTCCTATATTGAAAAACAATAACTGTGACTGATGAAACCTTTCTCAGTATGAAAATAATGGAAGAAGGGTCTATGGTCATATGAATACATATGCGAATGTTTGTATATATGTTTACAGTTACATATGTATAGAGGGCATAGGATGAATTAGTTGGGGAGGGAGGATACTCAAGGGGTGAAATTATGAGGTGAGAGAGGAAAGTGGCAAGAGGAGATGGGGAAAGACAGGGTAGGGCAAACTATCTCATGTAGAAGAAGCAAGGGGAAATGGTTGCAAGGGAGGGGAAGAATAGGAAGACAAAAAGGCAAAACCACATTCTCATTGAATTTGGTTCAGGGAGAGGATGACATACATACTAAATGGTATATCTCAACCTGCAGCAGAATAGGGGGAAGGGGGATGAGAGGAGGGATGATGGATGGGAGGGTTTAAAAAAAAAAGATCCCAAGGATAACAGAACTCAAGACCAAGAACTGAAGATGCTTCCTAGTATACAAGGACTACTTTGTCACATCCCCTTAGGCACTCTACACTCAGGATGACTCAGTGTTACTTACCATATCATATTGAGGTTACTTTCTGACTTTTTAGGGCTGTCTATAATGTAGCACCAACTAGTAAAATATAGTGATGGCTGTTCACCAATGTGCACTTTTAATGGAGCTTGGCCATTAGACACTCTGTCCCAGAACTGTTTCATGGTCATTTTCTCTCTGGAGTTGTTCATACTGTTTCCCATAACTGCAGTGGCCTCACCGAAACCTTTCTGATCCTATTGATCCTCTAAGATTCTGTTAAAGATACACCTCCTCCAAGAAGTCACCCGCTTACTAGGCTCATGAGATCACTGAGAACACCTAGTCAGAGTCCCTCTTAGAGAGAAGTTCAGAGTACAAAGTTATAAAACTTTTAAATGGCAGAGGTTGGACTTGAACCCCAATTACTCTGAATCTAAATCTAGTGCTCTTTTTTTTTCTAGTATACGACGTGGCTTCCCCTTCACTGATAGTTTCCTTTTCTGAAATTCCACAGCCTAATATTATATAATCTGGCACTTAGTTTTACTGTTTTGTATTGTTCATGATTATTCTTCATGTTTTATTCTTTTTCCTCCAGTCAAAATGTGAACTTTTTAGGGCAGGTTCTTTTTTTTTTTTATTTTATCTTAAGAATATAGTAAACTCTTAGTGAATGACTATTATTGGAATAATTCCACAAGTTTAGCCTGTGGACCCTTTCAAAAGATTGGTTATCATTTGTAAAATTATTCTTTCCTATTTCATTATTTTTATGGTATGTTACTTTATAATTTCAGTCCATTATTTATCAAATTATAAATTCCCAGAGAGTGGGGACTATTTCTTTATTACTATTTCTCAAAACCAAGTTCATTGATTTACATATAGAAAGTGCTTCTTAAATGTTTTTTTTAAATTGAGTTTTCAGAATTTGTGGATGATACTATTTTTTTTGCTTTTACAAAATCTTTGTTTCCAATTTTAGTTGCCTCAAAATAATCCTAAATAAGTTCTGAACCAACTGCTGCTGTGTCCATGTTGAATAGACACAGAACATAGGTTCAAACCACATTTGTAGGTCTCACGGGGAAAAAAATGGATATATCATCTCAGTGAATTTTACTTCCAAAATTAATTCAAATTGGTTTGCATAAAAACACTGTCACATGGATTGAAACCTGGCTGAAGTTTAAACAAAGGAAAATGATTGATAGCAGGTATCCAGTTTGGAGAAGGAGGGGCTTGGTCTCTTCATGGGGTGTCATAAGGGCTGGAATGATGTCTGGTCTTTTCACATCTTTATTAATGATTTAGACAGGGAAGTGAAAGCATGCTATTGAATGGTTCTGAAGGTATGAAACCAGGAAGTTCTACTGGAAACAGAGGGAGCAATTCCAAAAGCAAGAGTAGATTCCAAATCAGGGAAATAGTGTCTTGTTGTTTTTTTAATTCAGGTCAGAAACACAAAACAAATACCTGTTGAAAAATCTTATGAATTAGGGATATTTCTGAGGGAAGGGGAATACGTGAAGAGAATTGGAGATGAAAGTGGACAATGGTTCACTATCGTGTTTCAGTGTAATTTGCCAGCGCCAAAAGGCAATTAGATCTGAGCTAAAGAGGCAAAGCAAAGAACCAAGGCACCACCCCAGCTTTGTGTGTGTGCAGGGGGAGGGGTTTGGGGAATTGGTGTATGTTTATGAACAGGAAAGTGATATTTCTTTACATTTACAACACTGATGAGACTGCACCTGGACGAATTCGTTCAGATTTGGGCTGCTCAGTACCAGAACAATGCATGTAAATTGGAAGGAATTCAGAAAAGAGATCCAAAAATAATTAAGGGAGCAGTGAAATTAACTTTTGTGAACAGATACCAAGCTTGTCTATGTAAACTTCCTCTAAATGACAACAGAAGGGAAACATGAAGATAATTGAAAGAATATCAACATCAAAGAGGTAGAGGGTTTTTCTTTCATGGTACAAGGGTCTAAGATTATAAGGCAGAGTAAATTCAGGAGATAAAAAAAATTGGTTGTCTAGCAGGAAAATTTTCTTCAAGTAAAATGGTTTTCCCAGAGAAAGATAAAGAACTCAGATTTTAGGATGGTTTAAACTTAATTTGACAAGTCATCAAAAATACATTTTAAAAAGGAAACAATATATGGTCATTAAAAGAATAATACTGACGATCCAATAGACAGATTCATCTTAAATTTTCTCCACATCATGGCAAATACCAAAATGACATATATGGACCAAGGCAGCATGGATAGTCCCTGAACTTATAGTCAGAAGAAAGACCTGGATTAAAATCCTGACAGTGACACTAACTAGATATATATGACCTTGGGCAGCTCATTTCCTGTCTATGGGCTTCCGTTTTCAAAGTTGGAAAATGAGTTGGGAGGTAGGATGCTTTTTAAGATCCCTTCCGACTGACAATATGTGGGTTTAACATCATGAATGAACTCTCTTTGTAAACAGATCCCCTTAGATACTGGGTATGTTGTTCCTTTTTTCAGGTATTAATAGTACTAAATGGCCTCTTGGGTCCCTTCCATCTGTGAGATTCATTAACTATGTAGACCTTTGAGCAGCATCAGTATATCTCTATGGAAGGGTCCCTAGTAGAAATAATGTTATTTTGTTTCAGGAGTATATTCTGTGAGCCCAAAGATCTTGCACCATGCACCAGTTATGTGACACAGTTGACTTGCCATAGGTCACTTGGTGTTCACACTGGAACTGAACTCAAAGAATGAAGAATGTAATAGTAATCTTATCCTATTCAGTTGCACACAGTGGTGTTCTAGAGCTAACCCATACTGGCTCTTTAGGGTCAATTTTTATATTTTCACTGTGAGCATTTCCCTCTTAGAAACTGGCAAAAGCTACAAATCAAAGTTTGATTTAATGTCTTGATTGCAGAAAGTGATGGAGAAAATGGTAACAGTGAAGATTAAAATCAAAACTGGGGGCAGCTTGGTGATGAGATGAATAAAGCACTGGCCCTGGAGTCAGGAGGACTTGAGTTCAAATCAGGCCTCAGACCCTTGACACATTTACTAGCTATGTGACCTTGGGCAAGTCACTTAACTTAATTTCCTTGCCTTTCCCCTTTCCAAAAAAAAAATGAAATGAAAAATGTAACATACACATTTCTCCCCACCAGAGAGCTGGTTGTTAAGCATTTACCAGTAGATCTTTGGTCATACATCTAGTTTAAAATATTCTGCCAAATACTTGAACCTGGAAGTAGACTTGGTTGACGAATCCATTGTGCTCTTGTCATAATAATAGGGATAAGAGTAGCTCACATTTGCTTAAAATATTACATATATTATCTCCTTTGACCCTCACAAAGATGAGTACTATAAATATTGTATAGGCATGGAAATTGAAATACAAAAAGATAAAATGTCTTGTCTAAGATCCAACATCTAGTTAGCGGTCAAGCTTGAACTTGGTGGAAGGCTGAGCACTTGAGCTACATCCATATTTTTTTCTTTTTTTATGATAGTCACAATGGCTAATAGGTATATAACACTTTAAGATTTACAAAGCACTTTATGTGTATATTCTCATTTGATCCTCAAGAGTACACAGTGAAGCAGGTGCTGTGATTATACCCATCTTGCAGATGAAAAAAACTGAGATTAAGTAACATTCCCAGGGTCACAAAGCTAGTAAATATCTGAGTCTGGATTTGAACTCAGGGCTTCATGACTTCAGGTCATTATTTCCAATATACTCTCTAGCTACCTACTGTTGTATCAGTTTAAATTCTCCTTTCCAGAAATCCTAAATGTGAAGCCAGGAAAGAGTCTCCAGTAAGAAATTACTCTAGGACATTACAATCAGGATAAAGGGCTACTACAATGCTCTTCAGCCAATCTGCAAGGACCAAATAAATTGTCCATGGAGCCTGCCTTCAAGTCTTCAATCCACTAATCTCTAGTTAAAGATATTATTGTATAAAGGAAATTGTGCTGATTTTTTAAAAAAATTAGACAACCTGAAATCATAACCCCTATCTGAGCCCGTAAGTTATTGTACTTCCCTGCATTCTAGTTTCCTCATTTATAAAAGGGACATAATATTTGTGTTGAGAGACAGAGAGACCTGCTGAGCATACTGCCTCTCACTTAGGCTACTTGTATGACAATGGGCAAATTATTCACCTCTTCAATACATCAGACAATTTTTCAGAACTATAAATTGTAGAAAAGTTGGTAATTTGCATATATGGAGGGAATTCCTGCACCAGGATTTCCATATAACCAACAAAATAATGATTCTGAACTCTTTCCCCCTAAAATAACAACAACAAAATCCCTTCTACTACTTGTCTTACAGAATTGTTGTAAGGCAAACACTTAAAAACCTCACAGCATTATTTTAACATGAAGAATTATTGCTATTGGTAATGATGGTATGTCTAAGTCAAATTTATCCTGTTTCATTTAGAATGAATAACAAATTGTTCTTTAGAGAAGAAGTAAGGCATCAGTACTAGGAAACTATTAAATATTCTTTGGGCAGCCCACCTCCTTGATAGCTAATGGTTTCTGTGTTTATTTATTTTAACTAAATAATACAATGGTTGAAGGCTAGACTGCCAACCAAAATTGGAGATTCTTCAGTAGATTTCTTTGGATTTAATTATATATTGGCCCTTGTACTCACAGATAGCTCATAAGACTTAAGTTGTTAAAAATGTTCATATGGTTTATTGCAGTAATTACTTTTTGGAAACTAACAAAATGGAATTCCTAGTAAAATATTCTTTGAGTTGGCCAGATGGGGGGGAAATGCCCATCTTAGAAATTTCAACTGCTCTCTAGTTTCTTAGAGGGCTGTCACTAGCTAAGCAGCGAGCATTGAGATGCTGCTACAATTATGAAACCTATGTTAGTTAGCACTACACCCTCAGATATTTGTGTGACTGTTGTTAGCCAGCCAACAAAGCCCTAACCCCAGGTTGCTGTTCTTAATTTCCACAGGGGACCGTAATAATCACATCTTCATTTTTTTCCCCTTCCCTTTCTTTAAATTGGTGAACTGTGACCGAGTTATTTTGCAACTTAACAACTCTGCAAATGATTCTCATTTCCACTCTGGCATTACTCCTCACTGAACTGATTTAACTGGTGTTAAGTATCCAACACTTTAGCAAGGTGGTTTTGTATACGCACAAAGCAAATTTAATGCACAGAGTAATTCCTGGCTCTGGTTAAATGGTTGTGCCACTGAACTTCAGGGAAGAAGGATTGATGAGTTGAACTATTAGGTGTTGAAGTGTGGAGTAAGGAGAGCCGGTTCCTTTCTTGTGATAATTGAAATCATTTCAATTCATTTCCTTCTTGGTTGGACAGAAACATGTTTTCAATAGTGAAGAAATCTTGAGGGACTCCATTGACCTAACCAGTCATATAATGTAAGAAGTTAATGGACAAAAATGATATTCATCTCCAGTTTATAATAGCATTTTTCTTTCACTTGAGCCTACTCGTCAGAAAGGCAAAGTATGTTAGAAGAACAACCACTATCCAGGCAGATACATGACCTTTGTTTTCTATAACGATTATTGGATCTATGGTAAAATAAAATAAAAACCAACACAAGTTTTGACACTAAGATAATAAATTATAAATTATGAAAGTCTAAGGCACCCAGCAACTTGTAAACAACAGGCTGGTCTCTTAGCAACAAGCAAGGGAAAGCAGCAGCTTGTTGATACGAATAGAGCAGGCAGGATTGTTTTGCAGTGATTACCACCAAGGAACCAGGAACAACATTTTAACACCTGCCTCAGGGCGCTTCTGCACCTAGCTATCCATCTCTCCCTTGGCCCCATTGCCTGGGCCTGCCGCCAAAAAGCTCCCCAGGCCTATAGTGCCTCTTTACCATAGGAGGACCAGCAGAGTTAAAAAAAAATCAGCAACAACAACAAAAACAAAACAACAACAACAACAACAAAAAAAAAACAACAAAGGAGACTCTGGAGAAAAGATCCAAGAGGTAGAGTTCAGGTACCCAGCACACCAGTATGAGGATTGAAATTAAAACAAAACAAAAAAAAATCATTTAAATGCCTCACTACAAACAATAAGTAATCATTACTATAAATGACTATTCCTTTTTATTTTGTCCCATGTCACTTCAGCATCACAAATTTTGATGAGGTTTGTTATTATGGAGGAATTTGGACAAGAATTTGGCACTGTGCCAAAAATGTTCTATTTTTAAGTTTTGATCTGAAAGCATGAGAACAATCCTTTGGAGTCAATGTTTCTTCTAAGAGCCTAAAGGTTGTGTCCACACAAGCAAAGGGAGAGATGGCTGATGAGGTAATTATCTCGGGGCTCTTTATTAATAAAGGCAGCTGTTCTACAGAATCCTGACTCCCTTCTCTCCCTCCCTTTCTTTTTCTCAATAGCAAAGATTTTTTTTCCAAAAATGGAATAAGATGATAAAGTATGGTACTAAACATCAAAATAACAACCTCTGTCTTCCTTCTTAGGTGGTGTAGATCCTTAGCTGACTGAAGGAAGGGCATTGGATTTGATATCTTCTACTGATGCTTCCAGATTCATAAAAGCACCTGAATCCTAGATAGGGAGACATAGCCTCAGCTGTGTCTCTTCTCTATCTCAGAATCATAACTTTGGAGGTGGAATAAACTTTAGAACTTGTCTAGATCAACACCTTCATCTTAGAGATGAGTAAACCGAGGCTCAGTAAAACAAAGTGACTTATTTGATTAAGGGCACACAGCTAGGAAGTGACACAAGTGGAATTTAAACCCAGGTTCCCTGACTACAAATCCAGTATTCCTTCCTCTGTATTCTTCTACTTGGTGTGCAGTCAGAACCCTTCCCGTGACTCTAACCAGCATTTAATGTCAGTTAAAAACCAACTTTCTCTAATAAGGCTTCATCCCCAAGTTTGAACATTTAATAACCATCATTTTAGTGCCTTAAATAATATTGAGTCCTTCAAGAATGAATGTGGCTTCCAGAGTGACTAGCATACACAGTAGAAAGATTCTATCCCAGAATATGTGGTTAGCCCAGTGGTTCAGCTGTATTAATATCTGCTGCAGGTTCTCTATCCATAGAAGGAAAGCAAAATATAGATTTATGGCAGACATCAGTCAAGGCTGGATACAGTAAGAATTTTTTTTACCTTTTTCCCATTTCATTCACAAGAGGGATTGGGAAAAGGCAAAGGGTGGAAGGGAAAGGAACATGGAATCTACCAGCTATGAACACACAAGTTGCACTTGGTAAAAATCTGACTGACATGCTTAGTTGTACTACTTACCTCACAGGCCTGAAGTGAAAAAAAGTTCTTTATAAAGTATAAAACCCTATAGAAATGGGAGTTGTTGTTGTTACCATCATTATAATGTCCAGTTGGAATAAATGGGGAGAACTTATTTGTAGGCAAGATTTCCCAACAAAAATTTTTATCCCTCTCTTTTGTTTTGTTCTGAGACAGAAAATTAATTAGCATCTTTGGTACATTTTAAATACAATTATAAAATTGGGGGTGGGCATTCTGAGTCCTTTGAAACTCTCTCACCTTTAAAAAAAAATCATTAAGATGTGTTCTGCCATTTACTACCATCTGAATTCAAAGAGGTCTGACTGCATTTATAACCCCAAATTCCAGAGAGATTCCACTGGGTTATGAACTTGATAAAAAGGAGTATGCCCTCTGTCTCTCTAGAAGCTTCACTGCTGAAATGCTGTTGTTAAGGCAGAAGATAGAGAAACACACCCAACTTCCTCAAAATATGGCTTTGACTTACTCCAGAGACGAGAGCTCAATGGGAAGGCACTCATCCATCTGGCAGTCAGTAGTGGCTGAGAGGTCAGACCCTAGCTGTAGAAAGTAATTTAAAATTTTCTTCTCTGAAAAAGGATTGACTTAAACTAAATTGAGGAATACGTAAATAATCTTGCCAGTGCTGCTGCAGTAATCTCCCAACCACCACTATGAGGTCTCAACTAATTTCAAAGGGGGATAAATGATCCTACCTTTGACTAGGAAAAAGGACCAGGTTGGGGGCTTGGGTCCTGCAACAGTTTTAGACTCATCAGGCACAAGCAAGCTTTCTCCTTCAGTTTTCTTTTAGGTGATTGACTGTGAAGTCCTGCTCACTGCCTAGCCGTATGTGAGATAGTTGAACACAGTACCTCCAGGCTCTCTCCTCCCACAATGCACCACAGCACACTGGCAGCAGTTCAGCTGAAGACTAAACATTTGGCTCTGTGACAACAGAACTGCCAAGAGCTGGCAATAAGAGAGTCGCAGGGAAGCAGCAGGCTGCTAAACCCTTTCACATTTTTAATTAGATCCACACACCCATGTCTTTGAGCTATCATAAATATACAGATGACATAGAGAGCATTATTTGGAGTTTAAAAAAAAAAAGAAAGAAAACTGTATTATGGTATTTCTTGCCTTATTAAAATAATTTACCTACAGCTAGTCTTCAGAAATGAGTGGGGCAACGGGGTTGTTACATTTAGCTTAGATAAAACATTTTCTGGCTTCAGAGTTTGACTATATCCAGGCTGGGTGAATGCAGGTCCGGAGAATAGCTGACACTCATCCTTCGAGAGCAGCACCAGAAGAGGGCGTTATTGGCAATAACTGCAACATGCAACTTCTGAGGCCAGCCCAGGGATATATCCAAGTTTCAAGTATCCTTAAGTTTTTGTCTTTTTTTTTCTATGATGTTGTTAAAAACTATTTTTTTTCTATTTCTTTTTGGGCTAGTATGAACGACTTCCCAAGAATCATTTGCACACTTATAGGCTTTTTATTTTTTTCCAGGGCATCAATTAAACTTTAAATTTCAATTTTTCTTAATCTCTCTCTCTGTCTCTTTCAATCTCTCTCTGTCTCTGTCTCTCTGTCTCTATCTGTCTCTCTCCCCCTCCCTCCCTCCCTCCTTTTCTCCCTCCCTGTTTCTCTGTCTCTCTGTCTCTGTCACTGTCTCTTCTCTCTCTAATACTCAATATTTTAAAATAATTACCTGTTTTTTTCTTTTCATTTCAGATACTTTTCTTCTCATTTAAAACTCTCTCTCTCTCTCTCTCTCTCTCTCTCTCTCTCTCTCTCTCTCCCCCTCCTCCCCCTGTCATGACAACATACACTCACACACATGTTCATTGTCTTACTACTCAGACCACAGACAACCTTGATAGTTAGATCATATCAACTTCTGATCAGAAGTTGAATGGCAAGGACTATATTCAAAACATATGGAAATAGAATCAGTGCTATTTGGAAGCACAGTAGAAGGGTTAAAATGGATATATAATGTGTATGTTTTCATTATTATTGTTTTAAATATTTTCTTTCTATCATGATAGTTTTGATTTCCATCTTCTTTGTTTAAAAGGTTAACTACATATCTCCAAAGACCAATTCTAGTTTGAGGAACCTGATGCCAAATGAAGGTGAATGATTTTCTACTTCCACCCCCGCCCCAGCCTAGGAGCTTCCTTTGGTATCTGCCCCAGAATTTTTAATATACTGTAAGATGGGAATAAGACATTTGGAATGCTGGGAAAGAAAGAAGTCACTCCTATTGTCCTGCCAGAGAGCACAGATTTTATAAATAGACAATACAGCAAACATTAAAGAAATGGCTACATTGAGAAACAAATGTACCACATCTATTTCATGCTACCCATTTATCCTAGATTGTGTTATCTTTGTGCTGCTGGTTCTTTCCAGGAGAATAAGTCAAATAAAATACATTATGTGTGTTCAAATGCTTTGTTTCCCATCTTGTACATGTTGTTGTTGCTGTGACTCAAAAATGCCCCACAACTGATTACTCCCCTTTTCCTTTTGTCCAATACCAAAACTAGGAAGATTAGGCAAAGTGGAAATAATCCTGGCCAAGAAGTGTCAACGATTGGAATATACATTTCGGTGGACACAAAGGACATGAGACCAATGTCAGACTTTGGCATATTTATTCTAAGCTGTCATTTTAGCTTCTGGGGATTCTCTTCAATTAAGAGAGGAAAGAGGGTTTGGGATCTCTTTCTCTCTCACACAAACAAAATAGTAGTAGTAGTAGTAGTAGTAGTAGTAGTAGTAGTAGTAGTAGTAGTAGTAGTAGTAGTAGTAATGGATGTAATGAAAAGAATTACAGTTTCTACACAACAAATACTTCACCTGAAAATATGTGAATGCAATTTCTAGAGCAGCCTTGCAAAGGCACTGCAGCTCAGAGTGGAAAACACTCCCAGGTAGCTCCACAGTGGTATAATCAGTCTCCAATGGGGAGCAGATTGCTGCTCATTATTAGTTATTTATACAAGAATAAGAAGCTAATTTCCATGAGAGTAAAACAATGTATAATCTTGTTAATGCCCTTCCTCAAGCAAATGGTATCAGGTTTAAGTCAGGAGCATTTCATGAGCTGATGGTTATTTGACTCAGAGCAAAACCCTATTGCCTACACCCATGTTTCCACACAATTGGCTTCAAGAATATAGGCAGAGCAAATCAATTCTTCTTTTGTAGGAAATGTGTATATCTATATATTTAGAATTGTAGAATCTTTGGTTTATAATTTTTAATTATGCTACTAAAAACCCAATTCTAGCATTAATTTTTGATACCCTTTTGGATCCCTGAATTTAGGGGTGAATTTAGCCGACTCCTCTTGCACTGCTATTTGCATCTCTTACTCTTGAGAGAAAACAAACTTCACTTGACAAGATCCAGCTGCAAGTCCTTTTTTGCTTTGTTTTTCTTTTTTTTATGCAGAGTTCATCTATACTTAAGAATGTATATCTATATGAAACATATATATATATATATATATATATATATTTGTATAAAATAAACCCAGTTCTGCACATCTAGATGCATATAATGGACAGGGCATGAACTAAAAAAAGAAGAATTTCCTCTTGGTGGCAACATTCTACAAATACTATTTGGAGATGATAATGTACTAATTACAATGAGTCAGAAACACTACAAAGCCTCTTCAGTGAAATCCAAAGAAATGCAACAGAGATAGTTTAACCTTCCACTAAGGAAAAATAAAACAAAACAAAGTAGATGAAAAATATCTATTTCTCAGATATCCAGTTATAACCAAAGGATTGCAGAGAGTTTTGACAAATATACCATGGGACATCATGTCCCCCAGGATGGTGGGAAAGAGAAACAAGGGGGACAGTGAAAATGGTCTCCTAGCTGTGCCAGCACAGCCTACCTATACTCTCTACACTACTGTGCTTATAATATACAATGTCCTTCTAATATATAAAGAGAGACAGCTCATTAAATGATTCTATCAGCATGTCTTGTATACATACTGTATAGGTAAATTGAGTGTTACCATAGTCCAATAGGGAAAAGAAGGTCTGTTTGATAATGTTTAACAAATTATGCAATGCTTTTGGTAATCCCAAACTTTTGCCACCACCAGAGACTAGCTCCTTAATATCAATATACTTTCAGTAATTTTCTATGATAAAGAACCATGATCTGTGAACCAAATTGAACATTAGAATCAAAATTAAAGGACCAAGGGAAAGATACAAGTTAGTTAGACAGTTCATCAGTCAACAATTATTTACTAAGCATTTATTAATTGCCAGGCACTGTGCTAAGTGCTTTTAGATACAAAGAGAATCAAAATAGTAATATCCTGCACTGTTATCAAAGACGATGTGTGTGTGTGTGTTTGTTTGTGTTTGCGTATAAATAGCAAAAAGCATTATCAAGGACATAATCAATATAGGACTTGAACTGGCCATCTATCAAGAATGTGAGCATAGTGTGTGAATGGTTTGTTGGTATGGCCAAGATATGGCAACTATTAGATCTTTAGAGTTTCGCTAGAAAGAATTAATGAGAAACCATGAACATGGATAGCATAGGATGGAAAATTACAGAAATATTATGCTCTGCATTGGCAGAAGCATAAAGAAACACAGATTCACCAAAATACAATATAACAAAGTCCTCCAACTTCAAGGCCCTATTGGAAATTACCAACTGCATTTCCCTTAGGTATCTGAATTTCAGCACATCCAAAATAGAACATATCACCTTTTCCCACAGGCAGCCACTGGTGTTTTTTAAACCGGGGGTGACATTGTCAGAGCTGTACTTTAGAAATATTACTTTGGCAGCTATGTATATGTAAGTATGGACTCTAAGGGCAGAGACTAAAAGCAACATCAATTGGGAAGCTACACTAATGCTCCAGAAGAGAAATGATGTAGGCCTGAACTAAGGTGGTGACTATAGCAGTGGAGAAAAGTGATACATTCATTTCTCATTCTCACATTTTAGAGACAGATATGCATGTGTCCTTCTAATAAATAAATATGTGCATATATATGTATGTATATATGTGTATTTTTTCTACTAATATGTATCCATCTTATTTCCTGTGATAAAACGTAAGATGTATGAAGGCCAGGATTGTTTTGCTTTTGGGATTATATGCCCAGTGCCTAGTGCTTAATAAGTTGATTATTGATTAATTTAATGACCCAATTATTAAGCAATATTTTAAGCATATACATACATTAAAATATTTTGGTAGAATTTTAAAGCAATGACTACCACGTGCACCTACCCACCCCCTTCTTTTTTTTTTTTTTTAAACAAATACTTTATTAACTTCTGTTTTACATCATTCATTTCTGCCAGATTTTGAGTTACAATCATTTTCCCCCATTATTCCCCTACCCACCTCCCAGAATAGCAGTCCCACAAGATATCGCTTCCTCCAATCTGCTCTCTCCCATACCTTCTCCCATACCCCCATCGACTTTTCCATTAGAGGAAGATGAATCTTTGTGTCCCAATGCCTGCACATCTTATCTCCCAATTATAGGCAAAAGAGTATTAATAATGGTATTTATATATATATTTGAAACATTTAATGTTACGACCTTGAATTTCAGATCCATTTCCTTCCTCCCTTGTCACCCATTCCTTCTTGGGATATAAGTAATTCAGTGTATGTTGTACATGTCTAGCTATGCAAAACATTATCATAGTAGATATATTGTGCAAGGCTGCTTATAATTCCCTCCCACTCATCCCACCCCCCACCTGGTCCATTCCCTACATGATCCTGTCCCTCTTCTATAGTGGGTACTTCCAACCTCCCCTCACCCCAAGGATGCCCTCCCATCCATCCTCCCTCCTCTCATCCCCCTTCCCCCTATCCTGCTGCAGGTTGAGATGTCCCATTTAGTATGTATGTCATTTTCTCCCTGAACCAAATTCAATGTGAATGTGGTTTTGCCTTTTTAGCCTTCCTTATTCTCCCCCTCCTTTGCAACCACTTCCCCTACATGAGATAGTTTACCCTGCCATGTCTCTCCCCATCTCCTCTTGCCACTTTCCTCTCTCACCTCATAATTTCATCCTTGAGTACTCTCCCTTCCCAACAAAATCAACCTATGCCCTCTATCCATATATAACTGACCATATACACACACATTCACATATTATTCTATGACCACACCCCCTTCTTCCATTATTTTCATAGTGAGAAAGATATCATCAGTCACAGATATTGCTTTTCCATATAGGAGTGTAAATAGTTCAACTTTGATAAGTTCCTTTTGATTTCTTTTCCCTGATTACCTTCTCAGGCATCTCTTCCTTCTTGTGTCTGGATGTCAAATTTTCTATTCAATTTGGTTTTTTCCTCAAGAATGCTTGAAAGTCCTCTATTCCACTGAATGACCATATTTTCCCCTGAAACAAAATACTCAGTTTTGCTGGGTAGGTGACCCTGGGTTCATTCCCAGTTCTTTTGCCCTCTGGAATATCATATTCCATGCCCTTCAATCCCTCAGTGTAGAAGCTGCCAGGTCCTGAGCTATTCTGATTGTGTTTCCACAATATTGAAATTGTTTCTTCCTGGCTGCTTGGAGTATTTTCTCCTTGATCTGGGGATTCTGGAACCTGGCTATAATATTCCTGGGAGTTTTCTTTTTGGGATCTTTTTCAGAGGTGATCGTAGATTCTTTCAACCTCTATTTTGCCCTCTGGATCTAAAACATCAGGGCAATTTTCCTTGAGAATTTCTTGAAGGGTGATTTCTAGGTTCTTTCTTTGATCATGGCTTTCAGGTAGTCCAATAATTTTAAATTGTCTCTCCTGGATCTATTTCCAGGTCAGTGGTTTTCCCATGAGATATTTCACATTGCCTTCTATCTTTCATTTGTTTGGATCTGCTTAAAGCATCTTGATTTCTCATAAAGTCATAGCTTCCATTTGCTCCAGTCTAACTCTGAAGGAATGAATCTCCTCAGTGAACTTTTGAGATTCTTTCCATCTGGCAAACTCGACTTTTAAGGCATTCTTCTCCTCATTGCCCTTTTGGGCCTCCTTTGCCATTTAGCTAGTCTATTTTTAAGGTGTTGTTTTCCTCAGTCAGGCTGTTGACCCTCATTTCATACTTTTCCTGCATCCTTCTCATTTCTCTTTCTAATTTTTCCTCCACTTCTCTTATTTGATTTTTAAAGTCCTTCTTAAGGTCCTCTATGGCCTGCAACCCACTCATGTTTTCCCCTGGGGCTTTTGGAGCCGGACTTCTGACCTCACAGTCCTTTTCCCGCCCTATGCCCCCAAAATAGGAGTCTAGGGTTGCATTTTTCTGTTTCCTTTGCCTTGGCATGTTGCCACTTAATTCTTGACTTTTGGGCTTGTTGCCACACTATGGCTTTAAGGCCAGATAGAGGAATTTTCGTCCGAACGTGTGGGGGGCAACTTCCCTGGCAAGCTGTAAACCCACCCACAACTTCCACCCTAGATCACAATCCAGATCCAGGGAGGTTAAAGCAAGAGCGATTACCCCCCAAGACTGATCGCTGGATCTCCCACGATTTGTAGGCTGGGAGCCGGAAATGCCTCTGAAAACTACACAGTGGCTGTCTCCTCAGCAGCTTCTAGCCCCCAGGGGAGGGAGCTGACGCATTCCCCAAATACAGGTCCCAAAGTCCACAGGACACTAACCTCTTACTTTGTCCTAGGCAAGTCTATGTTGATAATTCTGGAATCTCCACAGTTCCTGGTGTTCTGGGGTTCCTCCAGCCGGCTGCTGGCCCTGCAGCCGTGGGGCTAAAACCTCGGCTCATGTGGACCTGGGCTCGGCTCGGCTCCTGCGCTCTGAGCGCTGCCGGCTCCCAGACTGCTGGGCTGGTCCTTCCTGCAGGGTGCTGGGCTGTCCTCAGCGGGAGGTTAGCTTCTCTGTGTCGTTCTGTGGGTGCTGGGGCTCCAGAAGATTTTCAGAGTCCTTTTTTACATAGTTTGTGGAGAATCTGGGGGCAGAGAGGCTTGGAGGAGCTGTTTCTACTCCGCCATCTTGGCTCCGCCCCCCTACCCACCCCCTTCTAAGACTGTAAGGCTAACTCAAAGCCAGCAGGTCCAACCCTCCTGAGCAAAAATCTAGCCTCACATACATATTGTGTGACTTTGGACAAGTCACTTAATCTCTATATGACTTAATGTTCTTGTTATATTTTCTCTTGTATTCCCCACTCACTGGTCAGAATCAAATTGGCTCTTTTTCTCCGCTGCTACTTCAGACACTCTTATTCACTCATTCTTTCTCTCTCCATGTTACCCAGTAGCTCCTTCTCTTTTGCAGTTCTTTCCAAATTTTTCACCCAATACAGATCCTGGTGGACATTAACTACTGGCCCCTAGGTCATTTTTTCCATATTTATCAATGAGTTTATTATTTCAATCATCAACATTCTCTCTACTCTAATTCCTGCCTTTTCATTAGGGGACTTCTACATAATCAATAATATTGCTTGAAATATACTAAGTTCTCAGTTCCTCAATATATTTATTTCCTTTGACCTACTCCTCCAATCCAAATGAAACTACACAGAGATGAACACAACTTAGATCTTTTCACAACCCATAAATATCCTATTTTCATATTTTTGAATTCTAACATTCTTTTACCTGATCATGCTCTTTTATTTATTTTTACATGCCTTTTGACTCCTAGTCTTATTGTTGATCTTCACCTAAATCTCAGCCTTCAATACTTTCCCAAGTCATTACACTATCATAGACCATACTCTTTAGTCTTCCCAATTTTAATTCCCATGGTGAACTATTTCAACTGTATAGTGTCGTCTACTATCGAATCACTAGTCTCCTTTTTTTAATACTGACCTTATATTGTCAAATCTCAAATCTCGATTATTTCCATCATCTGCCTAGGTCCACTACAAATTTATTTTATCTACTCTCAACTGGGTCCTCATAGCAGCAATACAATTCTTCTATTCACCTCTAACTGAATCTTGTCACTACTCACTATAGTGGTTATTTCAAACCTATTTGTCTAGAGTATCACTCAGAATTCCCTACCCCCTAAATGCTCAGTTAAGGAATTTGCTTGAAATGTCATGATAAAGACAAAGAAATATAATATGAGATCTTCTTCCCAGAACCCTGTATTCTCCCTTCTTTGTTTCTTTCTTCCTTTCTTTCTTTATTTTTTTTTCTTTTTGGGGGGCAATTTGGGTTAAGTAACTTGCCCAAGGTCACATGGCTAGGTTTTTGTTTGTGTGTGCATTAAGTGTCTGAGGCCGGATCCGAACTCAGGTTCTTCTGACTCCAGGGCTGACACTCTACTCACTGCGCCACCTAGAGGCCCCCTCCCTTCTTTCTTATATTACATCCTTCTGAAATCATCTTCCACTGTTTTCTTCACTCAAGTCTCTTAACCCCTCTCCTGGTCAAGGGCAACTCCTTTACATGGACCCTTGATTGTAGTCCTTTTATATTCCTGCTAGCAAATTAACCAGCACTAGCATCCCCTCTCTCTCTAATCCTCAATCTTTCCAGATATATTAATTCTTTCCCTGCCACCTAATAAACATTATCTCTCCTACAAGACTAAAGTGGGAGAAGAGACAATGTTTCCCCCATTCAGGGGGATGTGTTTGTACATCTACTTTTTCTATATCTTCTTAACAACTATCCTTTTGTTAAAGCTGACTGAAGTTAATTTCTTTTTAATGATATCAGCAGGACAGATTTTGTGGAATGCTAATTATTGGCAATGTTATTTGGGATTGTGATACATAAGATGGGAGCTCAAGCCTATAACATTAGAAAAATATCACTACCATTTCGATGGGTTAGTAAATTAAGTCCAAAGTTTTACTCCATGGATTAATTGAAAAAAAAAATTGCATCTGTGAAGATCAGTGTGCATGTACATTCCTTGGGGTATGCATTTAAGGAAATGTTTTTTTTTTAATTTTAAAACTAATATTTGTTGAATTCTTAAATATAAAGAACATTATTTTTATGCATCAGACTAAAGTACTTAAGGGGAAACAAGGTGGTACACTGGATAAAGTGCTAGGCAGGGAATCAGGGAAACACATCTTCCAGAGTTCAAATCTGGCCCCTGAAACTAACTAGCTATGTGACTCTAGAAAAGTCATTTAACCCTGCTTACCCCATTTTCCTCATCTGTAAAATGAACTGGAAAAGGAAATATTCTGTACCTCAAAGGAGTTAGGATTAAAATTAAGAATCACATACCCAAGAAAACTGATTATAATACATCAGGGAAAAATATGGTCATTCAATGAAATAGAGGGCTTCCAAGCATTCTTGATGAAAAGACCATAGCTGAACATAAATTTGACTTTCAAATAGAAGAATAAAGAGAAGCATGAAAAGGTAAACTGGAAAGAGTAATCATAAGGAAATTATTAACATTGATCTGTCAGGATTCCTACACAGAAAGACGATATTTGGAACTCATGAGACTTTTTTGTTTCAGTATTGGGATAGTTGATATCTATCTATCTATCTATCTCTCTACCTATCTATCTATCTCTATGCACATATGTGTATATATACATATATGTATGTGTATGTATGTGTGCATGTCTATATGTGTGTTTAAATATGTGTATATATATATATACATAGAAACATAGGGTGATATGAAGGGATATCTAAAATATGAAGATGAAGCTATATCTAAAAAAATTAAGAGGTGAGAGAGAAATATATTGGGAGAAGAAGAAATGGGGAGATAGAATAGGGTAAATTACCTCACATGAAAAAGGTAACAGAAAGCTGTTACAAAGGAGGAGAAGAGCTGGGAGGTAAAAGGGAATGAGGCTATCTTAATTTCACTGGATTTGGCTTAAGGAGGAAATAACATACACATTCAATTAGGTATTTTAACCTACAGAAAATAGCGGGGTGGGGAGGGGAGGGAGGATAGGAGGAGAGGATAGAAGGGAGGGCAGATTGGGAGACAGGATAATCAGAAACAAACATTTCTTTTAAAGGGATTGGGTCAAAGGAGAAAATAGAATAAATGGGGGGCAGGATATGATGGAGACAAATATAGGTAGTCTTTTACAATATGACTACTATGGAAATGTTTTGCATAAATACACATGTCTAACTTATATTGAATTGCTTGTCTTTTCCATGGGGATGGCTGAGGAGGGAAAAAGGGAGAGAATCTGTAACTCAAAGTTTTAAAAACAAGTTTAAAAAATTGTTTCTACACAAAACTGGGAAATAAGATATACAGACAAAGGGTTAGAGAAATCCATCTTACCCTACAATAAAGTGAAGGGGATGGAGTGGGAGGGTTGAGGGAAATAGAAGAAAGGGAAGACTGGGGGAAGGGGTAATCAGGATACTTGCCATCTTGGGGTGGATGGTAGGGGAGAGATGGAGAGAAAATTTGAACCTCAAAGTCTTGTGAAAATTAATGTTGAAGACTAAAAAAAAAATTAAAGTAAAAAAAGAGAAAATCCCAAAAGGGCCTGTGCAAAATTGAAACAGCTCCTTAAAAAGTAAAATTTAGGGGCAACTAAGTGGAGCAGTGTTTAGAGGGTCAGTCCTGGAGTCAGGAGGACTTGAGTTCAAATCTGGCCACAGACACTTAAAACTTAGTAGCTGTGTGATCTTGGGCAAGTCACTTAGCTCTAATTGCCCTGCCTTCTCCCTTCAAAAAGCAAAATGATGATGATGATGATGATGATGATGATGATGATGATGATGATGATGATGATGATAAATAAAATAAAATTTGTCAAATGGGAAAGGAGATTCAAAAACTAACTGAAGAAAACAATTTGCTAAAAATTAGAATAAGACAAATTAAAGCTAATGACTCTATGAGGCATCAAGAATCAGTCAAACAAAATCTAAAGAATGAAATAATAGAAGATAATGTAAAATATCTTATTAGAAAAACAGCTGACCTGGAAAACAGTTCCAGGAGAGATAATATAAGAATTATTGTTCTACCAGGAAGCCATGATGGAAAAAAGGACCCTGGAAAACATCTTCCAAGAAATCATCAAGGAAAATTGCCCTGAGGTCCTAGAACCAAAGGATAAAATAGTTATCAAAAGAATCCACTGAATACCTCCTGAAAGAGATAACAAATTGAAAAGTCCAAGGAATATTGTACCAAATTCCAGAATTATCAGATCAGGGAGAAAATACTGGATGCAGTCAGAAAGAAACTAAAACTCTCCCAAAAAAACAGAGGTGGATGGCAGAATGGCTTAAAAAAAAAACCATAATCCTAAAATACACTGTTTACAAGGAACATATTAGAAACAGGGGAATATACAGAGGGTAGAGGTAAAAGTCTGGAGTAGAATATATTATGCTTCAATAAAAGTAAAAAAAAACAACAACCAGAAGTAACAATCCATATCTCAGACAAAACAAAAACAAAAATAGATCTAATTAAAAGAGATAAGGAAGGAAACTATATCCTGCTAAAAAGGACCATCGACAATGAAGCAATGCCATTACTAGACAGTTATGCACCAAGTGGTGTAGCATCCAGATTCTTAGAGGAGTTATTAAGGGAGTTAGAGGAAGAAATAGATAGCAAAATTATACTAGTGAGGGACCTCAACTTCCCTCTCTCTGAACTTGATAAATCTAACCTCAAAATAAACAAGAAAGAAGCTAAGGAGGTGAATAGAATTTTAGAAAAGGTAGATATCATAGACTTCTGGAGAAAATTGAATGGGGATAAAAAGGAATATACCTTCTTCTAAGTGGTACATGGAACATACACAAAAATTGACCATGTATTAGGGCATAAAAACCTCACAATCCACTGCAGAAAGTCAGAGATAATGGATGCATCCTTTTCAGATCAAGATGAAATAAAAATTATTCAAAATAAAGGGCCATGGAAAGATAGACTAAAAACTAATTGGAAACTAAATAATTTAATCCTAAAGAATGAGTGGGTCAAATGACAAAGTGTAGAAACAATCAGTAACTTCATTCAAGAGAATGATAATAATGAGACAACATAAAAACTTATGGGATGCAAAAAAAAAAAAAACACTCCAAAAGGCTCATGATGGAGAATATTATACACATCCACAGAAAGATTTACAGAGTCTGAATGCAGATTGAAGCAAACTACTTGCTCTCTTTTTTATTTAGTTTTGTTCCTTCTTATTGTTCTTTCCATTGGTTATAATCCTTCTTTACAATTTGACTAATATTTACTGTGAAGGTATTTGTAAAACCTATATCAGATTTTATGCTGCCATAGGGAGAGGGAGAAAATTTAGAGCTCAAGGAATTGTGAAACTGAATGTTGTATACTAAAAGTAAGCAAAAAAACTTAATTAAAAAAATTAAAAATGAACCAAAGAACCAAAATAAATAAGCATGCCAGCAGACCTTGGGAGAATATTCCCATTGACTTTAAAGTAAAGGGAAAGGAAATGTCTGTAGCAGCAAGCACCTCAACATCCCCAGGGTGGCTGCCAACACAGGTTTTTAGATCTGCTTTTCTAAAGGAAAGCAACTCAAAATGGGTTAACAAGCTTACTTTAATCAATCAAACATATCATTTATCTAGTTCGGGGGGAAAAGGTCAGCACCCCAAACTTCAAAGTATATAGACAGAACTTACAAGACAGAGAAATAAACAGATCAAGCAGACAGGCTTCCAAATTGTCCAACCATTACATCAATACCAAATCACAGTTACCAGAAAGGGAAGCAGCAACATCTGGGTTTTCAAAGCTGGGGGGGCTCTCAAAGGCTGCCCAGAGTCTCATCTGGTCAAATCACACAACACTTCTCAAAGTGAGCCCAAAAGCAAAGCCTCACATCAGGCATTATATAGCCTTCTCCTGGGTTGGAGAATGTAACCACCCTCCTGACCCACTGCCCAATCACACAGCATCAAGGTGTAGGCATTCCTGAAAACCAAGCCTCCTGCCACAGGCTCCATGTGACCACATTCAGAGGGGGCAGAGTATATTTTCAAATCAAGAAAGGTTCTCAAAGTCTCTTAAGCCTATCAAAGGGCCTGGGGCAGGGAAGATCTTTAAATTTGCATTTCCATTACAATGCCAATGAGGATTCTCCCCCAATTAGTCCTATGTGCTACATAAGCTTACAGAACAAAGTAGTTGTAAAGATCTTGAAAGCCAAATTATTGTCAAAAACTGGGGCATAGTAGGGAATTTACAAATTATTTCAAAAGGATGACTACAAACCTAATAATCAGTTTTGCTTCCATTTAGATGAAGGGCTACCCCAGTAATACTGAGTATATTATAGAGGTAACATGTTGTAGTAGGGGGGAAAAAAAGAAAAAGCAAATGCTGGTCCTGAAGTGAGAAGATCTGTTTTCAAATGTTGGTTCTATGTAATCTTGGGTAAATGTCTTCATTTCTCTTAGATTCAGTTAACTCATATCTTAAAGCATAAAGAACAATAACTATACAAAATTACACATGTAGAGAGAGACAGAGACAAAGGGAAAGACAGAGAGAGAGGGAGAGAGAGAGAGACAGAGGGTACCACTGTGAAGATAGTGCTTTGTACAGTTCAAATTGCTATAAACATGTGAGGTTTAATCATTCACAGAATCTTCAGAGTTGCCAGGGACTTAGAGATCATCTTGTTGAACTCCATTATTTCGTAAATCAAAGGTGTCAAACATATGGCCTACAGGCCACATGTGGCCCACAAAATTCTCGAGTACAGCCAGAACCAGATTAAAATGTGGTTTCTATCTGATATTAATGTGCTGATGTATTAATAAAAAATAAATATATAAACATGTGTAGTTTTCTAAGTGTAGATATATTGCCTACAGGGATCCTTATGTATGGCTTAATGACCCCTGTTTCTTTTCAAATTTGACATTCCTGTCATAGATGAACCAACTGAAGATCATATAGGTGAAATAGCTTGCTAATGACATATAATGCCTATTAGAAGAAAGATGGAGGCTTATGCTTGGAGTTTGGTGCAGGGGATGAGGTGTTATTGGGAAGGGATACACATGAAAAAAGAGAATTACTGAATTTCTTTTTTCTTTACAGAAGATGAAAAGGAAGTGCATAAATACACAGACAGAACAATTTTGTAACTATTTTGTTAAACTTAATTCAGGGTGTCATCAAAAGCTTAGCATGTCTTAAACTACAGTTAAAGCTTTTTAATTATACATATTTACACATATAAACACATATGTGTATATACATATGTATACATGTTTTTAAAATAAAATATTTAACAGAAGTTCCTAGTTTATCTTATAAAAACTTATTACCATTCTTTGTATCTTAAATTGTTTATGTTTCTTTTTATTTGTGGCATAAATAAAAAAAAAAATTAAAGAAAAAAATGACACATAGTATGGGCTTTATGTTTCACTGTGCTGTTGGGTACTTTCTTTTTAGACTCTATGAACATGGAAGTTCCCCTGATTTTATAACTTGGAGGGTTTTTTTATAGCTTGGTATGTCTTTCATTTGTCCTTTTAGATTGTTGGATATATGAGAATAAGTTTTATGTCTTATTCATCTTTATACTCATGAAGATGTTACCAAATAAGAGGGTTAGGGTTGCTCTGGAGACCCCAAAATACCAACACGCCCGGTCCTGCCGAATGAATTCGACTCGAGTCTTCTCAGCCAAAGAAAAGTAAAATTTATTAAAAGTTCGCTTGCATTAGACACAGAGTAAGTCTGTGCTAGATCCTTCTATGGCACTCTCACAGTGCTCTCATATTCTATGGCATTCTATTGGCGCTCTCACACACTTGGTGTGAGATGGGGTTTTACAGAAAGTTGTAGGAGGACTCTAGGGCTGGTCTTGGGGAGGAGTTTGGGGAGGGTCTTCAGGAGGAGATAATGGGGTCAATGAGTGATTAAGGGTGGAAAGTCCCTGGAGGCTACAGACTATGGTGGGCTAGGCTAGTTCTAGGGTGGGAAGTCTAGACCTGCCTCATCATATAGGATGATTCAAATCTAGAGTCCAAGGGTAGTTCCCAGAGGCTGTACCTCAAGGACTCTAGGAGAACTTGAGGGGGCTCCCAGAGCCCATAGCTCATCACTCTTTGCTATACCTCTACAGCAGGAGATAGCTTAGTAGTACAGAGTAGGTACCTAGTAACTATATGTAAAATTGATTCAATTCAATTTATTACAAATAATATTAAGTACTTAAAATTTATAAAATATTGTAATTCACCTTTCTAACACCAAATCCAATAAAATAGTAAAATGATCCAGTTTCTACCCTCAAGAAAATTACAATCTAAGAGGGGAATTAATTGAAATACAAAGTATAAATAACATGATGTGAGCAAAATGTAGGTGCAAAGTGGAATAAAAAAAATGAGGAGGGAAAGCTCACTTTCAGCTGGGGAGGTCAAGTGTTTCTTAAACAAATTTTAACTTGCAGTGGAGAGGAAGGAGTGCGTTTCTGCCAAAATAATTTCTCTCCAAGTCACAATTTTCATGTTGAAAATTTATTTCTAGATAAGAAACTCTCTCAGAATATCTATACTTGAGTCCATAGGACTCACCTTAACTTCCTGTATATTATTTCTATGCCTGATTCTGCTTTGCAATTTCCTCCCTCCATCCCCTTCCCCTTAGCTGTCACTTATCTTTGCCCTGGTCACAACTCAGCTTGATTCCATTTTTCTCACCCTGGGAATCTCAGGAGGGAGAGAGCAAAGGGAAAGTGAAAGGGGAAAGGAAGGGGAAAAGGAAGTGGGAAAAGGAAGGGAAGGGGTCACAGAAAGGAATTTAAATGGGTGCTTAAAGCAAATTTCAGCTGCATCTCAGGTTTTATTGGATCAAGTTTTGGAAGGGTGATGAGGACTGAGCAGAGGGAAATTCACTGGCAACACAATCTTAGATACTTTTGGCCTGACTAGAATGCAAATCTTTAAACAATACATAAGAGATTTAGGAGGAAACCAGCAAAAATCTCCAGGCAAGTAATTTCCTTTTACCTCTTCCATTGCTACAGCAGTCAGAAAGTTAGCTCTCTGCCCTCCCCCACCCCACCCCATGGGCAACCATTTAAATTACAGAGAAAAGATGTAAACAGGGGAAAGAATTGTGTAGGTACTCCAGGGAAAAGATGGATGATATAATTATGACCATTATTATGTACAGTAATTAAATACCATTAAGGTTATTGTTGAAAATACATATTAACTTTCAACCCGAAGTTTATGATCAATTTAAATATAATAAAATAGTAAAAATCCAACCACCTTTACATTTTGGTTAAGGTAGCTCAGAGTTTTTTTCAAAATAACAAAAGACTTTGAGTTTTAGTTGATTTGGTTGTCAAAACTGTTGGTTGGTTGTTAAACTTTAGAGAAGGAAGTCTAGTGCCAGAAAGAGGTTGATATTATACAGTAAAGCACTCTACCCTGGTCAGATTATTTTGGAAGTGTTCTTGACCTCTCTTCAGCATTTAGTGAAGTTAATGAGCTCTTTGTCCCAGATACTCTCTTTCCAGGGTTTCCAAGATAATAGGGGTTTCCTGTTACTCCTAACAACTGGTAATTGCTTCTCATTTACCTTTGCTGGACTATTATCTATTTCTCAACCCCACCCACCCTCCAAGGCTCTGAATTGAGTCATCCTCTTTCTATTCTCCCAGAGATCTCATCAGCTTCTATGGGTACTGTTAGAAGACTCACATAATCTATATATCCAGCCCTATTCTCTCTCTTGACATTCATCATCAATTGCCTTTTGAATATTTCCAATTACATGTCATATCAAACTCAACATATTTCAAATAGAATCTTTTCCCCTAAATCTCTCTATTAGGTGAGGGTCTTACCATCCTTATACACACCAAGTTTTACAACCCCAGATTCATCCTCAACTCTTACCTTTTCCTTGATACTCGATACTCTGCTTTACTTTCCAATTACCAATTACTTTCCAAGCTGTGACTATTCTACTTCTATAGAAAATCTCATTTTCATCTCATTGACCTGGGTGATTAATCTTTATAGGTGTTAGTTTCTATATTTATGAAATAAGGAGATTGGAGTAGATGATATGTTCAATCACCTTCTAGTTTAAATTTATGTTGATTCTCTTCTTCAAAACCTAATCATCTCTCACCTTAATTATTGTATCACTTTATTTTTTGAACTGCCTAATTTGAGTCGTTCTCCTTTCCAATTCATCCTCTATATAGCTGACAAAGTTATCTTATTAAAATACATCTGACAGTGTCACTCTTCTCCTCAAGAATTTTCAGTGGCTCCTTATTTCCTCTATAATAAAATATAATCTCCTTATCTTAATATTTAAGGATATTTATAATTCAGCTACTATCGATCTATTTTTATAGGCTTTTTGAACTTGTTCTACATTCTATATTACAGTGAAACGTACTCATTTGTCCCAAATTTGTTATTACATTTTCTACCTTTTTGCCTTAGTACAGGCCTGCCTCCATGCCTGGACTACATTCTCTCCTCACCCCTACTGCTCAGAATCCTCAACTTCCTTCAAAAATAAGTTTGAGTACAGAGTCCTTAGGGAAGGCAGGCTCAAGTCCTTATACATTGGTTTCCTTATTCTTTCTCAAATTATAATGTCTATTTAGCGATGTTTATTTTTTGGATTCCCAAATAACAGGTGCTTTAGAACAGTCTATTTTCTGTGTGTGTGTGTGTGTGTGTGTGTGTGTGTCCCTACTTTCCATCAGTAGAACCTTGCACATAATGTGTCATTAATATATTGCTTGTGTTATCATATAATGTATTGTCCAACTGTGGGTGCCACACATAGGTTTTTGTTTTTGTTTTTGTTTTTTATAAATTGGGGGAATGATGATAAGGAAGGTTGATAAAACCCAAATCATAATAAATAAGGATAAGCTGAAAGGACTGGCATGTTCAGTCTGGAAGAGAGAAGGCTTATGGGAGAGAAGTTATTTTTCATAAGTATTTTACTTAACTCTTCCACAGAGATTAGAGATATTTTTATTGTATCTTTAAAATCCAAAGGGAATGTGATAGGAGAAAAAAATGCAATTTAGACTTAATATTGAAACTGTCTATTAAGTATTTCTCCATATGGAGTCAGGGAGAGAGTGTGGGTAAACTTTGATTCAAATTAACAAGTCAAGTCAACAAACATTTATTAAGCACTTACTTTGTGATAGGAATACAAATATAAGCAGAAAGAAAACAGTCACTGACCTGAAGCAACTTACATTTTATCAAGACAATACTTAAAGGGATATGAACTTGGTGAGAAGATATACACATGAGACCTACACTAAGGAATGGTAGAGAAAGTCTGGGCAATCGGGATTAGAACCCAGAGAAGAATGAAGACATAGTCTAGACATTTTCTTTAAATTGGCGGTTCTAAGAGGAACCAGTCAATCAGATCAAGGAGGCACAAGGGAAAAGTATACTTTGACTGTGAAAAGTCTAAGGTTGGAGTAATCTTACTGGATGATGAAGTCTGGGGTACAGAGCCCAGGGAGGAATTAAGGAATGATTGATGAGGATTACAAAGAATCAGCAAAGAAGACAGAAACAAACAAACAAACAAAAAAGGTGAGGAGAAATGTCATTCTTCTGAGAATGATCAACTCATAAAAAATTATAAAAAAGTATTCTATGAAAAGTCTGTGAGAGATAGGCTACTTACAGTGTATTCTAGGAAGGTTCTTACCTGTGATGGCTAAAGAGAAGGCAAAAAAGAAAGAAAAAAACAATAGAAAAAAACAATAAAAAAAACCAATTTCTTTAGGCACTAAATTTAATTCTTGACGAGAATTATGGAAAAAATTATTTAGAGTCATTAACCAGTATCTGGAAAGAATTTATTGTTATGGGGTTATGTTTTCATAAGAGAAGAAAAGTTATATGCTGTTATATTGAAGGTTTGAGGTGAATGGCTATGACATTTTTCATAGTTAAAATATCATAATTACAATATGTTTTCTGTTATTAATTTCATCATTAAAATATGCCTACTCAGGAATTTAATATTGATTCAGTAGCAGGAGATTAAGGAGTTAATATGTAGAGAGAAAAGAATATGAGGTTTTTCAATTTTATTTAGTAAATAATATTAAAAAAAATTAATTAATCATATGTAATAAGTGGGGATTCAAGCCAATGGAAAGAGGTTACTATTTTTAATTAATGGGA
Organism: Gymnobelideus leadbeateri; assembly: GCA_011680675.1. Taxonomy (NCBI): domain Eukaryota; kingdom Metazoa; phylum Chordata; class Mammalia; order Diprotodontia; family Petauridae; genus Gymnobelideus; species Gymnobelideus leadbeateri. The sequence continues at coordinate 163,018 of WOXC01002063.1, forward strand.
AAATATCCAAACATAGCCCTATAATACCCTAGAGTTTGGCATGATGAATTTGGATATAGAAAGAAGTCAAGTGGCAAGTTGAGGGGTGACTTATAAATGAGTCTGCTCAACCTCAAACCCTATTAGATGTTCAAAATGCTATTATACAGAAGAGGTATCACATTTGTTGTTTGTTGCTCCCAAGGGAAAAATTAAGGCTATGATAATATAAAATTAAAGGGAAGCAAATTTCAACTCAATAAAAGGAACAATTTTCTAATAATCAGAGGTGTCCAGAATTAGAATGGGTTGTCTCAGTTCATTTCAATCTAACAAATTATTTGTGAACACTTACCATGTTCAGAGAACTATATAGTGACTTCTACAGTCTAATAGTGGACTTTTATATACACATGAATTAGTGTAATGCACAATAATACACGCTGAGTGTTTCATAAATTTAGAAGCAAAACACTACAGTTTTTGAGGAAGGAAAATATTACTACCAATTTGAGTGATCAAGAAAGTGTCCTTAGAAGAGGTGACATGTGAAGTGGGCTTTAAAACCGACTAACAGGTGAAAGCAGGGAGATGAAGAGACTGTAGGCACAAGGAACAATGTGAACAAAAACACAGAAGGAGAAAATTGGGGGCTATGTAGAAAGGGTTGGTGAAGTCTTCCAATTTTACTCAAATGAGGACTAAATGAAGGGTAGTAGTCTGAAAAAAAAAAAAAAAGCTAGAGAGGCAGGGCCCTCTGTGGTTGTGAAAAGACAGAAGTAATGGTCCATAGTCCCGAATGGCAGAAAATATAGTATTCTTCAATCACCAAAAATATTTCTTGCTTAAACTACAGGTAGTCATCCCCTCCCACCTTTTTAGAATTATCCCTAAAGCTCTTATAACATATTTTGACTCTAGTTGCACTCAAGGCCAGGTATGTTACATTTAATCCTTCCCTCTCAGTTTTCCCAGTCTACTGAAGGAAATGAGGAATCTCTCAAAATCTTGGAGGCAAAATTCTCTCCCCCTCCCCATACACACATATCACCTCGAGTTTCTGGGGAAAAAGAAAAAAAAAAGATAGATTAGGCTCACCACTTAATTCATTTTCTATATACCATTAGTCCCACCAAGTTCAAGTCCACATCTATATGACCTTTATTCCCCAGAGCTTTACTGTTGGACTGACAATAAAGGCTGGCCTGGATTTTGGACTTACAATTCGGGGATGTATCAGTTCTCCTGTCTCCCAGAAGCAGGTTTCCAAACATATTCCACACAGATGATGCTATGTTAAGTGGTCTACACATGCACCAATATGTGGAATCATTTTTCAGTGTGTATTATCCTAATTTATGCTTGTGTCTTATCTCCCTAATTCATGGAGTTTCACAAATGTGAAGGACAGTATTATGCCAAGAAGTCATATTTCCTGTAATACCTATGATACCTATTATACTTTTTTTTTTTTGCTTTTTGGAGGGCAATTGGGGTTAAGTAACTTGCCCAAGGTCACTCGGATAGGTTTTTGTTTGTGTGTGCATTAAGTGCCTGAGGTCAGATCTGAACTCAGGTCCTTCTGACTCCAGGGCCGACGCTCTGCTCACTGCGCCACCTAGCCACCCCATCTATTATACTTTTCTACACAGTAGTAGTTAGGATAAAATAAATTACAAATTGAGAGAGGAGAGATTTAGAAATTATTTAGTTAACTCTTTAATAGCTTAAAGAAATGAAGACTCAAAGAAATTAAGTGACTGGTCAGAGATCAAATCCTAGTATCTTGGAAGGAGAACCAATTCATTCTGGGGTGCCCTATGTTTAGAAAGGCAATGAAGAACAGATTGTAGTACCAGAGATCAACTAAGGAATTTGGTCTACGGATACCTCCAAGTGATAGTCCTTTTAAAATGATTCTCTCCCTTGCCTTTCATTCATCAGCTCAAGATAAAAATGATACCCTGGAATTCATCAAGGAGGATAGATAGATAGATAGATAGATAGATAGATAGATAGATAGATAGATATAGATAGATAGAGAATAGATAAGATTTCACATCAATTACACTTGAGTTGTTTTACTACTCCTGAAATTTTTTAAATTTTATTTTATTTTTCACTTTTTAAAGGTAGCTTTAACAGTCTTTTTTATCTTTTAATAAGACACAAAAATATGCCTTTTTTGAATCAACAGTATTGGATTCAATTAAAATGCATAAGCATTAATATCTCTTTTGCTGTCATCTTTTAGAATATACAACAAGAGAAATATTTAATACTTAAATGAATCAAATTTCCTGGAGTTTAGCAGGTTGATTTTTATAAATTAGGAAACATTACTCACAACACAGTCTCAGTATTTCCACCCATACATTCCCATAAAACATGTAATGTTGTGTGAGCTACCACTCTCATAAGTTCTTAGGATATATGCCATCTTCATTTCTGCCTGCAGAAATTTTTGTTTTATTCAAGGTTCAAACTACGCATCACTTGCTCTGAGAAGTTTCCTTTGATCTGCAAAATTTAAAATGATTTATAGATATATAATTTCCTGCCATTTTATGTGAGGAAACTGAGAACTGGAGCATAAAGTGACATTAAGTGACAAAGGCAGAATTTGAACCCAGGCATTCTGACTCCAGGGTCAGTTTTCTTTTCTTTATTTTTTTCTTTCTGTACTACACTTTTCTTTCTGTCTCCTCTAATCTACTTAGAGTGTTTTCTGCCAATCTCCCCTTTGCTCTTATGTTAGACTTCTATGTAGGGTATACTTAATTGTAGAGTCATCATATCAAGTGGCTCATCCATTTCTTGGAGGCAAAGATGGTGTTACTTTTTATCTTTGTAACCTGAAGGCCCAAGTCCGATCCTTGTTTGTGTAGATATTTAATAAATATTTGCTTCATTTAATAGGTTATAGTACCCACTCTGACAATGTCCCTAATTCTTCCTACCTTTTGATGGAATTTAGTGTAGCAAGCATTTTTTTTAAGTGGTCAATATATAAAAGGTATTTCTCTTGCTCATTTCTTGGTAAACCTATGAAGAGAAAGCATAAAACTAGAATTTTCTAAAGGGTTCTTAGTCTTTGCTTGAAAAAAAAATACCCCATGACCTTGTTTTCCTAGGTCCTTCATCTGTGCCCTCCTCCACCAAATGGCTTGACTCTTCCCTTCTTTCAAATGGACAAAACTTTTCACAAGTAGCTAGGAGAGTACTACGGTACCATGAAGAGAGTAATGAGCAGATTTGGGGGATGTGAGTTCAAATCTCGTTTTTGACATTTGCTTTGCCTGTGTGACTTTGGGTAATTCATTTTAAATGTTTACCCAATAAAATAAAGAGAGGTTGGACTTTGTTACTTTCAATGTTTTTTTCATTTCAGTTATTTCCTGCTACTCCCCTCTCACCCACTACCAGATATCTTCCCTTGCAATAAATCAACTTTAAAATTACAGTCCTGTGAAAGTCTGTGAGTCAGTATTATATTAAAATCCAGATAGTTCCTACCAAATGAATTGGGGGTTTGTTATTTTATTTTTGTTTTGTTTTGTTGCAGTTTGAGTTTTACTAATCTTGTTCATGAACTGAAAATGATTGGAGGGTGTTTCTATGATACATATACATTCCCGAAGACCAGTTATTCTGATCATGTCTCACTACTACTACTATTCATCATCCTCAGAGTAAAATTAGTAATAATAATAATAATAATAATAATGCCTTTTTGTTTGCAAAATGGATTTTTAAAGGATTTGCACAATTTGTATGGTACAGGTTATACTCTGACTACTTGCTTTATTTTTTTCTTCTGCTCTAACAATATCTTCTGTACCAAACATCAAATCTTATTTGACAAGGCAAGTTGTTCTTCATCACAGACTAATAATTTCTCCAACTAACACTTTATTTTATAGTAGCGGACTAAGGGTACAAGATGGAGTAAGTAGGAGGATGAAGCCTTAATTATAAGTTGGTGTTCTCTCATTCTCATATCCCTACCCCTGCCTAGCTAAGGTATGGAAAGGAGACAAGCAAAGATCAGTCATCAGAAGGAGTGATTGCTGCAGAAAGAGGTCCTGATCCTATTGCCATGAAAATGTATGCTATCATAAGATCTGAATTCACAAGAACACCTAATTGACTTGTGTTTCCTTTAACTTCACTAAACAGTTAAACTTTCGGGATATAGAATTGCAGCCACAAATGTTGTCAGCCTTCAGAGCAAAAATTCTATGAGAATATCAAAATATGAATCATCCCCTTTCAGAAAAGGTGGCACTGACTCCTCTGGGCCTGGTACATGGGAGCAATTTTCCTTGAGCGAAGAGGCTATAGTTTTATTTACATAGTCCTGTGCAACATTATCCTAAATAAACAAATATTTCTCATGATGACAACACTGGATCAAATGTACCCAACTATTAGTATGGTCCTCACCAACAGGCACCATCTTCCAGCTGGGGAATCACTCTCTTTGCCATTGAGAATTCACAAATGTTCCCTAGTGCAAATGCCGGAATCTCTATCGTCTCCCTTAACCCCTCCTCTCCTCTTCACACTCCTCATTTATTAGCATTCTGCCTTATTCTTTCCTTTCCACATAGAGATCCCAGACCTCAGCCCCAGGAGTGATCCCCAGATGGCCAGAAGTAGAGAGAGTATTTTCATTTTATTCCCTTGGTAAAGTCCCAGTGGCAAGCAAAAACAAGCTAAGTGCTGAGACATAATGGAGTTGCAAACCATAATTCCAACACTCTTATCATGTAAACAATTAAAAATAAAACCTAATCAAATAAGCAGGATAAAATTTAACCCTATTGGACCAATAAAAAAGAAAATCAAAGATAGTTCTTTGAGCAATGAGACCCCAGGAAATAATTTCTTCATTCATAACCATATGTCAAGTGCCTATCCCATGCAGGATTTACACTAAAATCCTCCTCTGGGTTGCTGGAGTCCATATCTGTAGAATGCAAATTCTGACAGGTCCAATCAAGTTTGATAGGATTCAAGTATTGACCCAAAGAGCTTGGGTCTACTTACTGAGAAATAGTCTATTTAATAAGATTAATAATAATAACTGATACTTATTACATAACATTTTAAAGTTTACCAAGTTATATATACACATACATGTCTGTATACATATATCATACATGTTCCTGAATATACATGCTATATGCACATACATGCACCTGTGTAAATATGTATGGGTATGTATTTTAGAAATCTCAATTGTAACTCAAAACGCCCCGTGAGGGAGGTATTACAGGCCTTGCTTTCATCATTTTACAGATGAGAAACCTGAGACTGTTAGAGTTAAAGTAACTGATACCTTCAGTAGTCCTTCGTAATACATAATCGGAATCCTGCCATAGCAAGATGGGATTGGAAAAACTCTAAGTGTGGAGGCAGATGACAAGAAAGTGAGTACTAATGTTGTTATTTACTTGTTGTACAACCAGAAACAAGTCACTTCATATTTAGACTCAGTTTCTTCATCTGTGAAGTAGGTAATAAAATACTTCATAAATTTACAGAGCAAATACAAAAAGGGATAGAAAGCTTGGGAAACAATATATCCAAATAAAAAAGAAAAATAAATCTGAATCCAAGGAAGTGGGGAATAAAAAATTATGCTGAGAAGCTGCACCTTATCCTATGGGGGTAGGGGTGGGGAGAAGCAGGACTTCATTCGAACCAATGACTTAGTATCATTTCCATTTGGAAAATAAGAGCTAGCTAGAATGTGGGAAAAATAAACACAAGAGAAAAAAGAAACCTAGAAAGGCAAGCAAGTTTGAACAATTTGAAAAAGATAAATGACAAGCAAATGGTTATATACTAAGAAGGGCAGACACATTATAAGTCTTTTATAATACCACCATCGTCAAGAATTAAAGTGGTATAAAAATGCTATATTAGGGTATACGCATATGTGTATGTATTTGTGTGTCTATGTCTATGTGTGTGTGTGTGTGTGTGTGAGAGAGAGAGAGAGAGAGAGAGAGAGAGAGAGAGAGAGAGAGAGAGAGAGAGGAGGGAAGAAGAGGAAAGAGATGAGAGAGAAGAAGAAGGAGGAGGAGGAGGAGAAGGAGAAGGAGGAGGAGGAAGAAGAGGAAGAGGAGGGGGAAGAGGAGAAGAAGAAGAAGAAGAAGAAGAAGAAGAAGAAGAAGAAGAAGAAGAAGAAGAAGAAGAAGAAGAAGAAGAAGAAGAAGAAGAAAAGGGAGAGAATTAAAATACTAGAGAAAAAAAGGAAAGCAGCAAAAAAGTGAGACATTTGCCCTTTCTTCCTTAGTAATGGGCACAAAAAGATTGAAGTTTGCATAAGTGTAGAGATGTGGACAGAGTGTGAAGACATTTCATGAACCTTCTAATCTGCATCAGGGAAGGGAGAATGGTAGAAGGGCAAGTATATAGTAGAGACATATCATAAAATAAATGAGAATGTTAACAGAAAAAGGAAGATGGAAGATAGAGACTTTAAAATAATGAGTTAGGGAGGGGCCAGTCACAAGTCAAATGAACTTGAACTACAGATATTTGATTAGGTTAAGAGGAAATACACACACACACACACACACACACACACAATTTAATGCAATGGATGTGAAAGCAAAGGTAACAATCTCAATTGAATTTGAATGAAAAGAACTCATCTATAAAATGGAGGATGATGGCAGAACAGATCAGAAAGCAAAACCCAGCAATATGTTGTTTAGAAGAAACATAGGCATTGTAAAACATAAGATAAACAGAGTTAAATGAGCTATTAGAATAGAATATATTATGCCTCAATCAAATTCAGAAAATCTGGGGTGATAATTATGATCTCAGAGAGGTCAAAACTAAAAGTTGGCATAGTTAAAAGAGATCAGCAAGGGAAAAATACATTATACTTTAAAGTTCCATAAATAGTGAATGCTATCAATATTAAACATATGTACTAAATAGTATAATGTTTAGATATTTAGAGGAAAAAATGATCAAACTATAGAGGAACATAGTAAAGTAATAATTGTTAGAGACTTCCATGTGTACCTTTAAGAGCTAGACAAATCCAACAGAAAAATAAACAAAAGTAAAACATTTTTTTAAAAGTACAATTTAAAAAATAGATATGATAGACTCCTATGAATTATGGAATATGACTCTTAAGAAATAGAAATTTGCTGACTTTATATGACAGATATGATCATGACCATGAGCTAAGTTACAAAAAATTAAAAAATGAATTCAAAAGGGAAGCTAGGTGGTGCAATGGAATAGAGCAGCAGCCCTGGAGTCAGGAGGACCTGACTATAAATCTGGTCTCAGACACTTGACACTTACTAGCTGTGTTACCTTGGGCAAGTCACTTAACCACAACTGCCCTGCATTCACCCCTCCAAAAAGACAAAAAATAAAAAGAATTAACAAAACTGAATCCAGAAAATTAAATAATACCTTTGAAGGTCACACTTCAATAAAAATTGTAATAAACAAGGTAAACTTGAAGAAAGCATTAAGACAAATGGAAATAAATATAATCCCAAAGGCTGAGTGCATTGAAAAAAAGATCAAAGAAATCAACAACTCTCTCCTGAAAACAATCTCAATAAAAAAAAACATATTAAAACTTTTCAGATGCTGACAAAGTAATCTTAAGGGGAAAACACACACACACACACATTTATAATTTCATATATCTATACATTTTCTTCTTTTATCGCTTCCATTTTCTTGCTTTCACTAAATGTTAACTTTCCCCAGACAACACTGCCTCCCCACTGACCTCTCCAGAAACAGCTGAACCTTCCCTCATAACCTCCAGCCTAGTGGTGTTGAAGGCAGAGTTGGAATGTTCCTATTTCCCTAAGGCCACTTCTATCCCCACTTGCCTTTTCTGTCCTCACTCCACAATCTCCTCCTTTGAAGGTCACTTGTTTAATTTTTTCTACTTTATTCATAATCATTTAAAATATTTTGTACTGCCCTCCAAGGCATTTTCTTTCCTTTTTGCAAGGAATATAGTACCTGTCTTATTGTCTTTCCTCCCCAAGTCCTCTTATAAGAGAGGACTTCCACATTCACATTCATGCTCTTTTTAACTCCATGATTCTCAATTCCTCCTTGTCCTTCAGTTCCATGAACTTCTTTACTCCACCTTTGCCACATACAGGGCTGGTCATAACTCATATCTCATAATTACGTATTAGTGTTCAAAAACTCTGAAATTCATCTATCTGACCATAACCTCCTATCGCTCCACCTCTGCCTAAGCTTTAACCTCCCTAAATGTATTCTTTATCCCAATCCTGACCTTTAATCCTTTTATCTTTCAATAATTTCTCTGATGTTTACACTTGTTTTGTCATCACTTTTTTACATCCCAATCCTGACTTCATTTTTTTTTATTCTGGAGATCTTTTATTTTTATTTTTTTCCTTTGAATTTCTTCTTTTGAAAACTTTTCTTTTTTTAAACAAATGCTTTATTAATTTCTGGTTTATAGCATTCATTTCCACAAGATTTTGAGTTACAATTTTTCCCCATTTTTTCCACAACCCACCACCCCAGAATAGCAGTCCCACAAAATGTCCTCTCATCCAATCTGCTCTCTCCCATATCTTCTCCCATACCCCCTTTGACTTTACCATTAGGGCGAGGTGAGTCTCATTGCCCATTTTTTGAGTTAGTGTATTTTTTAGGGTGTTATTTTCCTCAGTCAGGCTGTTGACTCTCATTTCATACTTTTCCTGCATCCTTCTCATTTCTCTTCCCAATTTTTCCCCCACTTCTCTTATCTGCTTCTTAAGGTCCTCTATGGCCTGTAGCCAGCTTGTATTTTTATCTGGGGCTTTTGGTGCAAGAGTTCTGACCTCCCAGTCCTCCTCCTATTCCATGCTTTGATCCTCTTTACCCCCAAAATAGGAGTCTAATGTTACATTTTTCTATTTATTTTGTTTCCTTTGCCTAGGCATGTTGCCATTTAATTACTTGACTTTTGGGCTTGTTGCCACAGTAGGACTCTGCCACCAGACAGGGGAGCTTCTGTCCTGAACGTTGGGGTCTTCACAACTTCTGGTTCTGGAAAGTTGGATGCCCATCCCAGACCTCTCCCCAGATCGCAATCCAGACCCAAGCAGGTTAAAGCAAGAGCAATTAACCTCCAAGACTGATCGCTGGATCTCCCTACAGTCTGAAGGCCAGGAGCTGATGCTGCCACTGAAGCTGCAGAATGGCAAGTGTCTCCTCAGCAGTTTCTAGCCCCCAGAGAAGGAAACCGACCTGTTCCCCAAATACTGGTCCCAAAGTCCATAGGGGACTAACCTCTTACTTTGTCCTAGGCATGTTTATGTTGATAATTTTGGAATTGCCACAGCTGCTGGTGTTCTTAGGTCCCTCCAGCCAGCTGCTGGCCTGGTCACCCTGGGGCTAAAACTGCGGCTCAACGTGGACCTGGGGTCGGCTCTCCATGTGCTGGGCTGTTGGCTCTCAGAGCGCTGAGCTGGCCCTCCCTACAGGTCTCCTGGGCTGTCCTCAGTGGGAGGTTAGCTTCTCTATGAGGTTCTGTGGGTGCTAGGGTTCCAGAAGTTGTTCGGAGTCCCCTTTTACATAGTTTGGAAGTGGTGTGGGGCAGAGCACCTTGGAAGTGCTATTTCTATTCTGCCATCTTGGCTCCGCCCTTCTGACTTCATTGTTAATGGATTCAATTCCACACTTCATTAACTCTTACATCCCATGATTTTTTATATTTCCATCATATCTTTTCACTGACTGTCTCTTATTCCTGAAATTCTTTCCCCCCCTCATCTTTACTTCTTGGTTTCTCTGACTTTGTTCAAATGTCAACAAAAATCCCACCTTCTCCATTTAAGAAGTCACTACTGATTTCCCTCAGTACTAGTGCTTTTCATTTGTTGATTATCTCCAATTTATTTTAAAAAATTATTGTGCTACCATGTTGTCTGCCCCCACTAAACTATAACTTCTTTGAAAACAAGGACCTCTTTCTATCTAAATTTCTTTTCATTTTTCCTTTCCTTTCTATTCATTTCTTTATTTCTCTAGCACTTCGGCTGTTGCCTGGCACATAGTAAGCACTTAGTAAATGTATTTTGACTTGAATATGCCTTTCTTGCCAAACCCTAGCCTTGGATTATTTGTACCATTTTCCTCTGCTAAATGGAGCTAGAGTAATTCACATAACTATGCTGACTTGGGAATATTGAAATTTAATATTATCTAACTTAAAGTAAATCCTCAGTGTTACAAGACAGCTCTCTTTATTCCTTCCCCATCAATTCCCTATTTTACTCCCCATAGAAGCTATTCCAAACTTACTTTCTTTTGAAACCTCTTGTACATCACTCTCCCTCAATTTCTCAGCTTCAGATTTTGCCTTTTACTTTACTGGTTAAATTAAGGACCTTCATCATGGGCTTTTTCTTCTCTTTGTCTCAAAACCACTAGACATAATACCCCTTTCTCTCCTTCCATTACTACAATCTCAAGACCAATTGAGTACCATTTCTCCTCATCAAGTCCAATACCTCTATGTATTACCATAATCCCATTCCATCTTGCTTTCTTTAGCATATTGTCTTCTCATCTATCCAAAGTCTCTAATCTTCAACCTCTCCCTATTTTCATTTGTTGATTATCTCCAATTTATTCTAAAAAAAATATTGTGCTAGCATGTTGTCTGCCCCCACTAAACTATAACTTCACAGCTTTCTTTAGTTACTGCCCAGGTTCCCAAAATCCTATAAAAATCTCAGCTAGATCCTACCATCCCCCCTAAATAACTTCAGTCTCCCTATCTTTCCTTTCTATCTGACCCAAACTTCTTGAGAAAGCTGTCTGTGCTCATTACACCCTTTTTCTTCCTCTCACTCCTCAACTCCTTGCAGGCTGACTTGTGACCTCATCAGTCAATTGAAATGTTATTTCCAAAATTAACAAATATTTCTGAATTGTCATAGCAAATAGTATTTCTTTTCAGACCTCACCCTTCTGGATCACTCTTCCACATTTTACACTGATGGCCACTCCCTTTTTCTGGATACTCTCTAGGTTTTCCTTGCATTACTCACTCTTGATTCTTCTCCTACTTTTTTCCATCTCTGACTGATCATTCATATCATACCCCTTAATTATAAAAAATTACTAAATATCTATTCTGGACCCCTTCTCTGCTCCCTCTCTTTCTATCTTCTTTTGACAGTTTCATTAACTCTCATCTCTATGTAGATGGATGACAGATTTATATGACACCTAGTCACTTTCTGAGTTTCAATCCTACATTACCATCTATTGGATATTTCTAACTGGATGTTCCAAAGGCATCTCAAGCTCAACATGTCTAAGAAGGAAAATTTCTTATATTTCTCTCTCTTCAAAATGTACTTATTTCTTTAAAAGGAACCAGTCTAGTTTCTCGGGTTTGTACCAAACATTATCCTTGACTCTTTGACTTCCTTCAACCTACATTTATAGTGGTCACTTTTTGCCATTTCCACCTCCGCAAAATTACTAACATTTTCCTTCATAAGGCCACCACCTGAGTTAAGACATTTTGTTGCCTCTCAACTAGATTATTACAATGTTTCCCTAAATGGTCTCCATCAAGTCTCTCCTCACTGTAAACATTCCTCCAAATAACTGCCAAATAATTTTCCTTACTTAAATATCTGACTACATAACTCTCCTACTAAATCAACTCCAGTGACTTCCTATTGCTCTAGAATAACATATAAACTCATTTGTTTGGCTTTTAAAACGCTTTACAGCCTATCTTTCTAACCTCATTAGACTTTACTCCCCATTGTTACACCCTGTGATCCAACCCTCCTTTCTCTTTGTTCCTTATACATGGAACTTCATCTTCTATCTCTGTACCTTTTGCACTGTACATCCCACATGTCTGGAATACACCTGATCCTTAATTCTGCCTTTCAATTTTCCTTGTTGTTCAGTTGTTCCCATCATATCCAACTCTTTGTGACCTCATTTGGGATTTTCTTGGGAAAAATACTGGAGTGGTTTGCCATTTCTTTTTTCAGTTCGGTTTACAGATGAGGAAATTAGGGCAAAAAAAGGTTAAGTGACTTCTCCGGGGCCAGACAGCTAGTAAGTTTCTGAGTCAAATTTGAATCCAGAAAGATAAGTCTTTTTGACACTAGGCCCAACACTATTCCACTATGCCATCTAGCAGCCCTTGCTTCAGTTTTCTTGGCTTCTTTCAGGACCCAACTCAAATTTTGCCTTCTGTATGATACCTTTCCTTATCCCCCTAACTGCTAGTGGCCTACCTCCCTAAATGCCTTGAATTTAAACACCTTGAATTTATTCCATTTATATTTATTCTGTAAGTGTAAACACTTACTTGTGAGTTGAGTAGACATTCATTTTTCATTCTTTGAATCCATTCACCTGGCAAATTTCCTGGCACATTTTAGGCACTTCTAAAATGCTTATTGATTGATTAATCTAATTTTAAGTTATCAAAAAAGAGAGAGATTAATTGACCTCTTCAACTGAGCTTGTAACTTAAACAAATCTAGAAAATACACAAAATATATACTCCAGCTATGAATACAAATAGTAATTCTGAAAAACAAAGAGTCAATAAACACATTTGAAAACAACCATACAAAAAAATTGAATATATTATAGCATTTCCTCTATAATTATTTCCACATTGCTTTTTTTCCATTTTCCAAATGCTTTAATAACTTCTGGTTTACATCATTCATTTCCATAAGATTTTGAGTTACAATTTTTTCCCAATTATCCCCTACCCACCAGCCCAGAAAAACAGTCATACAGGATATACCCTCAACCAACCTGCTCTCTCCCATCTCTTCTCCCATATCCCCTTTGACTTTTCCAGTAGGGCAAGGTGAGACCCCAAGCCCCATTGCCTGCACATCTTATCTCCCAATTATATGCAAAATACTGTTAATCATAGTATTTATATATATATATATATATATATATATATATATATATGTATGTATATTTTTTTTAAATTTGATTTTAAAAAGAAGATAAGCAACTCATTATATGCTGTACATGTGTAGCTATGCAAAACAGTACCATAGTAGATATATTGTAAAAGACTGACTATATTTCCCTCCCTCCCATCCCACCTTCCACTGGCCCACTCCCTCCTTGATCCTGTCCCTTTTCAAAATTGGGTGCTTCCAACTTCCCTCCCCCCAGCCTGCCCTCCCCTCTACCACCTTTCCCTATCCCCTTCCCCCCATGCACCTGTTGGGTGGGTCACACTATTTAGTATGCATGCCATTCTCTCCCTGGTCCAAATTCAATGTGAATAAGGTTTTGCCTGTTTGCCTTCCTATTCCTCCCCTCCCCTGCAACCACCTTCCCCTACCTCCTCTACATGAGACAGTTCACGCCACTGTCTCTCCCCATTCCCCCTCACCACATTACTCTCTCAACTCTTAACCTCACCTTTTAAGTATCATCCCTTCCTATTAAATTCTACCTGTGCCCTCTGTCTATGCATACCTGAAAATATGTATATACACACATTCACATATATATTCATATGTGCATATACCCTTCTTCAACTATTTTCATACTGAGAAAAGTTTCATCAGCTACAGTTATTGTTTTTCCCTGTAGGAATGTAAATAGTTCAACTTTGATAAGTTCATAGTGATTCCTTTTCCCTGTTTACATTCTCAAGCATCTCTTGCTTCTTGTATCTGAATGTCAAATTTTCTATTCAACTATGGTTTTATGCTCAAGAATGCTTGAAAGTCCTTTATTCCACTGAATGACCATATTTCCCCATTAAACATGATAGTCAGTTTTGCTGGGCAGGTGATTCTTGGTTTTAATGCCAGCTCCTTTGCCCTCAGGAATATCATATTCCATGCCCTTCGATCCTTCAGTGTAGAAGCTGCCAGATCCCATGTTATCATGATTGTGTTTCCATAATATTGAAATTGTTTCTTCCTGGCTGCTTGTAATATTCTCTCCTTGATCTGGGGATTCCGGAACCTGGCTACAATATTCCTAAGAGTTTTCTGTCTGGGATCTTTCTCAAGAGGTGATCTGTGGGTTCTTTCAACCTCTAATTTGCCCTCTGGGTCTAAAACATCAGGGCAATTTTCCTTGAGAATTTCTTGAAGGGTGATTTCTAGATTCTTTCTTTGATCATGGTTTTCAGGTAGTCCAATAATTTTTAGATTGTCTCTACTGGATCTATTTTCCAGGTCAGTGGTTTTTCCCATGAGATATTTCACATCACCTTCTATTCTTTCATTTGTCTGTATCTGCTTAATAGCATCTTGATTTCTCATAAAGTCACTAGCTTCCATTTGCTCCAGTCTAATTGTGAAGGAATGATTCTCCTCAGTGAGCTTTTAAGATTCTCTTTCCATCTAGCAAATTTGGTTTTTTTAAGGCATTCTTTTCCTCATTGCCTTTTTGAGCCTCTTTTGCCTTTTGAGTTAGTCTATTTTTTAAGGTGTTATTTTTCTCACTCAGGCTGTTGACTCTCATTTCATACTTTTCTTGCATCTTTCTCATTTCTCTTCCCAATTTTCTCCCCACTTCTCTTATCTGCCTCTTAAGGTCCTCTATGGCCTGTAGCCAGCTTGTATTTTCATCTGGGGCTTTTGGTGCAGGAGTTCTGACCTCCCAGTCCTCCTCCTGTTCCATGCTTTGATCCTCTTTGCCTCCAAAATAGGAGTCTAATGTTGAATTTTTCTGTTTATTTTGTTTCCTTTGCCTAGGCATGTTGCCACTCAATTACTTGACTTTTGGGCTTGTTGCCACTGTAGGACTTTGCCACCAGCCAGGGGAACATCCATCCCAAATGTTGGGGTTTTCTCAACTTCCAGAGAAATTAGTTGGGTGGGCTCTGTGAAGCCTCCACACACTCTGGCAAGCTGGTTACACAGCCCAAGACGTCCACCCCAGACTGCAATCCAGACCCATGAAGGGTAAAGCAAGAGTGCTTACCCCCCAGACTGATCACCAGATTCCCCTAAAGTTTGTAGGCCAGGAGTTGAAGCTGCAACACAGCAACGTGGCACAAACTGCACTGGCTCCTCAGAAGCTTTTTGCCCCTAGGGGAAGAAGCTGACACATTCTCCCAACCAGTCCCAAAGTCCAAAGGGCACTAACCTCTCACTTTGTCCTAGGTATGTCTGTGTTGATAATTCTGGAATCACCACAGCTGCTGGGGTGATCTGGAGTCCCTCCAGCCAGCTGCTGGTCTGGCTGTAATCGGGCTAAAACCGCAACTCAGGCTGGCCTGTGCTCAGCTCCCAGAACACTGTGCTGGCCACTCTCTGCCAGGCTGCCAGGCTGCCAGGCTTTCCTCAGTGGAAAGTTAGCTTCTCTGTGTCATTTTGTGGGTTCTGGAGCTCCAGAGGTTGTTCATAGTCCCCCTTTTACAGAATTTTGAAGTGGAGTGGGCTGGAGCTCATTGGAAGTGCTGTTTCTATTCCGCCATCTTGACTCTGCCCAGCTACTTCCACATTTCTAATCATATTGAGGGACTAAGTTCAATTGCTACTTTGGGATGGAGAGGTAATTTAGAGGGGTTAGAAACCTCAGTTTTGTTGCTTAGGAGTCCCGAATTGTGTACTTCCCAAAGATTATCTGTCAGTAGCCTGAATAATCTCTTTTTTTAAAACAGTATTTGTAAAGTGGTTATATCAAGAATATTGGGTACTACAATTCCCCCACTAAAATGTGGGGCATAACCTTCCTTTCCATACACAATTTCCCTGGAGAGATAGGACTCAAACTTAAAGGAGAGATGTAAAGGGGTATTGTCGGAAATAGTCTAGGTCAAAGGAGGTCCCCCATAACTCCTGGTTACTTGGATTCTTTCCTCTTTTTGTGTACCACTCTTGACTTTCCTCTTAGGTGTATATGTCTGCTAGGTTCTGAGAATGAGTGCCTTTGTAGATTTCAAAGCAGTTACTTCTCTCCAGCAAGAGAAGTCAAGAACCTTGGCAATATGGATGTCTTCAGGTCACTCTTTCTCCATATTTATTTTTGCTGGACTTTTCTCTGTGATTGCATACTGCTGCTCTAGTGACCACTGCTACTGTCTTCAGTCAGTGATGGGGTGTCCGAAGGGTCTAATATATCTCTTATATTCACCAAGTTGCTTGGGGAGGAGGGAGGAAACATTCAATTATGTCTGCCAGAGTTTACCTCTCAGGGGTTTGGCTGAGTTACTCTAACACTAACATGACCTGCTCTTCTAATGCTTATCTCTGAACTCAGTTTGCTGTATTATACATAGATTATACATAGTGTTAGATTATTTCAGTCAGTTACAAACTATTTCCCAGGTGGACTCATCTGGCTTGATTCAATTATAAAATCATTTTTCTCTTTCAACTTGTTTAAGTTAAGGAGCTGTTCACATCTAGTTTCCTCTTTTGAACAAATGATCAAATCAAATGAGAAATCTGGGTCTTCTTTGCTTACATTGACTAAAGTGAGGAGGAAACCCTCATACTTAAAATAGTTTTATGGACTTACGTCTGTAAGGGAGCTCAGAGTCCATCTAGGCCAATCATGCCATTTTAATTAAAAGAAAACTAAGACCTAGATAGGTTAAAGGATTTGACTAAGGTCTCAGAGAAAACATAAGAGGTGGGATTTGAATTCAGGTCCTATGACTCAAAAATTGATTGCTGAATTTATACTAAATCATAAAGAAGGGATACATAAAACTAAAAGATTCTGTTAAAAAAAAGACTAATGCATTAGAAAAGTCTCTTAGGTAATTTTTCTAGGGAAAAAAGCAAAACAGAAAGAGTTGGAGAAAGACAAAAAAAAGTTGTCAACTAATAAATGATATATGGAAATTATAAAAACCAGGTAAAAAGGGAATAAAGGAAATTATAAGAAAATGTTATACCCAATTATACATCAAGTGAATTTTGTCAAACAATTGGAGAATAATTAATATATATTCATATATATCATGTAATATGTACATATATACATGTTAATTTACATATACTCAGATTATATGTAGTTCATTTTAAACTCAAGTCTAGAAAGTACCATATATCTAGACATATTCCCTGTTCTTAGATTTATGACATTGTAACCTGTCCAAATACAGGCAGCATGGGGTAATGGAAAGGACACAGTATTTAGAATTAAAATACCTTGCTTCAAATCTTGGTTCTGAGAGTGATCTCTCATGTGAAAAATTTAGTAAGCAGTGTCACCTTTCTTGTTACCTTCATTTTGACTTCTTACCCTCATTTAGAAAATGAGGCAGTTAGACTAAGTGATCATTAAAGTTCTTCCTAGCTCAAAATCCTAAGAATTCTTTTTGGATCCTGAATGCCATCTAGGATATTAATGATCCCTTCAAGCTTTATGTCATTTGCCAATTGGATAATCATGCCAACTATATCTTCATCCAAGTCAATGATGGAAAAAAATATTAATAAACAGAAGGCCAAAACCATATTCTAGGGTACTGTTAGAATCTACCATTAAAGCTGGCATAAATTCTTTAATAACTTTGAAGATGTGGGCAATAAATTAATTTAAAGTTTACCCACAGTAACTATGCCATCACCTTCCCCACACACAAGACCAAGGAGTTTGAATTTTACTTTCCAGGGAATAAGGAAGCAATGAACCTATTGAATATGAAACTAATATAGACATATCAGTATATTTGGAAGGTTTTTGTTGCTGTGTAAAGAATGGGGAGAGAATGGAGGAAGAAAAATACACTTAACCAAGGCAGCTATTACAACAGAGTAGGCATGATGAAGACCAGAATTAGTGCAATGGCAATGTGAGTACATAAGAGGGAAGATATAAATAATCCTATATCACTTGAATTTACAGGACTTAGAAATTCTTGATTTGTGGGAGGGAGTTGAGAAAGTGAATAACTGACTTTGAGGCTTCAATCTTGGATGAATAGGAGGATGATGGTTTTACTAAAAGAAACATGAAATCTTGGAATAGAGCTAGGTTTCTGGTGTGTAGAAAAACATAGAAGCAGATGATGAATTCAGCTTTAGACACATTATGTTTGAAGTGCATTTAGGACATCTAAGTGCAGATATCCAGTAGGCAAGTGGAAATATGGACTGGAGCTCAAGGGAAATATTATGATTGAATGTATACACTAAAAATTATCTTCATAGAGGTGAAAACAAACTATGAATGATTATTCATTTAGAAAGCATGAAGGAAACAAAAAAGAAGAGAGCCAGTTAGGGAGGTAGTATGGTACAATGGAAAGAATCAAGAGAATTTAATTACATCTTTGTCACTTGCTAACTTTTTTTAACATGGACAAATTTAATAATCTTGTCAATTTCCAGTGTTCTTGTCAACAAAAACTGAATAGTATATCAATTTCATAGGGTTGTTGTGAGAATCAAATGTGGGAATGTATGATAAGTATTTCCCCCCAAAATTTGAAGGGTAATATAACTAAGCAATGGTTATTATATTATCATTTTTTAATTATACATGCTATATAAGAAGTAGACAATGAACCAATGAAGTCAATTGAGAAAGTGTGAGAGGTGAAAGGAGAATCAGAAAAGATCAATATCATAGAAGTTAATATTAGAAAAAACCCTCCAAGATTAGATGCTGGCCAGCAGCCATAAATACAGTAGAAAAATCAAGTAGCACAAAGACTGGGAAAAAGTTATCTGTATATAAAACAGTGTGGTGTGGTGAGTGATACAGTTATACAGTCATCATGATAGTTTAGGGAATAAAACATCTCTGCCTCTAAGGACATTTTAGCCCAACAGGTAGAGGGATAGGACATAAAGATCAGCAATAATAAACATAGTATTACATAAATGTATTATAGAGTAGTAGATTTAGCTCTTGTATATTTTGATAAGGAAAATCAGAAGATGAAGTGACCAGCTTTTTAAAAATATAGTTAATAGTATTGTATTTTTTCACATTATATGTAAAGAGAGTTTTCAACATGATTTGTATAAAATTTTCAGTTACAAATTTTTCTCCCTAGAAAAGCTGATCATTACACAATGCTGTTGTTATTGTATACAATGTTTCCCTGGTCTTGCTCACTTCACTCACTGTCAGTTCAGGTTAGCCTTTCCAGGTTTTTCTGAAACCTACCTGCCCATCATATAGTATTCTATTACATTCTGATACAACAACTAGTTCAGCCATTCCCCAATTAATGAGCATCCCCTCAATTTCCAATTCTTTACCACCACAAACAGAGCCGTTATCAATTCTTTTCTACATGTGTGTCCTTTCCCATTTTTTAATGTTGTCTTTGGGATATAGATCTAGTGGTGATATTGCTGGATCAAAGGGTATGGACAGTTTTATACACCTATGGGCATAGTTCCAAATTTCTCCTAGTTGACCTTGGCTACTTCAGTGATTAGTGAGTCTGGGTTCAACCTTATTAGTCCTCAAGGCACAAGGTTAATGAATTAAGTGCACTTATTCAATTAAGCTACCAAATTGCTTACACATAAATTTTTCAACTGATTACTCCATCATCTGTTGAAAATCATTCCTTTCCCCCAAATTTTACCTCCTCCAGGAAGGCTTCCTTAACATCATCAGCTAGAAATGATGCATTTCTTCTGGAATGACCCATAGCATGTTACTGGACATGTCTTTATACTGATCATACCCAAATTTGCATTAGACATACCTGTACATATATCATCACTCACTATTCCTTTATTCCCTCTCCCCAAATACCCATCGCTAAATTTTAAGCTTCTTAAGAACAGCAAACATGCTTTATTTTCTTTCATTCTCCACTGCCAATTACAGGATCCTGAATATAATAGATATTTCTGGAATGAATGAATGAGTGAGTGAATTAATAACTTGAATACTTCAAGGATTTTTGGTTTTGAAGACACTTCTTCCAATAGGAAGGAATGCAACCTGTCCCACATTTTAGTCATTCATCTTAATAAATTTCTGTGACTGAGAAAAGAATCAGCTTATGGCTAGTGATGAACATTACCCCAAATAAATAGATG
Source organism: Gymnobelideus leadbeateri (assembly GCA_011680675.1). Lineage (NCBI taxonomy): Eukaryota > Metazoa > Chordata > Mammalia > Diprotodontia > Petauridae > Gymnobelideus > Gymnobelideus leadbeateri. The sequence goes on from WOXC01002063.1 coordinate 183,030, forward strand.
ATATGTCTAAGACTCCTTTACTAGGTTTAGCTTTGTGCAACCTAGGGTTATCTTCAAGACATGATTAGAAGAGGATATTGTCAGATTTAAAAACTGAATATGTTCACCAAATATGTACATGACCTTTTGCTATTTAAGAATAGTGCAATTTTTGTAAGCACAAATCTGATACTTAATGATTTAGTGTGTGTTTAGTGAAGGAGAGGACTACTATTGGCTACAGCCTTAGATTCTTTGTAGTACATGTATATTGTAATCATTTTTTAATAAATCATTGATAAGAATTTTTAAAGGGCTTCTATAAGTGAGTCAGAGTGCTATGCACTGTGGATACTAAGAATTCAGCTTATAGTCCCATATGGAGATAACATGTACATAAATTGGTATATACAAGATTATTTCAGATCAAGTGCAAAGGAGCCTTGGAAGGGAAGGTGTTAGTAGCTGTTATGAGGAAAAGGGAAATGAGAAATACATCCTGGATGTGGGCGGAGGAGTTTTAATTGAAAGGAATCTTCATTAATATATTTTATTTTATTACCTCAATTACATGTAAATGTTTTAAAAAATAATTTTGATTTCAAAATTCCCTCCCTTCACTCACCCCTCCTTGAGAAAAGAAGTGCTTTGATATAGATTATATATGTGTAGTTCTCCAAAATATATTTCCATATTTTCCATTTTCCAAAAAAGAACACAGATCAAAACAAACAAACAAATAAAAACAAGAAAAGTAAAATAAAAAAAATTAAAGTATGCTTTGGAAGTGAGCATTAGGCAGACCAAGATGGCAGAACAGAAGCTGGAACTTTTCTGAGCACCTCGATGAATTCTGTCACTATTCTCTAAAACATAGATCTGAATGGATTTTAGAGTGATGGAATCCATTGTGAGATGGAGTGTGGCAGATTCCCAGACCAGGAAAGCGCCCACATAGGTCTTGGCAATGGGGGCATGGAGCATGTGGGGGCTACACCAGTGCAGACCTAAGAACAGAGCACAGCAGAGTGAGAGTGATGGCCTAGCCACCCACCCCAAAAGTGATTTGGATAGAGTATTGGTCACTTGGTAAGAGAAAGAGCAAGGCTTGTGGCAGCAGCTTCTCCTGGGGCTATCAGCCCTTAGCCTGTATATCTAAAAATCACCAACTGAACTTCCAGGAGCCAAGATGGCAGAGTAAACCTTAGCTCCTCTAATCCCCTTCCCTGACTCTGAAAACCCAGAGATTAATGGGCCACCCAGTGTAAAATCCTGAAACAGTCTCAAGCTTGGCAGTCCTAGAGGAAGGTGTGAGTGAAGCTGTGCCAAGCCTGAAGTGAAGGGTGGGAGGCATCCCAACAAGCCACCTCAGCTGACCTGCAGGAGATACTGAAGCCCAGGGGGTGGAGCCAGCAAATGTTATCACCTGAAGCCCAGGTGTGCCTTAGCACAACCAGGGGAATCTGCAGAAACAAGCATTGCTGGCCACCAGCTGCTGAGCCTGCCTGAGCTGAAGCCCAGGAGCACAGAGCTGGAAACCTGAAGTGGCCAGACAACTCCTCCCCCACATGTTACTCTGTGAGCCTCAGGGTAACCCAGGAGAAACACTGAGTCCTGGCCTTGTCCTCAAGCTAGACACCCAGAGGCTATAGCACACAAAGTAAACAACCAAGCCCCTAGCTCCCTGCCTGAGAAGTGTGGGTCAAAGCCCTTTGTACCCCAGAAGCAGAGAAATCAAGAATGATGCAATCCTTTTAAAGAAAACAAGAACAACCAAATTCAGAGGACAACATGGACTCTATACTCACACCTGAGACTATAGAAGAAAATATGAACTGGTCTCAAGATGAAAAAGCATTCTTGGAGGAGCTCAAGAAAGATTTTAAAAGTCAAATTAGAGAGTTAGAAGATAAATTAAAATCTACATTGACCAAATTGGAAAAAAAAAAATCTCACTGAAGTAAACAAGTCCTTAAAAAGCAAAATTTGTGAACTGGGATAGAAGTTTCAAAATCTAACTGGAGAAAACACCTCCCTAAAACAAAAGACCTTCAAAGACTAACCAAGGAAAATGATTCATTAAAAATTAGAATCAGTCAGATTGAAACTAAGAACTCTATGATGCATCAAGAGTCAGTCAGACAAAACATAGAGATTGAAAAATTAGAAGAAAGTGTAAAATATCTCATGAGAAAAAAAAAACTGACCTGCAGAATAGAGTCAAGAGAGATAACCTAAGAATTATTGGTCTACCAGATAGCCATGATGGAAACAAACAAACAAAAAAACCAGCCTGGACAGCATCCTCCAAGAGATTGTCAAAGAAAACTGTCCTGAGGTCCTAGAATCAGAGGGTAAAAAAGTTGTTAAAAGACTTCACCAGATTCCTCCTGAAAGAGATCCCAAATTGAAAAACTCCAAGAAATACAGTAGCCAAATTCCAGAAGTACATGGTCAAGGAGAAAATACTTCAAGCAGCCAAAAAGAAATAATTCAAATATTGTGGAACTATAGTTGGGATTACACAGAACCTAACAGCTTCCACATTAAAGTGGAAGGGATTGGAATTTGATATTTTGTAAGGCAAAAGAGCTTGGACTGAAACCAAGGATCAAATACCCAGCAAAACTGAGCATAATCTTTTAGGCAAGGAGATAATTTAATGAAATAAGGGACTTTCAGACTTTCCTGATGAAAAATCGAGAGGTCAAAGGGAAAATTTGATCTACAAATACAAGACTCAAGAGAGACATAAAAAGGTAAATAAGGAAAGCACACACACTCACACACACATATACACACACAAACATGCACATAACTTGTGATTGAATAAGAGCAAATGTTTTATATCCCTATATAAGAAGTTCCCACCTGTTAATAATAAAATTTATATAATTTTGTGACATTTAAAAGGGATATACATAGATAGAGAGTGTGGGCATAAAGGAACTATTCTGATAAAAAGAAACCTTATTAAGGGGTACAAAGGGACTCTAATGGGAGAAAAGGAAAGGATGAGGCAGAAAAGCATAAATTATGCTGCATGAAGAGGTATAAAAACATACTACATTAGAGGGAAAGAAGGGAGGGAGATTAACATCATTTGAACTTTTTTCTCATTGTTTCTGGTTCAAGGAGGGTTCAACATAATCAGTTAAGTTTAGGATTCTAGTGGGAAAAGACATAAAAACCATTATAATAGAGAGAAAGGAAGGAGGGAGAAGAGCAATTTATGAAATTCACTATCATTAATTTGGGTTCAAGGAGAGAATAACATACTCCATTAAGTATAAAAATCTATAGTACCCTACAGGCAGTAGGAGGGGTAAGTGGGAAAAGGGGGTTGGATAGGTGGGAAGGAAATAGTAGTAAGGGGAAAGTTTAGGTAAGGACAGGGGGGGTCACAGGGAGGGAATACTGATGAAGGTGGTGTTCAAAAAGAAAACTCAAGGAGGGGAAGGGAGACAGAAGAAATAAAAACATTAACAGGAGAGGGAATATGATGGAGGGAAAGACAATGATAGTAATCATAACTGTGAATGTGAATGGGATGAACTCTCCCCTATAATGGAGGTGGATTGCAGAATGGATTAAAAACCATTATCCTACAATAAGCTGTCTACAAGAAACACATTTTAAAAAAGCGGATACACACAGGGTAAAGGTAAAAGGCTGGAGTAGAATATATTATGCTTCAGCTAAAGTAAAAAAGAAAAAGCAGGGGCAGCAATCCTTATCTCAGATAAAGCAAAAGCAAAAATAGACCTAATTAAAAGAGATAAGGAAGGAAACTATACCCTGCTAAAAGGCACCATCAAGAATGAAGCAATGTCATTACTTAACATATATGCACCAAGTGCTATAGCATCCAAATTCCCAAAAGAGAAATTAAGAGAATTAGAGGAGGAATTACAAAGCAAAAATTATACTAGTGGGGGACCTCAATCACCCCCCTCTCTGAACTTGACAAATCTAACCTCAAAATAAACAAGAAAGAAGTTGAGGAGGTAAATAGAATTTTATAGAAGTTGGATATAATAGATCTCTGTAGAAAAATGAATGGGGATAAAAAAGAATATACCTTATTCTCAGTGGTACATGGCACATACACAAAATTGACCATGTACTAGGGCATAATAACCTCACAATTCAGTGCAGGAAGGCAGAAATATTAACTGCATCCTTCTCAGATCATGATACAATAAAAATCATATGCAATAAAGGGCCATGGAAACATAGACTAAAAACTAATTGGAAACTAAACAATTTAATCCTAAAGAATGAGTGGGCCAAACAAGAAATTATAGAAACAATCAGTACCTTCTTTCAAGAGAACAACAATAATGAGACAATATGTGGTAGAGCCAAGATAGCAGAGTAGAAGCACAAAGATTGTGTGGCCTCCAGATCCAATGACTTCCAATACTTGTAAAAAATGACTATAAACAAATCTTAGAGCTTCAGAACCCACAAAGAGAAAGAGCGAAACAAATCTCCCACTGAAGGCAACCTGGCAGGCTGAACGAAAAGGGTCTATAACAGGGAGGAGGGAGTAGAGCACAGTCCCCTGTGAGCCATCTTTCTGGCCCCAGGGTGACCCAGACTGACCAGAGCAGAATTCAGAAGAGTGAATCACCAGTAGCTGTTGTGATTTCCAGACTTCTCAACCCATAAATGCCAAAGACAAAGTAAAAGGTCAATGTGTAACTTTGTTGGAACATGGGGGCACAGAGGAGCGTTGTCCAGCCTCTGCCACCATGGGTGACAAGTGGCTGGAGGTGCAATGGCTGTACAACTACCAAGTGGCTGACTCAGGAACACCTAGCCTGCAGATTGTAGGGGGATCAAGTGACCATTCATAGGGTAATTGCTCTTACTTTAACCTGCTTCGATCTAAATCACTGTCTTGGGTGGAGGTCCTTGGGTTTTTGGCCAATGAGCCAGAGCTTGTGGGGCTGTAGAGAGAGTGCCCTCCTAATAGCTGTGGTAGCTGCAAAAACCACAGCAATTTGGGACAAAGCTCACTCCATTCTGGAATCAGAGTTCTACTGTGGCAAAGAGCTCAAAAGTCAAGTAATTGGCTAGCAATATGAGCAAGCAGAGAAAAAAAAAAAACAGACCATAGAATCCTTTTTTTTTTGAAACAGGAGGAAGACGAAGTCAGAGCTCCTGAATCAAAAGCCTCCAAGAAAATTATTAACTGGTGACAGACCATGGAAGAGTTCAAGAAATATTTTGAAAATCAAGGAAGAGAAGTGGAAGAAAAATTGGGAAGAGAAATGAGAATGATGCAAGAAAATCATTAAAAGAGAGTCAACAGCCTTTTAAAGGAGACCCAAAAATACACTGAAGAAAATAACACCATAAAAAATACACTAACTCAAATGGCAAAAGAGGCCCAAAATGCCAGTGAGAAGAAGAATGCCTTAAAAAGCCAAATTTGCCAGATGGAAAAGGAATTTCCAAAAGCCACTGAAGAGAATAACTGCATCAAAATTAGTCTGGAGCAATTTGAAGCTAATGACTATAACTTTATCAAGATACTATAAAACAAATCCAAACAAACAAACAAAAAAGGCAAAGTTAAATATCCTGTTGGAAAAGCCACTAACCTGGAAAATAGATCCAGGAGAGATAATTTTAAAATTATTGGTCTACCTGAAAGCCATGATAAAAATTAAAAAGAGCCTAGACACCATCTTTCAAGAAATTATCAAGCAAAATTGCCCTGATATTCTAGAGCCAGAGGGCAAAATAGAAATTGAAAGAATTCACCAATCACCTCCTGAAAAAGTACCCAAAAAGAAAACTCCTATGAATGTTATAGCCAAATTCCAGAGATCCCAGGTCAAGGAGAAAACGCTGCTAGCAGACAGGAATAAATAATTTGATCACTGTGGAAACACAAACAGGATAACACAAGATCTAACAGCTGCTACAATAAGGGATTACAGGGCTTAGAATATGATATTCCAGAGGTCAAAGGACCTAGGTTTAAAACAAAAAATCATCTATTCAGCAAAACTGAGTATAATGTTTCAGGGGAAAATATGGTTATTCAATGAAATAGAGAACTTTCAATCATTCTTGATGAAGAAAACAGAGTTGAATAGAAAATTTTGCATTCAAATACAAGAAACCAGAGAAGCATGAGAAGGTAAACAGGGAAAAGAAATCATAAGGAACTTATCAAAGTTGAACTATTTACATGCCTACATGGAAAAAATGATAATTGTAACTTATGAAATTTTTCTCAGTATTCCAATACAGTAGGAAGTGTTCATATTTAAAAGGTGAAATTGAGAAGTGAGAGAGGAACATAATGAGAGCAGATGGGGAGAGGGAGAATGGGGTAAATTATCTCATATAGAAGAGGCAAGGGAAAACTGTTACAAGTAGGGGAAAAGGGAATGAGATGGGGAATAATGGAGAGGAAGGCAAGTTGAGGGGGAGGCTAGTTAGAAGCACGCACTTTTGAAAAGGGATGGGGTCAAAATAGAGAATAGACCTATATGGGGGAGGGATAGGATAAAGGGAAATATAGTCAGTCTTTTACAATATATCCACTATGGAAATGTTTTTCATAGCTACTCATGTACAACCTATATTAAGTTACTTATCTTCCCAGTAATGGTGGGTGACATGGGAGAAAAGGAAAGAATTTGGAATTCAATGTTTTAAAAATCAAATATTTAAAAATTATTATTATTATTATTATTATTATTATTATTATTTACATGCAACTGGGAAATAAAATATACAGGCACTGGGGTATGGAGATCAATGTTGCCCTACTAGAAAGTCAGTGGGTAGATGGGGGAGCATATAGGAGAGAGTAGTTCAGGGCAGGGGGTATACTGTGGGATTGCTATTTTAGGGTGGTGTTTAGGGGAAAGATGGGGAGAAAATTTGTAACTCAAAATCTTATCGAAGTGAATCTTGTAACCTAAAAATAAACATAAAATTATGTTAAAATATTTGGTAAAAGTAAAAAAAAATAATTCAAAAAAGTAAAATAACATTAAAATAAAAAGAACAAATAAAATTTAAAAACTAAAAAAATATAACTATTAAAATAGTAATAGAATGCCTACTTTCACTTGATGAATCCAAGCCATTTGGCCTTATGTTATAGGAGGCAATCTTTTCATTTATGGGTTGGTCTCAAAATTTACTGAAGTCCCTTTTGATTCTCAGATTCTGGAATTCTGTGAAATTCTTTAGATTTTTCAAGGTTCCATAAGATATTGTACAGATTGCCTTCAATTTCCCCAAATTCAATCCATGATTTAAAAGAGATTGACCTATATGCATCAATACATGAAAAACTAAATGGATGAAAAACATCTATTTTCTAGACTATTAAATGTGTTTGAATGGCCATGCATACATAAAAAGTGAATCATTTTCCTTATGGAGGTTGCCATCTGCTCAGTAGGATATGATATATACAAATTGGGATATTTTGTGAGGTCCAGTCAGAATATTATTGGGAAATGTGAGGAGGTAGAAGATACTTTCACATAGGGCGGCGGATATCAGGGAAAACTTCACAGAGGAAGTAGCACTGGACTTGAACCATTAAGGAAAAGAATTGTCTAAGTGGACAGATAGATAAGATCATGAACATAAGGCATGGAGGGCAGCCTTCAGGAATGCACGTAGATGGGGAATCAAAAGGATTATGAAATGTTTAAAATTTTAAACATAAGCGTTTGCATTTTATCCTAAGGGTAATAAGGAGCCATAGAAGATTTTTCAAAAAGGGAACCAACATAACCAGAACTTTGCATCAAGAAAGATTTTGATGGCTATGTAATGTATCATTTGTGGAGGAAAGAGATTAGAGGCACAGAGACAAGTTGGTACACTAATGTATTTCTGACAAGAGATGAGGAGAGTCCATGTAACAACAAAGCAATTTTCACAATGCCCATGGTGGTTATTAATATGCTGGTATAGTTGTGAAATACAAAATGTAACTGGCTCTCCACATGGATGACAGAACCAAAGCCTTTATTCAAATACCAGCAAACCAAGTCCCAGAACCAGAAAGTCAATGTCATTAACTGTAACCACGAAGTTGGTACACAAGGTTAATGTAGTAAACACCCACATTCCCAAGCCTTCACAAAAGAACAGGTTCCCTGAAGTAGGGATCCTCCTCTCTCACTCATGGTAGCTCCTCAGCCTGGTTCTCAGAAGCTCCCAGCAGAAGGCCCCAGAAGAAAAGTCTCAGCAGCAGCTTTGTTCTGAAAATCAAAATCACTTTCTCCAGCCTCCGCATGGCTTGCTCTAAGAAGTTCTTCAAGAAGTTATGCAAGAGGTCTCAAAGGGTGAATCTGAGCAGATTCCAGAGTGACGGAGCCCACTGGAAGACGGAGTGTGGCAGAGTCCAGCCCAGGACGTTGCCCAGTGTGTCCGGACAGGACAAGCGCAGAGCGCGTGGGTTCTGCACAGCTCAGACCTAAGAGCAGACAAGCAGACTACACCAGAAAGAGAAAAAGCCCCAGCCTACAGACTTACCAAGGACAAATCGCAGTCATCTCCCCTTCATCTCACAAAGGGAAGGGAGGGATCATTGGAGCCAGGTAGGAGAGTCAGGCCCCCAGGGGAGAGAGTGGCTTCTCCAGGTGCATTTAGCCCCCAGCCTGGAAGGTTGGAGATTGCCTGCCTGTATAATACAGGAGCTAGAATGGCAAAGTAAATTCTAGCTGCTCTGATCCTCCCATCCCTCCTTCATGAAGCAGAAAACCCAAAGATAAGTCTCCCACCCAGATTGAAATCCCAAGTTAATGGAAATAGCCCCAGGCTTGAGAGTCTCCAAGAAGGGGTGTAACTGCAGACAGCCAGGAGTCTGAAGAGAAGAGAGTGAGGGTTTCCAACAAGCCCCACCTCACCTCACCAATAAAAGCCTACTTATAGCCCAGGGGTACAGAGGCAGAAATCTCAAGTGGTCAGACTCACCCCCACTTACTCATGTACATTCCTCACTGACTTCCCTGACTTAGCCATAAACTAGCCACCCAGAGGTATTCAAAATCAAGGATCAGGCCCTAAACTCATAGCCTGAGAAACTAAGAAACAGGAAGTCACAATGTGAAAGAAAGAAGCTGAGAGGGAGAAGGGATAGGCAAGAAAGTCTATTTGAGCCTACTATGCAGGGCAAGAACAACAAAATACACAGGACAATATAGACTCTCTACCCACAACTGAGACCACAGAAGGAAACATGATCTGGTCTCTAGCCCAAATAGCTTTCTTGGAGGAGCTTAAGAAAAATTTTAAAGACCAAATCAGGGAGGCAGTGACCAACTTGGGAAAACGTCTCAGTGAAGTAATTGGAGAAAATACCTCCCTAAAAAGGGAACTTCAAAAACTAACTGAAGCCCATAATTCGCTAAAAATTAGAAACAATCAAACTGAAACTCAGAACTCTATGATACAGCAAGAGTCAATCAAACAAAACAAGACAATCGAAAAATTGGAAGAAAATGTAAAATATCTCACTGGAAAAATAACTGACCTAGAGAACAGATATGGGACAGACAACCTAAGAATTATTGGTC